>RWGZ01001440.1:17979-116565 GCA_009725065.1 Utricularia reniformis
TCTAACAAAAATTGGTTCTTATTGTTCCTTTTTAGGGAAGTTATTTCATAACTCAATGTAAAAAATAGGTTGCTTTAATGGTAGTCTTTACATTTTCTTGATCAAAAGTCAACGAGTTTTTATCATAATCAATGATCAAGTTCTGATTTTAGTTTTGTTATTTGTAGGGATAACTTTAAGAAAGATATGAAATAAAAATACACATCAATATGTAGATATTGTGCAGAAACAAATGATTCATATCTTTAATTATATGAATCATCAATCTATAGGTAATGATGTAATGAAGTTAGTCATGTATTGATAAAAATAAATAAAAATTTGACATTTGAAAATGAATTGATTATGTTTCTTTTTAAAAATGAAAGCATTGCAAGTCAAATTATATATTTGTTGAAGAAGTAGGCTTTAATGCAATTAGCAGCTCCATTTGTTTAGTTTAGCGGAAATACCTTTAACATTAGGCGTTTTGTAACGGCGGATAAGGGCGTATGGAAATCATGGAAGCCATACCGGTGGTATACCGTCTGGTATACCAGTCATACCGGTTGATCTAGTCTAAAAATATTTTGGGTATTTATTTTTAGATCAGTCAATTTTTAATTACTCGAAATTTAATTGTTGTGAGGACACGAGCGATATACGAGGTTTGGCCCACAATGTGTGAGCTTACGTCCTCGGGAGAGCCAAGCTATACCTTAGTTTCCACTATAATATTCAAAGGATACAAGTACAATGAGGTGATAACAATAACACAGTTGAAAACGGCTCGGAAAGCGATCGAAAACACTCCGTTGCGCCGGGAAGAGACACAGTCGCGAGTTGTGGTCAATAACTCGCGACTACTCGCGATCACTCGGGCCTGGAACAGTGCAACAAGTCGTGAGGGTCAGGCTGGAGCAATAAGTCGCGAGAGTCAGGCTGGAGCAATAAGTCGTGACTGGAACAGTGCAGGACCAATAACTCGCGGCTACGTGCGATAAGTCGCGAGTCTACAGTGCAGGAAAATGAAGTCTTGCCTTGGGAAGCGTGCTAACTGTCTGAACCCATCCAAATGCACTGTAGCTTGTATTTATAAAGAAATCCAGCCCAACATCACTTACTTGAGCCCATAAGCCCAGTTTACTTCACTTAGCCCAAAACACTCACATAACCTCCAATTATAATATAATAAATGTCATGCTCATCCCGAAGTTTCGGGAACCTATCCCGGTTGAGATATTAATCGGAAATACGACGAGAAAATATCGGAAAACCTCGCAAATTAGTTCTTTGCCTCCAAGAAGTGAATACGCAGCCCCATAACATCGTTGCACCCGACCGAAGTGCTCCCGGGTGGCAAATTACGAAAATACCCCTGGCCCAGTCCGGAACTTGGATAACTCAAAACATCCCAAAACGCCTACAAAAACTTTATACGGGGTCCAGCGAGCCTGAATTACGAGAATACCCCTCTGGGAATGCCTTGTGATAAAAATATGAAAATACCGAGAATACTATATAACCACGTCAGACGAGCCCCCGGGTAAGAATAAATACAAGAGAATATACCCGGGTAATATCACCGGTAAATATCGGTTATGACCGGTACACCGATATTTCGATATATCACCGGTATACCAACGGTATATCAAAAAAATCACATGTACCGCTCGCAACCGGTACGAGCGGTACTGACCAGTATGACTTCGTTGATGGAAATACGCCATTCTCTGCCGTTATATCCGCCACGTCGGCGCCCAACGTTACATGGGCGCCGACATGATATACGCTCCGTGGACAGGGGCATGGGCGCCCCTTATCCACGGAGATCTGTTATTTTTTTAAAAAAAGTTTATTTTATATTATTATATTATGTAATATATATATAATTTAAATATTGTTTTTAATATATAATAGTTTAAAATTAATATATATATATATAATTATTATTTATTTTGATAATTTAAATAAATATTTTTATATAAAATTTAATACCTTAAAATTAAATATGATAAAAACGAAATACGAAGCAATAAAAAAGAAATACATAGAAACGAAATACAACACAACGATATGAATTAATAACTAAAGATTAAACATCGACATCATCAGAATCATTACCATTACCGCTACTTCTTGGATTACTAGTAGAATTTTGAGATCCCCCACTACTATTAATCGAACTACGTGCGATGAATTTATGAAGAGTATCCTCGAATAAAAGTCGTTGTGCGTGATTTAACTTGTCCGGATCGGTATTCATCAGTCTTACGCTTATGTCTAGTTTATAAAGCTTGTTGAATTCTGTTATCGCTGCTAAAAATCAGTAATAACAAAATTTAGACCTCCTTTTACGGGTAGAGATCAAATTAAAGTTTAAAACGAGAGTAAAAAGTAAAAAGACACGATTTTTGTAGGTGGAAAACCTTTCTGTAAAATAAAGGATAAAAAACCACCCCGACCGTAGCCTTTGAATCCACTATAAACGTCAAATTCGTAGATTTACAATATAAGAACATGATGTAGAAAACCAAAGAAAAAAGATCATGTTTTGATGGCCGTAGTCGTAGGTTTCCCGGGCGAAAATGAAAAGAATAGCGGCCTCCTCCTTAGATAAAAAATCCAAGTCTTCGTCCTTAACACTTTAACTATGTTTATATAGGTGATTTGTTCAGCCCAATTATAACTCATTAGGCCAATCAATAATGAAGTCCAATAAATAATGACACATTAATATCTAAATTATGCACAAGGATCCATTAAATAAGTAACCCGATCCAAATACCACGATAAAGTATAAACAATGTCAATCATCAAAATATCTCGATCTACTTCTGTTGAGAACCCTTAAACCGGGTACCAATGATGTGTTCTTGTTGAGAACCATTAAACCGGGACCAATGATGAGTTCAAAACCAAGATGAATGTGGTCAGGCTCAAGCAAGGATTCGACATCTGAAATTACCAAGTATAGGATCGGGTCCGGCAGACAGCTTAGGGTTCGACAGACTGCTTCGGTCCCGGAGAACACCTTAGGGCCAAGCAGGCATCTTCGGTCCCAACGGACAGCTTAGGGCCAAGCAGACAGCTTAGGTCCCA
The DNA here is from genome assembly GCA_009725065.1 of Utricularia reniformis. Lineage (NCBI taxonomy): Eukaryota > Viridiplantae > Streptophyta > Magnoliopsida > Lamiales > Lentibulariaceae > Utricularia > Utricularia reniformis. The sequence continues at coordinate 21,061 of RWGZ01001440.1, forward strand.
AAATACAGGATCGGTCCCGGCAGACAGCTTAGGTCCCGGAAGACAGCTTTGGTCCTGGAAGACAGCTTAGGGCCCAGCAGACAACTTCGGTCCCGGAAGACAGCTTAGGGCCCGGCAGACAGCTTCGATCCCGGAAGACAGCTTAGGGCCAAGCAGATAGCTTCGGTCCCAGCAGACAGCTTAGGGCCCGGCAGACTAGATGTTGACTCATCAACATGCGTTCCACGCATCGGGCTCAACCACGTTTTCCACCATGTGAAAACAACCTCCAACAACCTTGTCAGATGTGGTTACAGAGCGTGGATTACACGCATCTCCCTCTCTATAAATATAGAGAAAAAAGATAAACTCAAGAGGACCATTTGGAGGGCAATTCCGACGAACTCTAGCCGCTGTAATTTCATTATCGCTGTTCTTATTCTCTTTGTACATTTTCATTGGTTTATTAATGAATTTGTCGTAGAGGTTCTCCTCTCGCCAACGTGGTTTTTTCCCCCTTTCTTAAGGGGTTTTTCCACACTAAAATCGCCTATGTTCTTTTCATTTCTATATTTCAAGTTGTCTCCACAAACAACAAATAAAACCGGTTTTCAGAATCTGGTGACTGTTGGTACCCCCTAAAAAAGAACCACAACAGTTTGGCGCCGTCCGTGGGGAACGATTTGTGGATTTACCCATTGAGGTCTCTATCCCGACGAGGAATACGCAGGCGACAAATCTCGCAATCGGTAACGAATTCTCAACAGATAATGGCGTATGCTTTTATGGGAACTATATTCTTTCACACAGGGATATGAGTTAGTCTTGGACGGCGGGGGTTTTGGACGGGTTTGGACTAGTGATAGCTCCGACTAAGTCGAGAAAGTCCTAGAACTTACCAAGAACTTAATTCTCCGCAATAACTCGCTGGCCAAATCGAAAGTGTGAGAAATGTTATTTTCCGAGGTATTCGTTCTATCGACATGCTGAGAAAAGGGAATATAAATGAGAAGCTCATCCAAAAAAAAAATTAGGAGCCTACATTGGGACTTATAAAAGAACCGGGGCTCCCAAAACCGCAGCCTATCTTTGGACTCATAGAAGAACAGGGGCTCTCTACCAGCACACATCCATGGATCTGAAGGGTCGGGTTTCTCGTGATTGGTTTCCGTTCATAGCGGCCTCGCTATGACAAAACCCAAGGGGCTAGTGTTGAGAACCCTTAAACCGGATACCAATGATGTGTTCTTGTTAAGAACCATTAAACCGGGACCAATGATGAGTTCAAAACCAAGATGAATGTGGTCAGGCTCAAGCAAAAATTCGACAGCTGAAATTACCAAGTATAGGATCGGGCCCGGCCAATGATGAGTTCAAAACCAAGATGAATGTGGTCAGGCTCAAGCAAAAATTCGACAGCTGAAATTACCAAGTATAGGATCGGGCCCGGCAGACAGCTTAGGGTTCGACAGAATGCTTCGGTCCCGGAGGACACCTTAGGGCCAAGCAAGCAGCTTCGGTCCCAACAGACAGCTTAGGGCCCGGCAGACTAGATGTTGACTCATCAGCATGCCTTCCACGTATCGGGCTCAACCACGTTTTCCAGCATGTGAAAATAACCTCCAACAACCTTGTCAGAGGTGGTTACAGAGCGTGGATTACACGCATCTCCCTCTCTATAAATACAGAGAAAAAAGATAAGCTCAATAGGACCCTTTGGAGGGCAATTCCGACGAACCTTAGCCGCTGTAATTTCATTTTCGCTGTTCTTATTCCCTTTGTACATTTTCATTGGTTTATTAAGGAATTTGTCGTAGAGGTTTTCCTCTCGGCAACGTGGTTTTTTTCCCCTTTCTTAAGGGGTTTTTCCACGCTAAAATCGCATGTGTTCTTTCCATTTCTATATTTCAAGTTGGTACCCCCTAAAAAGGAACAAATAACAAATAAAACCGGTTTTCAGAATCCGGTGACTGTTGGTACCCCCTAAAAAGGAACCACAACAGCTTCATTTCTCGACTTGGGAATGACTATATTGAAATATATGTGTCATCGAATAATAAATTTCTGAGGGTGATATCAAATTCGTCAAAACGCTTGTTGGTCTCATCAATCTTCCTATCTTTCTCCGCCCTCCTTTCTGCTCGGGATGAAGAACCCTTGCTTGTCCTAGGCTCTTTTTATTTTTGTGCTCTTTTAGCAGCATCTCTTCCAATTGGCCTGATTTCCGGTGTCGGATCCGTTATCGGTATGTCGAAGCTTTCACCAGCACGATGTGAGCTACTTCCTTATTCCTACTGCCATTTGGGCTCATTTCTCAAGATTCGCCAAGCATGTTCATATGCAAAATCTTTTCCTTCTTTTGCGTGAAAAACAGCCAGTGCCTCTCTGAAATAGTCGTATTTGGTATGTCCACTTGGATGTCGGGTACATACACCATCGTAGGCTCCACAAAATTCAGAGACAGCTTTAGTGATTTGCCCCCATTTCTTTCGAATAGCTTCTTTGTCCCATGTTTTGCAGCTTGGACCTCCATGTTCCGTGTATAAGTCGGCTATTCGATCCCAAAAAGAACTGATTTTCTGTGAGTCACCGATAATAGGATCTTTAGATGTGTAGAGTCATCCAGCAACAACATGCTCCTGCATTGTCATCCTTGTGTTCCTACCCTTCTTGGTGTTAGCGACAGGGTTGCCACTGTTGATCTTGTCTAAAAATATTATGGAGCGTTTATTCTTAGATTAGTCAATTTTTTTTTAATTATTCGGAATTTAATTGTTGTGTGACACGAGCGATATACGAGGTTGTACCCACAATGTGTGAGCTTATGTCCTCGGGAGAGCGAAGCTCTACCTTGGTTTTCACTATAATAATCGAGAGATACAATGACAATGAATAAGTATCGGTAATATGAGCGAAAACGGTACGAAAAGCAATCAAATATGCTACGTCACGATGAAATGCCGAAAACTCGCGAATGAGGGGCTGGCCGTGAGATTTTGTACGAAAACTCGCGAATAGTGTGATGCCAAGAGAAAACTCGCGGATGAAGCAAAGTCTCGCAGGTACGAAGCTGCGTAACGGGGAAACTCAACGAAAACTCGCGAATAGTAGCCCAAGCGGAGCTGGCCGCGAGTTTTAGTGCGAAAACTCGCGGGTGGAGGCTGAAAAACAATGTCTCGAGAGTACCTTCACATGTTCGAGCGAGTGCCTTGTCTTGGGAGGTATAAAAAGAGTCCGAGTCCATTTTCAGTACCATCGGGCTCATATTTATAGAGAATTTCAGCCCAATTAACAAGTTTTAGGCCTAGGAGCCCAATATCACTAGATTCAGCCCAAAGTACTCAAATAATATCAGTGTTTTAAATTTCCGGTATAACGGAAATTTCGGACTTACGTGATTCGGCCGATATTTTAGCAAAATAACGGTCGGTACGGGTTTTTCGGGTCGGGTCGGATTTTTGCGGGTTGGGTCGGGTTTTATATTAAAAAAAATAAAATATGATTTTTTTTATAATTTAATTTATTTTAATATTCCGGTACGGATCCGATACATATCCGGTATACCCAAAACGTATCCGGTATACCGATCCAATAAGCTTGTCCGGTATACCGGCCGGTACCGGTTTTTAAAACATTGAATAATATTCAATTAAACTGGAATAAATGATATACCGCAATAGAACTCCGGAAATGCATCTCGATCGAGAATTAGCCGGAAATATCGATGAGATAATACCAGAAAACCTCGTAAAATAATTCATTGCTTCTAGATATCGAAAATACAACCAAAAATATCGTCACAACTTACCGGCACGCTCCTCGATTGACAAATTAAGAAAATACCATTGGCCTCGTCTGGGGCCGAATTTGTCCGAGACTGCTAGAAACGTTAGTCAAATGCTAATATGTATGCCCTGGAAGTCCAAATTACAAGAATACCCCCAAAACTATAGAGTGACGTAAATACACGAGAATACCGAAAATACCATCTAGCCACGTCGGACGAGCTCCTGGGATGTCATAATACTGAAAATATCCCCGGGTAATATCAATAGTCCCCTGGTTTTCATATTTAAATTCTGAGTCGTAAACCATATCATATTAGCTTGTCCCGAAAGTCGATAATCGTTTGGGAATTTTTTTGGGAAAACCGTGAGTAGGGTTGAAAACCCTTCGCAGACGCGATCGTTTTGACACTAAGAAGGTCAGATTCTGAGATCGCGCGAAAATCTAGGGATTTTTCGACTCGAGGGTCCCCCCCTATAAATACCTCTGAGTCCCCTGTCACCGCACATCTTCGCATAAGCTCTGCTGACTCGCGACATTTCGAACAAAATCTCGCGACTACTCGCATTGCACAGTCCCACTCGCGACTTTTGGAACGAAATCTCGCGACTGAACGAAATCTCGCGACTGCATAGGCTGCATAGTACCTCTCCCGACTTTTGGTACGAAAACTCGCGAGACACTTAATAAAATCTGAAAAAATTAGAGAAAATTAGATAATCCTCAATTTCGAGAACTTAACACCATGTCCTCCGGCTCTGCTCATTCCTCGAACTCCGATGCCTCGTTATTCCATTCCTCGGACTTCTCATTCGGCTCGGGGAGTTCCAGCTCGAGTCTGTTAGCTTTCCGTTCTCCCGTTACGAACCCTTATCCATACTTTTTTGATCGAATTGCACATCTTGAGAATACGATTGGTCCCCAGAGTTCTGCTGTCAAAGCCTTAAAATCTTTCGACCAGCCCCATAGCATGCATCCCCGGAAGTGGAAATCTCTCGTGGAAAATTACCACATTTCTTCCGATTGTGTTCTATACCAATCGGGTCCCTCTGATCGGATTCTACGTCCATCGATGGGCACCCATGCCGTCTGCCTTGAGTACCTAGAATGTGGTCTCCGCTTTCCGCTTCATCCGTTCATTTCCACCCTCCTAACTAGCTTAAATATCCACCTCTTCCAGTTAAATCCAAACTTGATATCTTTGGTGGTTGCCTTTATCATCTTTATGGAGACAAATAAGATTTCGATGACCGTTGACAGCTTCTTCCAAATATTTCAAATCAGTACCGCTATCCATTATGGAGCTCAAGGTTGTATCTTTTTTGGTCTAAGGCACAAGAAGAGCTCTTTTCCATTCTCAAATCCCCAATCAAATCACGACTGGAAGAGACTTCTTTTTTGTCACTTGTGTGGACTCCACTAGGTTGTCTGCACTTAGCTTTCCCTGGCGGTTCCCAATTGAGGGGGAACATTTCCTTCCGGAGTCTTATTATCCTATCCCACGATCCGTTACTCCTAAAGCTTTAGAGAAGATACTTATCGCGTGCGCTAGATCGGATGGCACCGACTAGACCCCAAAGACGCTATTCTATGCCCCGATCTTGGTCGCTTCCAACATTCTTCCGGCCCCTACCTATTTTAGTCGGGGACTATTAGGTATCTAGACCATGCATTAACACTTAAACCATCTTAACATCTCTCTCTCGATAAGAAAACCTTCCTAAAACCAGCGCATATATGTTCTATAATCTTTATAACCGTACTTCCCATGCGACTTGTTTATTTTGCAGATAAAATAATGGCTCCCCCTGAAGATCGTTTGAGATTAGTCGATAGGTTGAGATCACTCCGTACTCTTGTTACGGAGAAGGACGAGCTAATCTTTGAGATGGCGCCAGGATCACGTAACCACACTGCCACGGCCGAGTTGGCACAAAGCTTACAAGAAATGGTGCCGCAAATAGAAGAAGCCCGACTGGTTACTCCAACACCACCTGCTCCGGCAATCGAGAATCTCGAGCCAGCAAAAAATGAGCCGGCTACAGAGCTCACCGAGAAACCTGAAGATTTAATTCATGTATCTCGGCGATTGGAGCTTACCGCTAGAGAATTCTCCCCCGACGAAGGGATGCATGACTTCGCTGAGACACTAGTGGACGTTGTCGGAGATGACGAGGAAGGCGAAATAAGAGGGGGTCAGCCGATAGACCCGCTGGTGGAGGAGGTTGTGCAAGAGACCCGTTCAGAAGGAGAAATAAACCAAAAAGCTCATTCGGATAAAGGGAAAAGACCGGTGGAGGGCCCCACCGTTTTGGAGATTGCGGAAGCCATTAAAAAGAGTGGGTTAACCGCTGAGTTCCTCGATGCCTTCCGCATAAAAGACATACCGAAGCATACAGTGAAGGAATGGCTCGAGATGGGACGTCAGGCTGGCCTCATACTTTTAAAAGATGGAGTTGCCGTTCGAATTCCGAGGGGTGATAGCGTCTCCAATAGACCGGCCTTGACGTATTTTGACAGGAATCCGTCATTGCCACCGCGTGGACGGGATGACCACACGGTATTTACCGACTTCAGTCGGTTGATGAGCCAATTTGCGACAACGCGTCGCATGATGGGAGAGGTTTGTAATAACATTGACCATTGTTACTTGCTCTTTGTTTCATCCGAATATTATCTGTTCATTCATGGTTTTGCTTTTCTTTCAGATGGAGCGGACGGTTGTGGATTTGAGCACCGCAGCTACAGTAGGGGAATACTGTATGCTTAAGCATTCGGAGCTCGACAGTCCGGATATAATTGAGGAGTAGACGAAGAAAGCCGTAGAAAAATGAATTCAGAATCAGCGGGAAAAGCATGCCCAAGACATGGCAGCGCTCCTGGTAGAACACAATAAAGCGATCGAAGCTCTTAGCCGAGCTCATCGTAGCGAATTGACGGAGTGTGCGGCATTTCACATCGGGAAAAGGCATGCTCTCGAACAGTCCATAGATACCCTCAAGACGAACGAAAAATACGCTCAGGACAAGCTGAGGGAGGTCCAAGCTGAGACCGAAGAAAAGCTAAAGAATGCCAAAGATGCCAATGTTGCTGACAAGAAGGCTCTCGGGAAGGCCCTGGAGGAGAATAAAGAGCTGAAATCAAAGAATGAATCCCTCCAGTCTACCGTAGACAGTCTCCGGGCTCGAGCTGCTTGGTTGCCGTCCCAGATCAATGATTGTTTTAGGAAACTGATATGGGAGTTTACAGTGCACTCCCCGACTTTCCGAAACCTGGCGGCCCTAGCTAATGCGACGTCGTCTGCCCTATATTTCTTTAGAAGGAGTGTCCAGATTCAAAGAATCATGGGCATATCCCTAACCCCTGAAGAGAGAGGAAGACTCGATCCCAGTCTGTCCGGGAAATTCGAGTCGGTGCCTGCAGAGGGCAAATTGGATTGCTCACGGGATCCGTTCGGGGCGCTCCAGTTCAATCTGGAGGAGGATTTGCACCATCAGCTGTATTAGGAGGAGATCGAAACCGAAGAGGGCCCACCACCAGATGCATTTCGAAGATTGGCCCCATTTTTCCCGGAACCGGTGGGTCTTCTCGTGGAAGATCTCCTTAAAGACAAGGAGGTAATGGGTTATCGCGATCCCCGATATACACTCCCGCTATTGTGGTAGAAGCTCGGGAACACCATGAGGCTAAAATGGCGGGCTTTATCCTTAGGAAATCGACAACTGCAGAGATAAGAGAAAAAGGGTTACTCCCCCCTCTGCGACGATCAAGCTCGTAAAGAAGCGTCCCAGCAGGCCTGGTGAAGGCTCGGGTTCCAAGAAGCAGAAGAAATAAACTTCCAAATATTATAGTTTCTTCACTTTTGTACTCTCTCCCCATTTTGTATTCCCCATGTATATATGAAATCTCATTTGTTTTCCTTTCAATATCTCACTGCAATTTAATAAACATACAATTCTGAATAATCCATCTTCTCTTCTTCTCAATTTAATTTCTCGCAACGTTCATCGAAGGGGGTATAGCTCTGTATACTTAGATCATCCAAAATTAGCTCCCAAAATAATAGGCCTCTTTACAAAATTTGATAAGAGGTAAATAATATACTGATGTTCCTCGAGTCATAGATATTTCCCAAAATAAATATAATATTTTCTGCTAACTTCAAGTGCGCATAAGAGTCCCCAGTGTAGCGGGGCTTGACCCTAGGCCATTTCAATATCAGTCGAAAATGATCCTTCGAAATAACAGACTTTGGCGAATACCCCTTTTAATTGAGTAGGTATTTGAACTCGAGATTGTTCTACCTTCACCAATATATCTTCGCCACCGGTATATACTTGCGCCCAGGGCCATCACACTCTCGCCGCCGATATATACTCGCACCCGGGGCCATCGCATTCTCGCCGCCGGTATATACTTACACCCGAGGCCATCACACTCTTGTCGTCGATATATACTTGCATCAGGGACGATATATATCTCGACCGGTCCATAAGACGGCGTCAACACTTACTCGGCCAGTTCATAAGACGGCGCCATCACACTCTCGACCCGTCCATAAGACGGCGTCACCACTTACTCGTCTTGTCCATAAGACGACGCCATCACAATCTCGACCCGTTCATAAGACGGCGTCACCACTTACTCTGCCCGTCCATAAGACGGTGCCATGCGGAAATGGACCAGCCTCCGACGAGGGTGCGACCCTCGCCGGCGTGTCATGGAGGAGTCAGGTATATACTTGCACCCTGATTTGCCACGGAAATATGCTCGGTTCTAAGCCGGCTATGTAACAATAAACGGGCCCCTTAACATATTCCAACATTAATTATGTACAGACGATTCTCCCGCGGACAGGAAGACTCATCATGTTCAAAATATTTTGACACAGTATCTAATTTGACGAGTTTGAAAACGATCGACTATAAGACATGTGGTACTAAAATGCAATGGACCTACTCCTACCTTACCAGTCCCTTAGTCATTTCTCCCGCGGACAGGAAGACATTTCTAATCTAACATATTTAATTTATTTCATCCTCCTTCGTACTAAAATGCAATGGACCTACTCCTACCTTACCAGTCCCTTAGTCGATTGAATTCATGTCGTCAAAAAAGATACTTAAAGAATTAGAATATGACCACAAAAAAAAGCTGAAAATTTTTATTTTAAAAAGATCGATGAGTCACGTCTATACATAATACTTGCGTAAATTGGAAATATGTCAAGTCCGTGGCAGCTCCTCCCCACTTATATTTGCGATCTTATACGTTCCTTCCTTCACTACTGCCGTCACTCTGTACGGTCCTTCCCACTTTCGATCCAACTTACCAACATGCTTCGAGACTTCCACTTTCTTAAGAATCAAGTCTCCAACCTTTAACAACAAAGGTCGAACGCCTTTGGCATGCTTTTTAGCCATCCGCCTTTTACATATCTCCATTCGTATTGCAGCTCTATCTCGGATATCATCAATACAATGAAAGTCCAACTTTCTCATATCTTCATTGAGTATCTCGTCATAAGCGATAACTCTTTCTGATAAAATAGTCACTTCTACCGGAGACACGACTTCAGAGCCATATACTAAATAAAAGGGGTTGAATTCCGTAGTGGACCTCGGTGATGTCCGATATGCCCACATCACGTTATGCAATTCATCCACCCAAGAGCCTTTGGATTCATCTATTCGTGTTTACAGCTGTTGCAGGATAATACAGTTAATAACTTCTGTAACTCCGTTCATTTCTTGGTGTGCCACGGAAGTAAACCGATGTTCAATACCATAATTCTCACACCATTCATTAACCCTCTTTCCAGTGAATTGCGTTCCGTTATCTGATACCAAAATCCTGGGAATTTCGAATCGACATACGATATATCTCCAAGGGAAACTGGTAACTTCCTGTTCTCGTACTCGCGATACAACCTCAACTTCTATCTACTTAGAAAAATGTTCCACAGCCACAATAAATAATTTCTTTTGGCTAGGTACTGTCGAAAAATGTCCTAAAATATCGATGCTCCACGTATTGAAAGGACATGTTGTCGGCAGAGGTTTCATACTAGCACTTGGCACATGATGCACATTTGAGTGGAACTGACAAGCAGAACAAATCCGAACAAAATTCACACAATCTTTTACCAGCGTTGGCAAAAAATAACCGACCCTCTTAACCTTATTCGCTAAGGATCGACCTGCTGAATGATCACCACAGTCCCCAGCGTAAACTTCTTCCATAACGGCATTTGCCTTTATTGGGGACAAACATCGAAGATACGGTCCTCCAAAATTTTTCTTATATAGTTTCTCTTTGCATAGTCCTTCGGGCCTCACCTTCATTGGTGGGCAATTCTCTCCTGACTAGATAATTTACGATAGCATCCTTCCAAGATGGTTCGTCGGCTACAGCATCCAGTAAAAATCATGTCTCATTCAAAAGTTCCAAATTAGCCACCTCGGCTGTCTGTTTCTCCACTGGGCTGATCGAGGGCTGGTAGTGGATCATAGTTGTTATCTTTGACTCATCTGATAGTTCTAAAATTGTCGCCGACTTTGCAAGACCGTCTGCACGAGTATTTTCCTCCCTTGGGATATATGTAAGAACGAATGTCTAAAGATTTTTAGCCACCTCTTTCAACTTCTCTAAATACATCCACAAATGGTTCCCTTTGGTGGCGTAAGTATCTGCAAATTGGTTCACCACTAACTGCGAATCGGAATGGCATGCAAACGATCGATTCCAATTTCCACTGCTAATTTAATGCCAAATATCAAGGCTTCGTACTCGGCGACGTTATTAGTTGCGGGAAAGCGCAACTTTACAGCATATTCATGTTCTTCACCGGACTTCATTTCCTTAAAATAAACACCGATATCGGCTTTCCCGGCAGAAACTGATCCATCTACAAAAGCATCCCAATACTTCTGAATACCCAACTCTTCCTACCGAGTCATCTCTATTATGAAATCCACTAACATCTGGGCCTTCAATGCTCGTCTGGAGATATACTCTATCTGATACTGCCCTAACTCGATATTCCACTTTGCTAGTCTGCCAGATGCATCAATCTTTGATAACACGTTTCGGATAGGCTGATCTGTCAAAACTGCAATATAATGTCCTTGAAAATAATGCATTAATTTCCGGGAGGCAACTATCAGAGCTAATACGAACTTCTCTAGATCTATATATCAGGACTCCGCTCCCTGCAATTTCTTACTCACATAATATATCAGTCTATGTTTCTTATCGCTAAGCCTGACTAAGGCTGCACTCACTGCCTCTTTCGTTACTGTCAAATATAAACCCAACGGTTCCCCAGGCGATGGGGGAGACATGAACGGTGGTTTACTCAGATAGTCTTTCAAACTTTCAAAAATTCTGCTACATTCGTCGTCCCAATACAAAAGATTCGTCTTACTTAAAACCTTAAAAAATGGCAAACTTCTCTCTGCAGATTGCGAAATGAAGCGATTCAATGAGGCTATCTCCCAGTTAGCCTTTGAACTTCCCTAACAGTCGTCGGAGGGGTCATTTCTTGGATAGCTGTCATCTTGTCAGGATTCATCTCAATTCCTCTTTTAGACACCATAAAGCCAAGGAACTTGCCTCCTTTCACACAAAACGCACACTTAAGCGGATTCAATTTCATCATATATTTCCTCAGTATACCAAAACAATCACTCAAATACTGGATGTGGTTATCCCCATGTTTACTCTTTATCAATAGATCATCGATATAAACCTCCAAAGATTTTCCGATCATATCTTTGAACATGGAATTCATTAAACGTTGATTGGTGGCCCCAGCAATTTTCAACCCAAATGACATAACTTTATACCAAAAAATGCCTCTATTTGTCATAAACAAAGTAAACAACTTGTCCTCACAATGCATAAAAATTTGATTATATCCTTTAAAGGCATCTAACATACTAATGAATTCAAAGCCATAGGCCACATCCACCATCATGTCAATGGCCGGCAGCGGATACGGATCCTTCGGACATGCTTTATTCAAATCGGTAAAATCAATGCAAACTCTCCAGCCATTATTCGACTTTGGGACCACCACTGGATTCGCGACCCAATCCACGTATCTAACATGCTCTATAAATCCTGCCTGCAACAATCTTTCCACCTCCTCATCAATCGCCCTCTCTTTCTCAGGGGAAAACTTCTTCTTCTTCTGATGAACTTGTCGCACATATGGGTTAACATTGAGTCTATGAGAACAGACTTGGGGATCAACCCCCACATAATCCTGATAAGACCAAGCAAAAGCATCTACGTTACTTTGCAAAAAAGAAATTACCTCCTTCTCAACCTCTGGTGACAACTCAGAACCGATCGTCACTGTCTTTTCTGGGTTACCGGGGAATAAAGGCACTGTCTTGATTCCCAGAGGTTCCATCTTCCTTAGGAGACGGTCCGTCACTTGCATCAATAATTTCTTCGGACGAGAATTCCACCATACAAACGGGTAACTTCGCTTTTGATCCATCCATACCAGTTCTACACATCACATTATAACAAGAGCTCGCCAGCTCTTGATCTCCCTTCATCTTCCCAACGCCTAACGGTGTGGGAAACTTCATCATCAAATGTGGTTGAGATACCACAACTCCAAATAGGTTCAAACAACTTTTCCCAAGAATTGCATTATAGGGGAATATAGGGAGGTCCACCACCGCAAATTCAACCATCAAAGTCCTTGATATTTCGGAATCGCCCAAAGTTACCGGCATAAAAGCAGATCCCTCAGAAGCAACAACACTATTGTTAAAACAACTAACTTTGTATATACGGGCTGGAGCTGGGTGGTTCCTTTCAACGTCAACTGCTCAAAGGCTGCAAGAGTCAATATATTAGTAGCAGCTCCGGTATCCACCAACACTCGAGAAACAGGATGATTAGCAATAATATGGGGAGACAACCAATGCATCGTCTTGTGGGGAGAAAACCCCAAGATAAATCCTCAAGTCCAAAAGATATTGTCATTTTGTCCAAATCTGTTAACTGGACCGTGTTAACTTCCGTAAAGCGCCCCTTCTGGTGTAATGCCTGATAAGAACGTTTGTGGGCACGGTTTGAATCACCGACACTTCTTCCCCCGGCGATAGTCATAATGTTGGGGCCTAGATTACCTCATCTCGGTTGAGCATTCTCAACATTCAAAATCGGTTGGCCCGGGTTGGGGCCAGCTGGAGGAGGAGGTAGTAGTGATTGCTGGTTTGCGGGGGCTGGTGGGTAAGCTTCATATTTATACCCTTGTTGATTTCTTTGCAGTTGATTTCTGCCGCGACCACGATAGTGGTTTCCTCTTCCTCCGTCTCTCTTATTCTGTCTACCACCAATAAAGAATCCCCTCTGGCCACCTCCTTGACGCTGGCCACGTGTCCTCCGTTTCCACGTCCTCTCGTGTTTGGCCGTGGCGCATCGACTTTCAGGGGTTTAGATGCTGTCCCCACTGGGACACTTATACCAATCTTCCCCAGCTTAGATTCTCGCAAAGCCTCCACAGTACTGATCATTTCATCAAGCTGACCCAATTCTAGCAACCTTTCCACCTTAGACATTAATTCCCGACAATCATTTGTTTCATGTCCAAAACTCCGATGAAAACGACAAAATACTTGAGACTCGTAAGTCCCCGGCATTGGTTCTTGCAAAGGAGGGGGATAACGAAGAGATCCACCATTCTTTTGCTCGATAATGGCAAAAATCTGTTCATAATTGTATGTAGGAAACACTCTTAACTTAGGTTTTGCATGCGGGACAATCTTGCCCAGCCCACGATTTGCAACAATATTGTGAGACCCATACGCCCGTACCTCGATCACTGTGTGACCCCGCAAGCCTTCATCTTCTCGGATGTATTGCGTACATCTCAAAGCCAAATCCTCCATACTTTCCGGGGGATCCCTATTCAAAGAGTTACACAACGGGTGTCCAGCCAGGATAAGCTAGAGCACCCCAACCTTCTCACTTACAGTAATCCGAGGTATCTTCCTACACTCGTCTTGAAAACGGGTAATAAAACCCAACAATATTTTCGAAGAGTCATACCGCAACGCGGTCAAAGAAGTAATAGATTTTATTGGTGCATTGAAAGGCGCGAAAGCCGAATAAAATTGATCCTTAAAGTCCTGGTACGAAACATTCGAGCGCCTCGGTAAACGATTAAACTATCGGAGGGCTGATTCCTTTAGCGAAGCGGCAAAAACGAAGCACATCGCCGTATCACTGAAATTCATCAAACTCACATGGATCTCCAAGTTCGATGTATGAGCATGCGGGTCAGTTGACCCACGATACTTTGGAAAATCCTTTGGCATCTTAATAAATTCGGATCGAGTGGCTTCGATAATGGCCGTGGATAATGGCGATAGAGCGTTAGATGTGTTCCACGGACTTTGCAAAACTTCCATCGACGGAAGAGCCTTTCCTCGATTGCCAATGGGCTCACTAGCCCTCTCATTCCCAATATAATCTCCCTCATAAGCTTAGGTCTGATGAGTATCCCGGGTGTGCTCCCCGTACACTCGTCTCCTTTCCTGGCCAAGAGTCAGGTTGGCCTCCAATTGGTTCCTCCTAGCATCGTTCTGCTCAATTTTTCCGCTTATCTCTTTGAACTTAAGTTCTATAAACTCCCTAATCTTTTGCAGAGTATCGTTATGCTCTCCGGTTACCGCAGTGTTCGCTTGCGGTTCCGGAGCATGATCAGTGTCTTCCTCCGCCACCTCATCATTAACGGGTTCCGGGGTAACATTGTTCCTCCGGGTTCTCCTTTGGGCTTCGACTTGCTCCAATTGAGCGAGTAAAGTACGTCTTCGCTCTTCCAAATCTTCATCGGTTTCAGTTTGATCCGCAGATCTAGAGCGCGCAGGTGGCGAAAGGTGGGCATTATTACGGACCGTAACTCGGCCAACTCTCGCAAATTCATAACACCTAGATAAACACCGAGGAAGAGGAGGATAAAAAGTAGGTGCCCTTCCGGATGAAAACCCGCTCCGGGAGGGTCGAACAGTGACATTTTGAGCACGGGGCTCCTCCAGGACTGACGATTGAGCCCCCGGTAACGCAACAACCACATCGTTCGCCTGAGGATTAGGTTCTACCTCAATCTCTTCATCGAAAACACCTTCATCAGAATTCCGAGTAGTCATGATAACAGAAATCCAAACTCAGCAATAAAGCTCTCAATTGGATGAAATCTCATCACCACGGACTGTGCCAAACTAATGTCGTCCAAAAATATTTTTTGTATTTATCTTTTAGATCAATCAATTTCTTTAATTATTCGAAATTCAATTGTTGTGGGACACGAGCGATATACGAGGTTGGGCCCACAATGTTTTAGCTTACGTCCTCGGGAGAGCGGAGCTCTACCTTGGTTTTCACAATAATAATCAAGAAATACAATTACAATGAAAAATATGGGTAATCCGGGCGAAAACGGCATGAAAAACGATCAAATACACTTGGTTGTGCAGTTATTGTCAAAAACTCGCGACTACTGAGAGCAGTGCGAAAATTCGCAACTACGGCGATACAGAGCGAAAAGTCGCGACTACTAAGGTGCAGAGAGAATGAAATAGTGCAGAATGTCGCGCGTCAGCAGAAACTCGCAACTCCGGGTAACACAAAGTCGCGATTACGACTAGGATGACACAATCTCGCGACTACTTGAAAAAAGTCACGAGTAGCATAGTGCAGTTAAGTAAACACTTCGCCTTGTGAAGTGTGGCAGCAGTCTGACCCCTTTTTCAGTTCCCTGAGACTCATATTTATAGAGATATCTAGCCCAACTGGTAAGTCTTGGGCCCAGGAGTCCAATTTCTTTTGACTCAGCCCAAAATACTTAAATAATATCCAATTAAATTGGAATAAAAGCCATATAGTTCCGGAGCTTCGGAAATGCATCCCGGTCGAGAATTAGTCGGAAATGTTAATTAGAAAATACCAGAAAACCCCTCATATTTACTCCTTGCCTCTAGATATTGAACATACAGCCAAAAATATCGCCACAACTTACCGGCGTGCTCCTCGGGTGCCAAATTATGAAAATACCCTTGCCCTGTCTAGGGCCGAACTTGTCTGAGATTGTTAGAAACGTTAATAAAATGCTAATATGTAGGCCAAATTACAAGAATACCCTCAAAACTATAGAGTGACTTAAATACACGAGAATACCGAAAATACCATCTAGCCACGTAGGACGAGCTCTCGGGATGTCATAATACCGAAAATATCCCCGGGTAATATCAGTATACGTCTTGAAATTGCTCCGGTTCGATGTCGCATGGTAGGAGGCAGCTGTGTCGAACACCCACTCCTCCTGTCCCTCTTGAGGTATATTAGACTCCTCAGACAAGACTATAAGCTCGTCATCATCATATGACGAGCCGACAGTATTAGCCTCCTCGGCTTCCTTGTCCTTCTTTCCATGTACCTCCTTGGACCTTCGGTAATGGACACAATCCTTCTTCAAGTGTCCAACAACCCCACAATGAAAACATGCTCTCCCCTCACCACATGCGATCGGAGCATTTCCCACACCCTGCTTGTCACTCCATTGCGACTCGCTCTTCTTGTTTCCCTTCGACCGTCCTGACGATCGGTAGTAGTGGCCAACGTCCCGTGACCACAAGTCCTCGACTCTCGTCTCCTTTCTTCCTCGTTCAAGAGACTTTCCACCACTCCCGTCAATGACAACACTGGTGTCGAATTACTCAGTGCCACCACCAGTGTTTCCCACGTTTCGGGCAATGTGGCGAGCAGCAGCAGCGCTTGCAACTCATCGTCAAGTTTCAGATTGGCCCGTGTCAATTTGTTCACCAAATCCTGAAACTTATTCAGGTGCTCCGCCATCGGACTCCCATCGACATATATGAGATTTACCAACTTCTTAATTGTGCCAACCTTGTTCTGCACATTTTTTCTCTCACAGATATTCTGGAGTTTATCCCACATGGCCTTCGGCTCTGTCAACTCTCCAATATGATGAAACAACGACAGGTCGACCCACGACCTGATGTACGCCAGCACCTTCTTGTTCATCGATTTCCATTTCTACGATTCTGTTCTCTCTGGTTTTGCCAAATCGATCGTCGCCCACAAATCCGTACAGGACAACAAGTTCTCCATCTTCACCTTCCAGATAGAATAATTTGCCGACGTGAGTTTAATCATCGGTACGCTGGAATCCTCCATTTTTCAGTCTCTGATCTGAATCATTGAGCAAAAAATCCTTTTGCTAAACCTGTAACCATATAACCAAGAGCTCCGATACCACTTGTTAGCTTTTAATGATTTCATGATTCGTTTTACCAATTAAACTTAACAAAAACTAGATGGGGAATGGGAAAAAGAACACAACAAATTTTATGTCGAACCCGAGTACCGGGAGAAATCCACGGACCACCTCTTGGTCAATCTACTATCACGAAAATAACACCAAGATTATAGTCACAAGAACTATCGAGTTCTTGTGCAACTTAAATCAAAAGGCACATCAAAAAGTTCCAAACTAGAACCTATTCCTCGTGCTCCTTGCTATTCTCTCATAAACCCTAATATGATGATAATGGTTGCAGGTAGGCTTTAGGGTTAAGGCCCACTAATCCTTGTTGACTCCACTCAGTGCACTCCTTCGGTTGATCGACCGTCACACCAAAGCATGCTGCTCTCAAGACTGGAACCTGGTGCCGATCGTCACTTCAATGTCGATCATACTCAGACTGTCGATCGTCCCTTTCCATGAAAAGTGCCTATCACCCCAACACATATCACATTTTCATTATACATGACATTTTCTTCATTTATTATGTCACGCACCGAAACTAAGCGTAATCATTTTTGATGTGTTGCTTGTCGTGCTCTACTATTCTTTGGAACACAATGCACTTCCTTATCGAATAATATAAAAAAAACTTATAAATCAGAATATTCTACATAAAAGATCTTATACGAATCTTCATTGACTCCGTTCATGTACATCATCTCTTTGTCATATCAAACTCTTATTATCTAGACTCCTTAAATACTTTATATACCAGCTGACGATCAACTTTTCCCATGCCCTTCTAAGTTTGTCATTTCCTAGAAAACTATAGAGAGTCATAATGGAATAATAGAAATATTTGTTAAAACTCTTTAAAATTAGCTCAATCTAAAACATCTTTTTCTTGAAAACTTATCTCTCTTTTAAGCTCGTTTGAAATCTAATCATAAAACATTGTAAAAACATACTTTATAAGGGTGAATGTGAACCATAGTAAATGACTTGTTCAAGTCTTTTATAGTGTGGTCTTCTCCATCTTATACGTTATATTAGAGCAAACCCCCCAAATAAATTGACCCGACTATAGAAATTTAACATGGTATTGGAACTCGTTCGAAAAATCCTAAGTGACCTTGTAGGGGGTTTATACGGCTTAATGAAGTTGATCGGTTGATAATCCACCGATTTGAATTGTCAAGTTCAACTTGTCATGTAATTAGACCTATGGGTGTGTGTTTAAATAATGATATTATCTCACATTGAAAAATGAATGTGGTGAGGTGTGGATTGGTTTATAAGAGTGAATGTGGATTATAGTAAATAACTTCTTCAAATCTTTTACAATGTGGTCTTCTCCATCTTATACGTTATATCCTAACACACTCCTCCATCTTGGATGACATGTCTCATCCAAGAGCGCCTCTTAGCTCTCGGTTAGATCTCGACAAGTCATTAGTGCCTCCCTAGCCTAGGGCATGAATCGAGCGCTACCTCGTTGGATCCCAGTTAGTTTCATCTTTCTTATCGTAACTTACTTTCTTTTACTTGGGGCATGAATTTCCTTGTGGCTTACATGTACTTCCACGGTTTTGAGTTAGCACATCCACCTTCCACGGTTTGCTTTGGGAGGAATACCTTGGCTCGTCAGGTTTGCCCGCCCGGACAACGTATCCCAAAATATTTTCTCTTTTAAAAGAAATGTAATTTGTTTTTGAATATAAATTTTCCATTATTTTAATAATTATCATGTTTACCTTTTACTTAGTTTTATGTCCACTAAGGTTTACATTGGTTTCCACTATATAGTTTAAAATAGGCTTCAAAGTAGCACCCCACTCCTAAAATCAACCGATAACACACATAACATCCTATGAGTTCAAAAATACTATGATTTAAACCAAACCACGACATTCTAAATTAAAACCACGCGAGTTTCTTCATACGTACAAAACCATGCGATTTTAATAGTTATGGGCAGAAGTCGATCGGTACATTTTGTCCGATCGACACCTTGGCGCAAACCCTTCGACGGGATCAGATGACCGCCTAAGCCGATCATAATCATCAGCAGAGAAGCAGTGATTGACATCCGATTGGTGCGATCGGTAAATGGGCCAATGATCGACTTCGGATGGTGATAAAATGTCAATAATGGCTGCACCACCTATTCCAGGCGGCGCCAGACGAATTTTGGGTGACTAAAAATCATACAAGTCAGCTCGATGACGGCTGATGTGATTAGAGGAGATTACGATTAGATTCTTTGTAATATTAAATTATGTTAACACCTCTATAAAAGGAGGCACAAAATACTGGAGGAGTGGAGCTCTCCAGCTGTCTGCTACCTCTGCATTCTTCCTAGGTTTGGTGCCCCATGGGTTTTTTTTCCCGGTTCTCGGGTATCCCACCTACAACTTGTTGTTTTTCTCATTACGGCAGCCAGATACCAGTGGTTAACCTCACTAAATCATAAATATTAAAGAGTAGATTTTTACTCTTTACATTTGCGCCATCCGTGGGGACCTATATGGTAAACCCACTAAGAAGCTTTGCTTGCTTGTTTTTATTTTTTGCTATGGAAAACCAAGAATCTTTGGAGGCAATGGAGGCTCACCAGCAGGAGTCACATAACAGGATCGCTGGAAGAGACGTAATTACCATCGATCCACAGTCTCTGCGAAAGTTGGTGGAAGAAATGGTGGGGACCTTCGACAGTCGATCCTGGCATCAGAACAAAATTATGTTGCTCACCCGCACACCCAGAACCCTCCAGATGCGAATCCAATAGAAACGGGCATGGAGGACTACCGATGTGAAAACCAAAGTTCTGATGAGGAAGAGACTATCGATCGACAACCTCAGAACAAGCTGCCATGACCGGCAATCGACCTAGACTAAGCTCGCTTTGACGAGTTGGTGGAAGAATTAGACGCAATAAAAAGGCGACTACCGGGACAGGATACCGATCGTCGACCAGCTTTTTTCCATGAGGCAATGGGTCAACCTATCAAGAGAGATATTGGAAAGGACTTTTTATTATATTTAGAAGATGCTTATCATAATCATTGCGCAGATAATGGGGTTTCCACCCTACTCGGAGCATAGAATGAAAGATGTGCCTGAACATTCGTTCCGAGCATCGGTCGGGATATCCACACTCAGCGGTTCTGGGGACCCCTGGGCCATTTATCAGATTTTGAACTATGGATGGGGACAGTTCGTGCTAGTGATGTTGTCCGATGTAAATTGTTTGCCGCCACCCTGAGAAGGACACTAAATCGTGGTTCAAAAATTTTCCATCAGGATTGTTAAGGTCATTTGAAGATTTTGCCATATTTTTCACACAACAGTTCGCTTCCAATGTGGGTCCCCCAAGGAGCAAAGCTGAACTTTACGCACTACGATATAGGCCGGGAAAAACCACTTTGAGATAGTTCATTGAAAAGTTTAATCATGTTGCGAGAGGAATCAAGATGGATCCCAAGGAAAAGCTGGACATACTACAACAAGTGCTAGGGCCGTGTGGACTCTCCACCAGTCTAATCAAGAATCTACCTACTTCCTTGGGTCAATTAACCAAAAAGATCAACAAGTACATTAAAGTGGAAGAGACTATGGCTGCTCTTCATGGGAAAAGGGAACCTATATTGGCAAAGCCTGTGGAGAAGAAAGTCTACTCCTAAGATAAAAGATGGAGGGAAGTGAATTCGTGCCAAACCCGGGGGCGGATACTGTGAATCAAAGGGTATATTGTAAGTTACATAAATCTGCTGATCACTCAACAATTGAATGCAATGTTTTGGGAAATCGTATCAAAGAATTGGTGAAATAAGGGGTACGGGAATACAAAAGAGGTAAAACCCCTGAAAAGGAATCGGAACAGAGGAGAGGCGAAAGGTACAACGATCGTCGCTATGCTCCTCGTCAGAGAAATGATGAGAAGAACGATCGACCACGACAAAACTATCAAGAACAACGGAGGAACGGTCGACGTAGTGACCACGGATGGAGACAATGGAATGATAGACGGAATGATCGGTATGAAGACGATCAACGGGATCACCGACGTTCCCCAGCCCCGGAAGCTCTTCCGTCACCTCCATCTAATCCACCAACCGAAAGGACTAGTTCGGAAAATGTTAATTGAGTGGATAAAAACATGATGTATTCGGAAATCTTTGTGATTTCTGGTAGCGATCGCTGGGATGTGTCCCAGAAGGAGAGGAAGCGCCATGCTAGAAAAATACTGAACTCGTCACAAGTCATGTCGATCAATGAGGCTGGGAAACTTTCAAAAACAGACATCACATTTGACAATGATGACAAAGAAGGTATCTTCGAACCCCAGAATGATCCTATTGTCATAACTGATGTTATCGCCAATCGCAGGGTACATCGGATTCTAGTCGATCAAGGGAGTTCTTGCAATATAATTTATAAGGGAGTGATCGATTCAATGGTTATCAGCGTAGCCGACTTGCAAACTGTAGCAATGACACTGTGGTCTTTCGACCAGTGATCGGTCACCCCTTTTGGTAAAATTATTCTACCAACCACAATCGGGAGTGGGGAAAAATCTCGATAGGAAATGTTGGAGTATGTAGCCATGGACATTGATATGGCGTACAATGTAATCTTGGGACGACCGAGGCTCAATGCGTTTGAAGTTGTGCCTTCGACAGTACACTTAAAGCTCAAATTTCCGACCAATGCCGGGATCGTTACCATAAGTGTCGATCAAGCTACTACTCGCTACTGCTCGCTCCTGCTATGTTTCGGCTTGCCGATCTAGAGTGCATGCTATTGAAGATTTACGAGAGCCGAGAAGGGCTATGGAACCAGCTGGGTATAAAGTTGTGGAACTTATCCCTGGAGATTTGGATAAGACCACTCGAATAGGTTTCGATCTTATTCCATCATTTGAGAGTGAGTTGATTAAGCTGCTACACGATAATGTATAGGTCTTTGCTTGGAGTCCAAAAGATTTGCGGGGCATAGACAGAACACTGATGGAACATCATATCAATACTCATCCGGACGCTCGACCGGTAAGACCAAAACTGTGTCGTTTTTCACCCCAAATTGTGGAAATTATTGGACAGGAAACTGCAAAATTAGTAACTGCTGGATACGTAAAAAATATAAAATATTCAGAATGGGTAGCCAATTTTGTGGTGGTGCCAAAAGCGGGGGGGGGAATGGTGAATGTGTGTCGACTACAAGGGGCTCAACAAATTTTGTGAGTCAGATCTTTACCCCCTTCCACACATTGACAGGCTGGTCGATGCTGTTGCTCGGAGCACATTGATGAGTACAATGGATGCATACTTTGGTTATCACCAAATTTTTCTTGCGGAGGAGGATCAAAAGAAGTCTTCGTTTGTGATGGCAAGTGGCGTATTCTGCTATACTGTGATGCCATTCGGACTGCAAAAATGCGGGGGCTACTTACCAGCGTTTAGTTAATTTAATATTCAAATATTTGATAGGAAAAGAAATGGAAGTGTATGTGGATGATATGATTGTTTAGTCGATGAATGATGATGACCATATTTCCTACATGTCGAGATGTTTTGGAGTATGTCAAAAATATAAACTAAAGCTCAATCCTTCAAAATGTTGCTTTAGCATTCGTAGTGGGAAGTTCCTTGGACATTACGTTTATGAAAGAGTAATAGAGGCAAATCCGGAAAAAACCAAGGCCATCATCGACATGACTCTGCCTAGAACCATGAAGGAATTTCAAAGCTTAACTGGTCGACTGGCTACCTTGAACCGTTTTATTTCCATGTCTGTCGATCGAGCTATGCCTTTCTTCAAGGTCCTTCGGCAAGGTAACAAGCTGGAATGGGATGAAGAATGTGACCAGGCGTTCGACGATTTAAAGAAGATTCTATCTAACCCACCTCTTCTAGTGAGCCCGACGAACTACAAGCCTCTGGGCCTTTATTTAGCAATTTCGAAAGTCGCAGTCAGTGCTGCTCTGGTGACGATCTGTAATGGCATTCACCAACCGGTGTATTATGTTAGTCATATGCTGCTTGCGGCAGAAACAAGGTACACTAACCTTGAAAAATTTGTCTTGGCTCTGAAGAAGGCTTCAGTTAAACTGAAACACTATTTTGAGGTCCGTCTTAATCAAGTATTTACATATAGACCTTTGGAAGCTGTTTGTTTTGTCCAAGTCAGATACAACTACAAGATTGTCTAAATGGGCAATTCAACTTAGCGCAATGAATCTGGATATTGTGCCACGAAGGCCAATAAAAGCTCAAGTTTTGACAGATTTTGTGGTAGAAATGACGAGGTCCACCATGGTTACTAAGCTCGAAGATGACGCTTGGGATATGTTTGTAGATGGTTCCATACAAGGAGGGGATGGAGCGGGAATTCGTTTTATTACTTCCCGAGGAGAACATATAAATGCTGCAGTGAAGTTTTCTTTCACCTGTTCTAATAATGTGGCAGAATACGAGGCACTGATTTCAGGAATTCGCCTTGCTTTGGATATTGGAGTACTGCATATCCATGGGTTTACGGATTCTAAGTTAGTTGCTGAACAGGTAGCATGGACCATTGATACCCATGAGCCCGCCATGCAACAATATAGGGAAGAAGTGGTCAAACTGGTGAAATCTTTAAAATCCTTTGTGTTGTCACATGTGCCCAATGATGAAAATCGTGAGGCTGATGCGTTGGCACGACTGGCAACACATCAACCTCAAGACCAAATTTTGTATAGAGGTCTATTATTTTGGGGGAGGTAATTTCGGATGATCTAAGTACACGGAGCTATACCCTCTTCGTTGAACGTTGCGAGAAATTAAATTGAAAAGAAGAGAAGCTGGATTATTCAGAATTGTATGATTATTAAATTGCATTGAGAAATTGAAAGGAAAACAAAATCGAATTTTATATATATACATGGTAAATACAAAATGGGGAGAGAATACAAAAGTGAAGAAACTATATGCGGAAGTTTATTTCTTCTTCTTTTGAGAGCCTGAGCCTTCACCAGGTCCACTGGGGCGCTTTTTCACCAACTTTATCTTTTGGGATGATGGAGGGTTGACTCATTTTTCTTGAGACCCCGCAGTGGTCAACTTCTTAGAGGCGAACCTCGCCATTTCATTTTCGTGGCACTCCCGAGCTCCAGCCACACTAGCGGGAGTATATATTTGAGGATTACACGCCGCCATCACATCATCATCTTTCACGAGCTCCGCCACAAGGGGGCCCATTGGCTCTGGAAATAAAGTAGCCAACCTCCTAAATGTATTCGGAGATGGGCCCTCCTCTGTTTCGACATCCTCCGAATAGAGTTGCTGGTGAAGATCTTCATCCAAGTTGAAATGTAGCGCCCCGAACGGATCTTGTGAACAATCCAACATGTCCTCACCAGGTACAGGCTCGAACTTCCCGATGAGTTTGGGGTCGAGCTTCTTTCTCTCCTCAGCTGTCAGGGATATGCCCAGGATTCTCTGCGTGTGGACACTAACTCTAAAGAAGTACAAGACATTCGACTTGGCATTAGCTAACGCCTCCAGATTCCGGAAAGTAGGGGAGTGTACTGTGTACTCCCATATCAGTTTTCGGAAGCAGTCGTTAATTTGGGACGACAACTTGGTGATTCGTGCACGGAGTCGATCGCTGACGGTTGGAGGCTTTCATTCATTGTTTTTATATCTTTAACCTCCTCCGTGGCTTTCCCGAGAGCTTTCTTATCGGCTGCATTATCCTCTTTGGCCTTCTTCAGTTTTTCCTCGGTTTGCTTTTGGTTCTATTTCAATTTGTCCTGTGCGTACTTCTCATTCACCTTGAGGGTTTCTATGGATTTTTCAAAGAGCATGCCTTTGCCCGATATGAAAGGCGGAATTCTCCGTCAACTCGCTGCGATGAGCTCGAAGTAGAGGTTCAATCGCCTTACTATGCTCTTCTCGGAGTGTTGCCATCTCTTAGGCATGCTTATCTCGCTGATTTTGCATCAGCTTCTCCGCTGCTTTCTTCGTCTGCTCCCCAATAATGTCAGGAGAGGGGAGCTACGAATGCCTAAGCATACAGTATTCCCCTACTGCAGCTACTGTAATAGCCGAGGAAAAAAGGTACGACGAAACAAATAGTAGGGAATGTAGCGGTAAAGTCTAGACGAGAGATAATGAGAGATACGGGAACGAAAGAACGTAAAAGGGAACGAAAAATAGAAAAGTAAAGAAAAGTAAAGAAAAAGATAAAAGAGGGGTCAAAAGCAAAAGAATGAGGGGTCAAAGTGTGAATTAGAAAAGTTAGGATGTCTTTAAATAGGGGTGAGGAGGCCCAAAAACGAGTTAATCATCATTAAACCCGAAAATCCGAAAATACCCGCAAAGAAGGAAATTATCGCGAATTTTTCCCATGCATGCATTTTATCGCGAATTTTTGGATGAGCATATTGTCGCGGATTTTCGTTGAAGAGTAAATTGTCGCGGAAATCTGGACAGTGCAATATTATCGCGAAAAATGTTACAAGTGAAAATTGTCTTGGAAATCGGACCAAAGGAGAAATTATAGCGAAAAACGTGACAAGTGCAATATTATCGCGGAAATCGGACCAAAGGTGAAATTATCGCGGATTTGTGATTTCAGCATAGAATTGTCGCGAATTTCGAGGAAAAAGTGGAATTAAGTGTTTTCGTTACGTCTCGACGTCAGATCGGGAGAGGAAAAGGACACGTGGGGTCTACGGTAATCACATGGTTAACAATAAGATAATAACGTCGGAATTCGAATAACTAAGACCTGTTACGAAATGCAGGGGAAGCACGGGAGGATTATAACAAGCTAAAGCGAACGGTAAGCGGAGTGAACACAATATAGTAAGGGAAGGTTCAGACTTAGGNCCCGATTTGGCCGTAAATTGTGGACCATAGTGTAATTCATCGCAAATCCTAGGGTAAGGTCGCCAATTGCCGCATAATTCGATTAACTAACGAGAGTAAGTCATAGGGTCACACAATGGTATAACATGCTAATACGTATATGCATGGAGTAGGGAACAAGGAAGCACCAGGCGATAGGACGACCAGGTAAGCGGAGCAAACATAGTAAATTAAAAGAAGGTTCACAGTTAGGAATTTAAACGAATATTAAATCGAACCGAAAGGAGCGTGAACTAAAAACAGAAATCTCGGGGCGAGGTGAGAACACCAAACCCGGCATTGTGTTCATGAGCACGGTCAACCACAAGTAGGACATGTTCGAGGAAGGAATACATGAGTTCTCCAGAACAGAATTGTGCGTACTACAGAGCCGAACGGAACCGGATGGGAACGGTGTAGCGCCCGAGTCCTGACCGGAGAAGGGAAGCATATATTCTCGTCGAGCCAACTAACAGCTAACGGTTGGTTTGGGCGAGACATGTCGTCGGGCATGTGAAAACCGATCACAGTAGAAAACCAGAAAGGATAAGGAGAGGGAATATAAAAAGGGAAGGAAAAGATAAGAGAATAAGTAAGCTAAAAGAAGTGAGAGGGAAAGGGATAAAATCTTGCATATTAAATATATTATACAGAAGTTTCTTTTAATAGACTATGATCGTTTTACAGATTTTGTAGGGGGAGGACCGGAGGCTTAGGTGGCATTGGAACTGAGGTCGTCGATCGTCCGCTGTACGAGTCACCCCTTTTTATTTCGTTTTGTTTTAACTATCTGGTTGTACCTTGAAAAACGATGATATTTCCTTGGTTTCGAATTGTATTTTGTTAAAATGTTTTGTTTTATTTCACTTGCGCATAGACATTGTTAGGGCCCGGTTTACGATCGTCACAAATGGTATCGGAGCCATTTCTCGACACTAAATCAGTGTTGAGACGATCCGAAGCTAACATAGGAGCGTGACCTAAGCCGTTAGGGGACGATCGACCATAGGCAATAGAAAGATAACTAGTCGTAGAAGAGTGTTAATAGATGGGTATGGAACTAATAGGAAATTTTCAGGATGGCACCAAGAACAGGAGCACGCGGCAACCAAGGGACACAAAGTGAAGGGTTAGAGCAAGCACTGACACCTGAAACCCAATCATGGACTAGACCACCCCTACTACCATCATTCAGGATAACTTGAGAGACATATTCCAAACCATGGCTACAACATTGGTGAACACCGTGATGCAAGGCCAGGGAAGGGGGACGAACAACTTAGACGACACCCGGGGATACGCAAGGGAGAAAGGTCACATGTACTACAATGAAGCATTGAAGAAAGCGGGAATGTGCAGCTTCTCAGGGGGTAAGGCGGAAGATGCCGAAGCATGGATGATCCGACTGGAGGAGAAATTCGACTTGGTGGAAGCACCGGTTGAGATGAGATCGGGACTGGCGGCGTTATGGTTCGACGGAAGTACCGCCCGCTGGTAGGGGAGTGTCTCAGCATCCTTGTTGAAGGGAGGCCCGATTCCATGGACGAAGTTCAGGGAAGCATTCATGGACTATTATATTCCGAAGGGACTAAAAAAGGACAAGAGAGCATAATTCGATAGGCTGACCCAAGGAAATCGTATGGTCATGGACTGTATGCAGGAGTTTGCGAATTGGGAAGATACGCCCCCGAGGTTATGGGGAGTGAACAAGAAATGATGCATCGTTTCACGGAGGGACTGAATGAAAAGATCAGACTAGCCATGTACAGTAGGGACGATGAAGAGTTCTCAAGTCTAGTAGCCGCCGCAGTGCGAGTGGATGAGGGATTCACGAGGTTAGACAACGAGCGAACCAAGGGGGGAGCGAAAACGGATTTTCACGACCGAGGAGCATGGAAAGGATAGAGCAACACGGAGAGTGTAGGACCAGCACCGGGACCTCCCACGAGGCCGACTTGTCCTAAGTGTTAGAGGGCCACTATGGGGAATGCCGCGTCGGAAGTAACGTGTGCTACATGTGCGGAAAAGAGGGACATTATGCGCAGGACTGCCCCAAGAAGAGGAAAACAAAAACGACAACAAGAGAGAGAGCCACTGGAAATGCCCGAGTATTTGCAGTAAACAGGGAACAAGCGTCAGAGGCTGAGGACGTCGTGGCAGGTACATTATTAATTAATGGATTTCCCGCTTATGTACTATTTGACTGTGGAGCGACACATTCGTTCTTTTCGGGGAAATTAGCGCGGCAATTCGGAACCGAAGGGAACCGCGCTAAAATAACGGTTAAAACGCATGGACCGCAAACCCTAGAAGCAAAAAGGGTCCACAAAGGATGTATAATAGAGATAGGGACCGTGAGGACGAGAGCCGATTTGATTGAGTTAGGAAGCATTGGTTTCGATGTCATACTGGGAATGGACTGGCTCTCTAAACACGACACGCAGGTGAAGTGCAAGGAGCGAAAGATCTCATTTAAAGGACCGGATGATGAAGTTTTCGACGTGATCGGCAAGCCGATCGAAGATGGGAGAGACGAACATCGGATGTGTGCAGGGTATTTGGCTTCAGTTACAATGGGGATAGAGAAAATCGATTTGAGTCACATTCCGGTGGTTTGTGAGTTCGGGGACGTATTCCCGGAAGAACTGTCGGGCCAACCCCCAGCAAGGGAAGTGGAATTGGAGATTGAGCTCCTTCCGGGTACCCAGCCAATCTCTAAGGCCCTGTACCGGCTAGCGCCAAAGGAGATGTTGAACTAAAGAAACAGATAGAATCCCTATTGGGGAAAGGATATCTATGACCAAGTAGCTCCCCTTGGGGCGCACCGGTCCTATTTGTGAAGAAGAAAGATGGAGAGCTAAGGCTATGTTACGACTATCGTGAACTAAACAAGGTAACCATCAAGAATCGATACCCGCATCCTCGAATTGACGACTTATTTGATCAGCTACAAGGAGCCACAGTATTTTCGAAGTTGGATCTAAGATCAGGATACCACCAAGTCAGAGTAAGGGAAACCGACATCCCAAAAACAGCCATACGAACAAGATACGGTCACTACGAGTGTACGGTCGTTCCATTCGGGCGGACCAACGCACCAGCTGTTTTCATGGATCTGATGAATAGAGTCTTTCAACAATACTTGGACAAATTCGTGGTGGTTTTCATCGACGACATTTTGGTATATTCGAAGGACAAGGAACAACATGAACAACACTTGAGACTAGTATTACAAACATTGAGAAGAGAGGAATTGTATGCAAAATACAGTAAGTGCGAATTTTGGATGACCAGCATCTCGTTCCTTGGGCATGTCATATCCGGAGAAGAGGTAAGGGTAGACCCCTCGAAAGTGGAGGCAATCATAGGATGGCCACAACCTAGGAACGCAAAGGAAATCAGGAGTTTTCTGGGCTTAGCTGGTTACTATCGAAGGTTTATCGATGGATTCTCCCGGATAGCAAAACCCCTGACTAACCTCACCAAAAAGGACATGAAATACGTGTGGGACAGCAAGTGCGAGGAAAGTTTCGAAGAATTGAAAATGAGATTAACCTCTACACCTGTACTCGTGCTGCCTAAACAAGGTCGAGAGTTTACCATATTCAGCGATGCATCAAAGGAAGGACTAGGGTGTGTACTAATGCAGGAAGAAAAGGTCATCGCATATGCGTCGCGACAGCTCAAAGAACATGAGGTCAACTACCCAACACACGAGCTAGAACTGGCGGCAGTGGTGTTCACCCTAAAATTATGGAGATATTACCTGTACGGGGCGAAATGCGAGGTGTATACCGATCACAAAAGCTTAAAATATTTGTTTACACAGAAAGAATTGAATATGAGATAGAGGAGATGGTTGGAACTGATCAAGGACTACGACGTCACAATCCAGTATCACCCGGGAAAGGCGAATCAAGTAGCGGATGCACTAAGTCGAAAGACTCAAGGTCTACTATCTAAACCCTTGACAAAACAGATGGAAGAGTTGCAACTGGAAATAGTGGAATCGATAGAAGCAGTGATAAATAACATAACTGTTAGACCTCATATCCTCGACGAAGTCAGGGACGCACAGGGATTGGACACCGAGATAGCTAAGTGGAAAGACGAGATATCACATAACAACGACCATAGGATGGCAATCGCTACGGATGGAAGCATCCGTATACAGGGACGTATCTGCGTACCAAACGATCCAAAACTAAGGGCGAAAATCATGGATGAAGCACACTGCTCGCCGTTCTCTATCCACCCGGGTAGCACAAAAATGTACCGAGACATGAAGACACATTGGTGGTGGAACGGTATGAAAAACGACATAGCAACTTATGTGGCACGATGTGACACGTGTCAGAGTGTAAAGGCGGAACATCAAAGACCGGGTGGAGAGCTACAACCCCTGGACAATCCGGAATGGAAATGGGATCACATTGGAATGGATTTCGTGGTGGGGTTACCAAGAAGCCTGCGGAAGAACGATGCGATTTGGGTAATAGTCGATAGACTAACGAAAGCTGCACACTTTATAGCAATCAAAGTTACAGACGGGATTGATCGCTTATCCAAGATATATATCGATAACATTGTCAAACTTCATGGGATTCCTATAAGCATTGTGTCGGATTGAGATCCAAGGTTTACCTCCAGATTCTGGCAAAGTTTGCAACAGTCACTTGGAACCATAATTGCGATGAGCACCGCATATCACCCCCAAACGGACGGAAAAACAGAGAGGACCAACCAGATCTTAGAGGATATGCTCAGGGCATGTGTGACGGAGTTTAGCGGGAGCTGGGAGGAGTTCCTACCATTGGCAGAATTCGCGTACAATAACAGTTACCAAAGTAGTATTGCGATGGCACCCTACGAAGCGCTGTATGGAAGGAAATGTAGGACGCCTCTGTGCTGGGACGAAATCGGGGAAAGGAGACTCACGGGGACGGAATTGGTGAAAATATCAAGAGAGAAAGTCGCCATTGTGAGGAAAAACATGAAAATTGCACAGGACCAATACAAAAGCTGGGCAGATTTGAAGAGACGACCAATGGAGCTGGAAGTTGGCGATAGAGCGTACCTGAAAGTGTCACCCATGAAGGGGGTCCTAAGAGCAACAAGTTCTGGAAAATTAGGCCCACGATATATAGGACCCTTCGAGGTGTTGAAGAGAATCGGGAAGCTGGCATACAAACTTAAACTTTCCGATGAGATGAGGAACATACATGATGTATTCCACATCTCCCAGCTGAGGAAAAGCTTAACGGAAGGCAAACAAGAACGCGCCGTGGAACAAGTAACGCTGACTCCGGAACTAACATACGAGGAGAGACCAATAAGGATATTGGATAGGATTGAGAAGAGACTACGCAACAAAGTGATTCCCATGGTAAAAGTACAATGGTTGAACCAAGGAGAAGGGGAGGCTACATGGGAAACCGAGCATGAAATAGTTGCGAAAGCACCCGAGGTGATGGAAGAGTGCTACGCACGAGTTTCGGGACAAAAACTCCATTTAAGGTGGGAAGGATATAACGACCCAGGAAAGCGGCACAAACAGAATTAGGAAAGGTTAGACTCGCATAAATTCTTGTTAAAAACATGAAATGAGGAGTAGTTTAGTAATTTAACATAAGAAGAGGGAATTTTAGAAGGAGGGATTAAAGGGTCATTTAGACAAGTTAAGAAACCTATAAATAGGAGTGGGATGGGAAAAGAATGATCATTTGACACAAAAAACGTGAGAAAATATGAAAGAAATTAAAGTTATCGCGGAAATTGGGGCAAAGAGAGAATTATCGCGGAAATCAGGACCAAGTAGAGAATTATCGCGAAAATCGGGGTAAAGAAGGAATTATCGCGAATTCTGAGGACTGCTGCAATATTATCACGGAAATCAGGGCCAATGAGCAAATTATCGCGGATTCAGGACCAAAAAGCAAATTATCGCGATTCTGGGAGACGTTTGCAAAATTGTCGCTGAAATGGACTCAGTTGCAGAATTATCGCGAATTTCAAGGGCTTACGTGCAAATTGTCGCGGATTCGAGGGCTATGGTGCAATTATCGCGAAAATGAATCTTTATGCAAATTCTCGCGGAAATTAAGGACCGATACGCAACTTATCGTGAATACGAAGAGCAACACCCGATTTGGCCGTAAATTGTGGACCATAGTGTAATTCATCGCAAATCCTAGGGTAAGGTCGCCAAATGCCGCATAATTCGATTAACTAACGAGAGTAAGTCATAGGGTCACACAACAGTATAACATGCTAATATGTATATGCAGGGAGTAGGGAACAAGGAAGCACTAGGCGATAGGACGACCAGGTAAGCGGAGCAAACATAGTAAATTAAAAGAAGGTTCACAGTTAGGAATTTAAACGAATATTAAATCGAACCGAAAGGAGCGTGAACTAAAAACAGAAATCTCGGGGCGAGGTGAGAGCACCAAACCCGGCATTGTGTTCATGAGCACGGTCAACCACATGTAGGACATGTTCGAGGAAGGAATACATGAGTTCTCCAGAACAGAATTGTGAGGTCCCCTCAGGGGGTGCGAGAGAGAGGGCACCTTAGGCGAATCCCTACATCGGCTATAGACGGGGAACGATCGTATGCTAAGTATAATGATTCGTCTCCCATTGCACGAGGTCTTTTCCCTAGCAAAGTCGCAAGCGGAACGTTAGAACTGGAAAGTTAAGCGTGCTCACCTTGGAGCAATTCAGGGATAGGTGACCCACTGGGAAGTGTGGGGGCTAGGGAAAAAGTAAAACCGTGAGGACTAGGTGGGTGTCATTAGGGTCAGCCTAGTCCAAAGCGGACAATATCGTGCAAGCGGAAAGGCGGGTCGTTACAAGAATTGTGCGTACTACAGAGCCGATTGGAACCGGATGGGAACGGTGTAGCGCCCGAGTCCTGACCGGAGAAGGGAAGCATATATTCTCGTCAAGCCAACTAACAGCTAACGGTTGGTTTGGGCGAGACATGTCGTCGGGCATGTGAAAACCGATCACAGTAGAAAACCAGAAAGGATAAGAAGAGGGAATATAAAAAGGGAAGGAAAAGATAAGAGAATAAGTAAGCTAAAAGAAGTTAGAGGGAAAGGGATAAAATCTTGCAAATTAAATATATTATATAGAAGTTTCTTTTAATAGACTATGACCGTTTAACAGATTTTGTTGGGGGAGGACCAGAGGCTTAGGTGGCATTGGAACTGAGGTCGTCGATCGTCCGCTATACGAGTCACCCCTTTGATTTCGTTTTGTTTTAACTATCTAGTTGTACCTTGAAAAACAATGATATTTCCTCGGTTTCGATTTTTGTTTTGTTAAAATGTTTTGTTTTATTTCACTTGCGCATAGACATTGTTAGGGCCCGGTTTACGATCGTCACAGTGTGGGTGGTGATCGGGGGAGTCAAAAGGCGATCGGTAGGCTCGGGTTGGTATAAGACGCAGTCGGAAGGGAGATGATACCGTTCCATAACCGATACCCACTTCCGAGCATGCATGCTATATGGTTGGTTAAAGGATTTGAGGGCTTTAACCGCGGAACTTTGAGGGCCGAGGGTGCTTTCAAGACGAGCGATCCTCTCGAAAAAGTGAGAATTAAAGGTGGAAAAACAGGAATGAAAATGAGCTATGATCGAATCTAAACTCCCCGAACCGGATGAGGAGTCCGAATGATCTGAGGATGAAGTGTCGGAGCTCGAAGATTCGGTGCGATTGGAAGTCATTGGTAAATTTAGTTCAATATTATTTTTTGAAATTATTTTTACAAATTTTATTAAGTGTCTCGCTAGTGTTTGGCAAAAAGTCGCGAGAATTACTGTTCAGCGAAGGCAGTCGCGAGTTGTTGCAAGCAATTGTGTTATGGTACGATATGTTGCGGATTGCACAGTAATCGCGAGTTGTTGCGAGAGTGGTTCAAATGCTCGCGGATTGCACATTAATCGTGAGTTGTGGTACGATAAGTCGCAAGTGTTCATGATTCCGCGCGAGAGGATGAGTTATGAGAGGCGTACATGGTATTTATAGGGGTGATATCACGAGTCGAAAAATCACGAAATTTTCACCCGATCTCGGAATCTGGCGTTCTTAGTGTCAAAACGATCGTATTGGAGAGAGGATTTCAACTGTACTAAGGGTTTCTCCGAGGGGCCCCCAAACGATAATCGGCTTTCGGAACGAGCTGATGATATATGGTTTACGACTCAAAATCAGAATCTGAAAACCAGGGGACTATTGATATTACCCGGGTATATTCTCTTGTATTTATCCTTACTTGGGGGCTCGTCCGACGTGGCTATGTAATATTTTTGGTATTTTCATATGTCTATCGCGAGGCGTTCTCAGGGGGTATTCCCGTAATTTAGTCTCGATGGACCCCATATAAAGCTTCTGTAAGTGTTTTGGGTTATCCCGGCCCCGGACGAGGGCCAGGGGTATTTTCGTAATTTTACATCCGAGAGCACATCGGTCGGGTGCGACGATGTTATGTGGTTGCGTATTCACTGTTTGGAGGCAAAGAACTAATATACGAGGTTTTCCGGTATTTTTTCATCGTATTTCTGACTCAAATCTCGACCGGGATGGGTTCTCGAAATTTCAAGACGGTATGACATTTATTACAATATAATTAGAGGTAATTTAAGTGTTTTGGGCTAAGTGAAGTAAATTGGGTTCATGGGCTTAAGTAAGTGAAGTTGGGCTGGATTTCTCTATAAATATAAGCCCCAGTGCATTTGGAGGGGG
This sequence comes from Utricularia reniformis, assembly GCA_009725065.1. Lineage (NCBI taxonomy): Eukaryota > Viridiplantae > Streptophyta > Magnoliopsida > Lamiales > Lentibulariaceae > Utricularia > Utricularia reniformis. Next base: position 55,764 of record RWGZ01001440.1, read on the forward strand.
TTGAGACTGTTATCACGCTTCCCAAGGCAAAGTATTAATTTCTGCACACTGTAGAGTCGCGACATATTGCCTGTTTGTTGTCATTCGCGACTTATTGCCTGTAGCAACGACTTATTGCTTGTAGTCGCGACATGTTGCACGTTTCTTCTCCCGGATTCGCGACTTGTTGCAGTCTCCCATTGTGTCGCGAGTTGTTGCTTTGTGATCTGGGTCGCGGGTTGTTGTTTGCCGATTCGCGATTTGTTGACCACATCTCGCGACTGCATACCTTTCGGACACAACGGAGTGTTTTTTATCGTTTTTCGAGCCGTTTTCATCTGGATTATATTATCACCTCATTGTACTTGTATCCTTTGATTATTATAGTGGAAACCAAGGTAGAGCTTCGCTCTCCCGANGAATAACGAGGGATACGGGAATGAAAGAACGTAAAAGGAAACGAAAAATAGAAAAGTAAAGCAAAAGATAAAGGAGGGGTCAAAATGAAAAGAATGAGGGGTTAAAGTGTGAATTAGAAAAGTTATGATGTCTATAAATAGAGGTGGGGAGGCCCAAAAACGGGTTAATGATCATTAACCCACGAAAATCCGGAAATTGTCGCGAAAATTGTGTAGTGCAAAATTGTCGCTGATTTTAACGTGTGGAAAATTATCGCGTATTTTTGGACGGGCAATTATTGTCGCGGAAATAACTCTTTGAAAAATTGTCGCGAAAATCCGATACCATTTGCAACGGTCGCAAACCGGGCCTTAACAATGTCTATGCGCTAGTGAAATAAAGCAAGACAATTTAACGAAACATAAGTCAAAGTCAAGGAAATATCATCGTCTTTCAAAGTACAACTAGACAAGTTAAAGACAAAAACAAAAGGGTTGACTCGTACAGCGGACGATCGACAACCTCAGTTCCAATGCCACCTAACCTCCTGTCCTCCCCCTACAAAATCTGTAAAATGGTCATAGTCTATTAAAAGAAACTTCTCTATAATATACTTAATTGGCTATATTTCATTCATTTCTCTCTTATTCTTTTAGTTTACTTATTCTTTTATCTTTTCTTTTCTTTTTGTTATTTCCTCTCCTTATCCTTTCATGGTTTTCTACTGTGTTCGGTTTTTACATGTCCGACGACATGTCTCGTCCAAACCGACCGTTAGATGTTACTTGGCTCGGCGAGAATATATGCTTCCCTTCTCCGGTTAGAGACTCGGGCGCTACCCCATTCCTATCCGATTCCTTTCGGCTCTGTAGTACACACAATTCTATTCTTGAGAACCCATGTGTTCCTTCCTCGGACATGTCCTACCAATGCTGACCGTGCTCATGAACACGATGCCGGGTTTGGTGTTCCCACCTCGCCCCGAGACTTCTGTTTTTACCTTACACTCCTTTAGATTTAATTTAATATTCGTTTAAGCCTCTAACTGTGAACCTTCTTTTAATTCACTATGTTTACTCCGCTTACCTGGTCGTCCCATTGCCTGGGGCCTTCTTGTTCCCTACTTCCTGCATATGCGTATTAGCATGTTATACCGTTGTGTTACTCTATGACTTACTCTCGTTATTTAATCAAATTATGCGGCAATTTGTGACCTTACCCTAGGATTCACGGTGATTTACACTATGGTCCAAAATTCGCGGACAATTCGGATTTTACTCTTTGTATTCACAGGAAATTGCATTTCAGTCCTTAATTTCCACGATAATTTGCATAAAAGTCAATTTCCGCGATAAACTGCACATCACTCCCTGAATCCATGATAATTTGCTTGTTTACCTCAATTCCGTGATAATATTGCCAATAGCTCCCAGATTCGCGACAATTTACTTATTGGCCCCCAATCAGTGATAATTTGCGAGTTAGCCCTAATTTCGCGATAATTTGCTTGGTTGTCCCAATTCCACGATAATATTGCAAACAGCTCCCAAATTCGCGACAATTTACTTAATGGCCCCCAATTCTGCGATAATTTGCAAGTCAATCCCCAAATTTCGCGATAATTTGCTTCTTTGCCCAAATTTCGCGATAAAATTGCAAGTAAATCCCAAATGCGCGATAATTTTCTTCTTGGTCCCAATTTCCACGATAATTCTGATTCTCTCGAGTTTTCTTACCTTTTTTGTGCCAAATTACCCTTCATTTTCCTTCCCACTCCTATTTATAGGCTTCTTAACTTGTCTAAATGACCATATAGCCCCCCTTCTAAAATTCCCTCTTCTTATGTTAAATTACTAAACTACCCCTCATTTCATGTTTTATAACAATAATTTATGCGAGTCTAACCTGTCGGAATTTCATTTTTGCCGCCTTTCTAGGACATTACACCTGGGCTACGAGTTGATTATGCCACCAGTCATCATCCTTGTTCCGCCTGATCGGAGCGTCCATGGCCCGATTGAATAGTCCAGGATTGTGCCCAAAATCGGGCCCGCAATCCCTTTGCGTTCGCAGGATCTCCAATTCCAAGGTAAGTTCATCGATGTGTCTCTACATCTGTTCCTGATCCGTCCCATGAACGGGAGTTGGGGTTCTGACTGGAGGAGGTGGAGTAGATTGGTATCTCTGCCTCCTCATTGTTACTCTGCGCCTTATAATCTCCTCTTCATCGGAGCTTCGCGCGTCAGGGTCGCTCTTGTACCCTCTGCTTGCTGAAATAGGGTTTGTGATAGCCGGTGGTTATGTTCCACTCCTCTTTGATGTAACTCTATTATTACTTTCCTGACAACAGCCTCCAGGTCCTGTAGAGAGAACGTTGACGCTGGAAGGCAGCTGGGAAACGTATCACTATCGTTCGTCGAAGTTCTGGTTGTCATGCCTTTGATTATCCTATCTCATGTAAAGACCTCAAATGGGGATTAGAAAATCGTCCCCACGGACGGCGCCAAACTGTTGTGGTCTGAAAACCGGGGGTGTCAACAGTCGTCCGATTCTTTGCAAGACGAACTCGGTTTTAATTTGTTTTGTAGGGGGAAAACGATTCAAAATAATATGGAAAATGACAATGCAATTTTAAAGTAGAAAACCCCTCGAAAAAGTGAGAAAAACCACTTGACTAAGAGTTAAAAATGCTCTTAGCCGATCCAATAACAAAGTTGTTCATTACACATGACATGTTCGTTCTCTACAACAAATGAAGGGAAAGCTTAAGGGAAATATGAGAAAACCTAAAAAATAGAGATTGTTTTTGTTCCCAAGTGTCCCTTTTATAGGTATTTCCTGCTGTGTAAACAGTATGGTGTCAATTTGTGCTTGTCCCATGCAGCTAGGTCGGCTCATGTCGGGCGGGACAGCCGCCGGGCGTAGCTCTAGCCGGCTGCGCAGCGCCAAGTCTTTCCGCGCTACTAGCCGGCTGTCTCTAGACCAGGGGAGGCTCGTACGACTCTGTCAGGCACGCTTCTGACATGATCATCAAAGGCTATTGTCACAAGTTTGAGGAGTGCGGATGCCCGAAGCGTAGTCTGTGCGTCCTGGACCGATCGATCCGATTAGGGGGAGAACACATGATTCCGTCGATCGGTCCCGATCACTAAGATCGAGCCCGTCTATTCGCGTGAGCTGGATTTGGGCCTCCAAGTTCGGCTTATGTCACTTGGGCCGGCTCGGCTAGGCTTAGGCCTAACCAGGTTCGGGGTACCGGGTTCCGAAGGTCTCATCACGCTGAGTAAATGATCTGAAAAAATATTAGTGCCTCCTGGTATTTTACATACCGGCTAGTATGAAATCATTGATTATGTTTGATTATCGTTTAAAGTTTAGAATCGTAATAATCGCTTAATTCAAATTTTGAGGACTACTAAAGGCATTTGAGACCAAATTTGCAAAATTAGTAAATTATGGGGATCAAATGCGTTTTTATTAAAGTTGAGGTACTTTAATTACTAAAATTAAAAAACATTGAGTACCAAATTTATTATACATATTAAACATTGAATGCCGGTTTTGCCAAATATAGAAAGTATGAGGATAAATCTTACCAACTTAAAACTATAAGATCATAATTGTCACAATTAGAAAACTTTGAGATCAAATTTATCAAAATTAGGAAACTATATATACCAAATTTTTGTGTCATACGTTTTAAATATATTTTGTAGCATGTACAAGATTGGTCAAATACGAGTTTTTATGTCTACAATACATATTCATTAACATATTTAGAAGTGGTGAAATACATTAACATATTCATATACAGATCAAATTTGATAAGTATTCAAGTGAATGAGAATATATATAACATTTCTATATTTTTCATAAATAAACATATTTGATTATAAGAACTGAAAAGAAAAGATAATTCATTTTATATCATACTATTATATATAGTAAAATTCAAACCCACCGATCCACCACCCAACCCCACTCGTCTCGCTCTTACTTTAAATTCCCAACGTCTCTTTTTCCCTTGAATTTCTCTTTTGCTGATTGATTAAAAGTAAAGTTTCTCTACGTCTTACACATTTTTCATCACGATTTGAGATTTTGAAGTATCACGCAAGAACTGGAGACGTCCGGGGGAAGAACTGAACATCAAACTGATAAATTTGTTGCTCACTGTTCAGTGAAGTTGAAGGAAGGCGTGTGAGTGAAATGCTAATGTGAATATTTGTTGCATTACATCTGAAAATCTGGGTTTGTTTTTCTGTTTTTGTTTTCAATAATGGGGATTTGTGGCGTGTATTTAATTATGGTAATTACTTAAACTACTTACTCAAAATGATTTTTTAATAATCGGGTGTTAGATTTGTTTTTGCCTGGAAGCTGCGTGTTATGATAGTGTACTTGGTTGGTAAGAACGGGGTTTTGTAAATCAGATCCATAATTTACAGATTTCAAATAGATCATCATTGTATTCTGGGTGCATTAGTGTGTGCTCTAGTTTTCTTTACCCGACTGAAATTTAAACTTTTAAGGTGGTTCTGTTTTGTGTGCGTGTGGCCTAAGCTATGCAGCAGCATATGCTGTCCAATTGTCAAGTGAGTGCGATGTCGAAAATCCAGTTTTTGTCATTGTACTCATTGTTTTCTACTTTTTTATCCCCTTACAAGCTACGGAACTGTGACTCTTTGTTGTGGAATGGGTTCTTGGTTTTTGGAGTGCATAAGTAATTAATACCATTTTACAGTCTGAACTTGGATGATATATGACAAATCATTGGATGAGGCTGAGACTGTTTTTTTCAATTTGAATTTGAAGTGCTGCACAGAGCCGGAGAAGGAAGATTTGATTCATGTCAATCCAAAAACTACAGTCCAGCAATGCAGCTTTGAGATACCGAGCATTCAGTCCGGGATTGCCTTCTGTCTCTAGATTTCGAAGCGGTTATCTTCCAGCAGGGATGAATCCTGGAAGGGTAACAGATTATTTGTCGGAATCAGATATGGATACATGCTCTGATTCTGAGGGTGAGTCCCATGGTGCTCGCTATTCTCTTGATGCATCACCTCAAGATGATAAAATTCCAAATCCCAGCTCAATGCACACTACTTTTATAAATGGAGGAAGTATCTTGGAAAGGCAGGGAGTACATAGAGGTGGTTCATCTGTGCATTACGGTAGTTCGATTGCGGAATCTTCTGAATCTTTATCTACTTCAGAGATGAGTTCTACACAAGTGAAGCCCTTAGAAATGATTGGTGGACAGTCAAGAAAGGTTTTAATATTAATCAATGGCTTCATACTTTAATGTCAAGGTTTTAGCATATAACTTTTGTTTCTAGGATTTCCTGAATGCAAGAACTCAGAAAAACTTGTATGAAGATAGCCCAAGTGCACCTGTGCTGGCTGGTGGAAGTTCTTTTCAGCATGTGCATCAAGCTTCTGAGACACTTCAACAGTTCAGAGCTGATTTTGATACTGCACGATCAAACGGTTCCACAATCGAGGTCGAGGATGAAAACACTTTTTGTAAAATGGAAAAACATACAGAAACTAATAATCCTGCGGATTCTATTAGGTATTTTTGGATTATTCAAACTAAGATTCCTTTATTCAAATTTATTTTGAGCTGTTTGTTTCAGGGTTGATGCTGCATCATTTCAAGCTGTATCTGCTCGATACCCTACATTTCATGCAAGGTAGTCTAAGCGTTCTTATGCTTTACATTTTTGAATAGTTAATATACTCACTCTTCAACATAGTTATGATTATAAAAAACATTTGCAGTGGACTAGGGTATTGGTATGCTGTTCTTTCATACGATGCCTGTGTTCGTCTGTGTCTTCATTCCTGGGCCAGGGGCTGTATGGAAGCACCTGTATTTTTGGAAAATGAATGTGCTTTGCTGAGGGATGCCTTTGGGTAAATGCTATTATTTACTCTTATTTTATGACAGCTACCTTATCTTGCCATATTCAACTATGAAAATTTATTTTCCTGTTTTGTAGGCTGAAAAATATATTGTTACAATCAGAGGAAGAAATACTACAGAAGGAGGCCAACAAGCTTGTCAGTGAAGGAGCTTCTGTGAAGACGAAGAAAACTATTGGAAAAATTAAAGTTCAAGGTAACTTAAATATTTGTGTTTTATGGACTTGATCCAAGCTGGTCAAGGGGTCTAGTGAGTCTAAGGTCTTCCGTAAATTGACTACTTGCAGTTCGTAAAGTGAAAATGGGATTGGAACCACCTACCGGATGTACATTTTCATCTTTCAAGTCTCAATCCATTGTGAATTTGGAATCATTTCAGCTTCGGATTTCAAATGTGAAGTCAGTTGTCTCATCTGAGAGGAAAGCACTGAAAAGAGAACGTGTACCTACGGTCATTCCTGTGAAGGGCTCTCTGTTTCATAAAACAATGGCACATGTCATTACTGGAACTCGCTTTTGTATGAAAGAAGTTCCGGAGCTCGTTAAATCCGGTATCATCGCTTGGCGAGGGAGTTCGACATCATATGAAGTGGTGCCAGGTATTATGGGATTGCAGATCACTTCAACTAAAGGCCTCTTTCCTCAAAAAATGTCTGCTGTTGTTGAAAAGATATGCATATTTCTGCTATTGTTAAATGTTATTCCTGTTTATTTACTGCAGAATCATATTCCTGTTTATTAAGACTAAAAAGTTCTCCCGAAGAGGATGCTGTGAGAATGCAGCCGGGATCTGGTGAAAGCCGTGTATTGTATGTATAGTTTAACCTTTGTTCTTCACTTTTCATCCATCTATGTGGGATTAACTTTACTTATATCCCTTCATAGCTTGCCAGATGGACTCGGAGATGATATTTTGATCGATGTTCATGATTCAAAAGGAAGTTACTCTGGTCATGCAGTAGTTCAGGTGGCCGATATTGCAGATGAATCGGTATTAACATCTAGATAAACTCCAAATTTCAGTATCTTTCTGTAGGAGTAATCTTTATTCCTTTTTTTAAAAAAATCTAATGTAGGGAGAGAAGCTGCGGTCATGTTTCTTTTACCATGAACCTGAACATCAGCAAGTTGGAAGAGTCCAATTATATATCAGTTATTCAACCACACCAGATGAAAACAGTCATAAGGTATGGATCAAGTCGATTTTATTAGTCGAAGATGCTTGATTGTTACTTCCTTTTATTTCATGTTTCCATAAGAATTCTCCATTCCATTTCTAATATGGGCTTAAAATGCTGAATTTGCATGATAGTGTACACCAGTTGCGGAAACCATAGCGTATGACTGTACGTTGGAGGCTGCACTGAAAATACAACAGTTTCAGCAGAGGAATTTGTTACTGCATGGTTCTTGGAAGTGGCTTGTGATGGAATTTGCAACATATTTTGGAGTTTCTGATGCATACACGAAGCTAAGGTACCGTTTTTATTCTTGTTCATTACATTTGACACATGTTTTAACCGAAAAACATTCTAACAAGTTGCATTACAATTTACACATGTATATCCCCTTACGTGCCTGCCAAAGACAACACTTGTTCATGCCTCTAGTTTGTTTTATGTAGATATAACAACTTTAGAAATCATTAAATTTTTTGTTTCTGCAGATATCTTTCATATGTTATGGATGTTGCTACTCCAACATCGGACTGTCTAAATTTAGTGAATGATTTGCTACAGCCTGTGGTAATCCAAGGCAAAAATAAGCACACATTGAGTCATCAAGAGGTTGTGTTGTGGAAGTTGGAATCGAAAGCTACTTTATAAAATTTAACTGAAGTTGCTTTTGAAACTGCAGGCTCGTATTCTGGGAGAAATGTCCATTGAAATTGATAAGATACTTATCTTAGTCTTTGAGAATTACAAGTCTCTAAATGAATTATCACCCTCAGGAATAGTCGACCAGATCGCACCGGCTACAAACATAGCAGCACCTGCTCTTGCATCTGCTTTGAAACTGTACAAGCTTCTGCATGACATACTTTCTCCAGAGGTACAGTCAAAGTTATGCAGATATTTTCAGGTATGAATTTCTCAAGCTCAATATGTTTCTGTTTGCATATTTTTCTTAGTCTAATTTCAAATCATTTGCTACAGAATGCTACAAAAAAGAGGTCAAGAAGGCACTTGTCTGAAACCGACGAGTTTGCATCCAACAATACCGATAACATAGTGATGAATCCAGCAGCCATTTCAATGGCTTACCGAAAGATGAAGTCACTTTGTCTGAATATCAGAAATGAAATTTCGACAGATATTGAAATCCACAATCATAATGTTCTTCCTAGGTAGGTAGTCTGCTGTTTCCTGATATTCATTACAAATTCAGAAAAATTCTTACTACTTTGTGTTTTTATTCTGTGTTTTGTGCAGTTTCATCAACCTTCCGAATCTTTCATCCTCTATATACAGTACAGAACTGTTCAGTAGACTAAGGGCATTTCTTGTCTCTTGCCCACCTCCCGGACCAACGCCACCAGTAGTCGAACTAGTCATGACTACTGCTGATTTTCAGAGAGATCTTGCTTCATGGGATATCGGGTATGACAAGCTCTAAATCCTTAATTTTCTGCTCTACAACACAAGTGATGAAAATTTTGTTATACTTAAACTTTTTGCAGCCATATCAAGGGAGGGGTGGATGCAAAAGAGTTGTTCCATGTGTATATAACACTTTGGATACAAGAAAAGCGTCTAGATTTGCTTGAACTTTGCAAGCTTGACAAGGTAAAAGAATTTTTATTTTAGCTTGCTTGTTAAGTTCAATGTTTATCGAATCTTGGTAACAACTATCATACCGTCAGGCGAAATCGGCTAGCATTACAACTCAAAGCTCAGCTACATCTTTCATCGACGAGATATATGGCCGGTTAAGGGAGACACTTGTGGAATATGATGTGATAATTAGTCGTTGGCCGGAGTACACCTTTTCATTGGAAAAGGTATGCACCCTCTCCCTCCTTGCATTTATTTCGGTTTTCTCTACGGTAATAAATGTTGTTTTCAAAGGCCATTGCGGATATAGAGAAAATCATGATGGAAAGCTTGGAGAAACAATTTTCGGATGTGTTGTCTCCTTTGAAGGAGAATCCAAAGCCTATAAAACGCAGTCTGAAATACGTTCAGAAGCTAGCCAAGGGGAATGGTTCCATATACAATGTCTCTTCTGCGGTACGATCAATCCGTCAACGCAATTTTCCTCATTTGTTTCATCAAATTCCTTGATTTGTTTTCGCAGTTGGGAATTCTTTTGAATTCCATGAAGAGGATACTCGATACGCTTCGACCTCCTATTGAGTCACAGTTGAAGTTGTGGAGTTCGTGTATGCCACAAACTGGAAATATGATCCCCGGAGAGTGTCTCAGTGAAGTAACAGTGATGATCAGATCAAAGTTCAGAGCTTATGTGCAAGCAGTCGTTGAGAAACTCATTGAAAATGTGAGTTAAACTGCAAAAAAGCAAGGAATTGCTTCAAATCCTTGAAATCTCTTCGCCTTGTTATTTGCAGACGAAAATGCACAAAGCCACGAAGCTAAAAAAGATCATTCAAGAGTCTAAAGAAAATGGAACAGAATCTGATATACGTCACCGGATGCAACCTCTCAAGGATACCCTCTCCAGCAACATTGATCAGTTGCACGCTGCTTTTGATACACAAGTGTTCATAATCGTTTGCCGCAGTTTCTGGGACCGAATGGGACAGGTAAAAATCTCATCAGCCTCACTTTACTTATGGTTATTATCAGTAACACCACAAGGTTTATAATGCAGGATATGATGAAGTTCCTTGAGGATCGAAAAGAGAACAGGTCTTGGTACAAAGCGGCTCGAGTTGCTGTCAATGTAAGTCGTGAAACTGTCAACGCAAACCTTAAGCAGAAGCTGATTTTTGTTATCTGTTTTGCAGGTTCTCAATAACACATTCGCTTCCCATATGCAGCAATTAGTGGGAAATGGATTGCAGGATAAGGATCTTGAGCCACCACGCTTCATCACAGAGGTACGATCAATGCTTTGTAAAGACGTTACGAACCACAAAGAAAAATACTACTACTAGATCATCTGAGAAGTTCAATTGTTGAAAATTCGACACTTTAAAAATTGTCGAGTTGGTGCTATATAAACCTAAAAGTAGAAGGTACAAGCACATTTATATTAGCCAAATGGTAAGTGATGTGCTGAGTTAGAGTATTCAAATGAAATTATTCGTAGAATATATCATAGTCTGCTTCAAACATGAAACAATCCCAGTTGAAGCAGCTCAATACTTGCACACAATGATAGAAATACAATACTCATAAAAATAGAGATAAAAACAGGTATATGGCATTAGTTTGATGGTGGTGTTTGGAAGAAGGGAAATGCGGGTAGAATAGTAGTCGGGATAACTCCTTTTGGAAAGTTTGGAACTGATGGGAATGGAGGCAAAGCTGTAGGAATTTTAGCAACTGTTGGTAGTGGAGGCAAAGCTGTTGTTGGAATTGTAGGAACTGCTGGTAGTTGAGGGAAGGCAACTGGCATTGTCGGAAGTGTGAACGGAGGTAGTGTTGTGATTCCTGGAAGCCCCGTCTGGGCTTGCAGCAAACTCCGAGCTGCTTCAGTCTGCTGGACTCTTGTCAATGAGACGACGAGCATCATAACAAAAGCCGTAACAAAGTGGAACTTCATCGTTGTGGTTGCGGCTTCCATTGTTGATTTGCAATGGATTTTTGGTACATATTTATAGTGAAAGTTGATCAAATATTTCTTAAGTTAGTTGAGATGTAGGTCAGGTAAGTAGGAAGAAATATTGAGTAGTTTAACTTCCTTGGACTTTCTGTAAGAAACTGAATGATTTTCATAACATTTTAATGCCCCAATCTCCTCTAAGATGAAAAGTAACGGATTCGCTTGCTGACTGGCAAAGAATGACCAGATTTATCCATGAAGAGTTTTAAAGCTCTTTTTAGTTTCGTAATACCGATATCGTTGTTGTCGACAAGCAATTGAAGCCACAAAACACTCATTGTCCTTCCTCCCAATGTTGACATTTCTGCTCTAACTACCTTCGCTTGAACTGATTTCAGTGCTTCCATCAACTCCACTATTATTTCTGGTCTGTCTTCACAGCATAATGTAGCTTTAACCAATCCAGAGTTATCGTCACAGCGGCATACTTTCAGCTCGTCTGTTTCCTTAGGGAAGTAGAAGTTCAATGATGCCAATTCGGATGCTGCTTTGTTCAGCTCTCTCACTCGTCTCACTGTTTCTCCTAACAGTGATGCTTTATCTGTCTGAGTATTATAATCACAAGATTTAACCAATGCATTGGATGGTTTGGATTGAATCAAAAGAGTTACCTTGATCACATTTGGAAGAATGGATTTGAGGGTTGCGATATGACCATTGATTCGCTTTCTCCTGTGCCGTTCGGCTTCTTTGTGACTGTTGCTGCTCGCTGCAGCATCAGATTCGATCACCGCACTTGTGTTTTGTGTCATGTGAAAACTTCCCTGTCCACAAGCATTTGCAGCTAAAAACATCTTCTCCATATCTACTGCAACAAAACGAAAATGCACATGTCCATGATCGTTAAAAGAGTGAGATTTAACTTCTTACCTTACCTTTAAACCTTAATCTTTCAAAAGATTACAAGTTCTTCATGCCCTTTTATAATAGCAAACCAGACACTATAACTTCCCACATTTCACAAAATTCGAGGAAAGAATTATATGGTAAGAAACACAAGCAAAAAAAACACTGATGTAAAAATAGTCACTGTTTTCACATTGTTTGCCTTTCTTTTGTGGTAAAGAAGAATAAGACAACACAGTAATCAAATATCAAGAAACAGATGAGAAATGAATATAGATTGGTGTTCAGCATGATAGATTCAATAAAATCCAAATGTTAAAAAGTTGAAGGCCGACAAGAAAGGAAAATGAGGAGGCGGGCCATATTTGCTACTGCTTTTTGAGTGAGTGAAGAATTTCAAAAGAGACATGATTTACCGGCGCAGATTGAGATACCACTGCAAGTTTTGTGCATAAAAGGAAGATAGTGATGGAATATAAGACAAAAAATAAAGCAGCAAACAGGTTCTTAAAAGCATAGCAACTTTCTTCAATTTTCAGTGTCGCCTCTCATTTGATCTAACAACATCATGATTTGGACCATTTAAACATAGTACACCACGACTGTCTTTAAAACATGAAATTTGATTTAAGTTGCTGTCTAAGTAACATAAACAACTTCCCCTCGATCAAGTGAGATGATAAGTGTGAACATAGAAAAAGTTTTGTTTGCACATGAGTATTGTTTATACTGAGAGCAGACAAGAATCAGTAGTATGTCGAGTTGAAACATTCAAATTTTCAATGCAAAACAAGGAAATTTTGTCTGAAAATCAAACTTCCCATCTGACAATTCAAGAAATGAGAAAGAACAAGGGATATTATAGAAATTCAGAAATGCTAATTCATTATGTAAATACCAGAACATTGCAATTTTCATAAGGAAACAGAGATATGGACGGACATTACTGGATAATCCAAGTAATCCATTTACCAAGTCGAAAGCACATTGAATACCATCATTAAGTCGTCATCTCCATAAAAAAACTCTACTCCGCTGTCAACATTATTCATGGCTTTACCTGAATTCAAATCTCCAAATCCTTACCATTTTTCCCTTTCATATTTGTATAGACTTCTTCAGAAACTCCGTACATTGAACAACCTTGATCATAACTTTTTATAGATCCTCCAATTCCCAAATTGCTTGGATACCATGGAGCTGAATCTTCCTTTTCAAATCTTACACCCATCTCCGTCACTCCAAAGTTATGGTCTCAAGCCAATGGAGCGATGATGATCTGCTTGAACTTCATTACACAATCTCTGAGAATCTTCTCTTTACAATCATGGGTTTAAATCCTCTCCCCAAATTTTTATATCCTAATAGTCGTGTTTGGTAGAAGTGATGATGCGGAGCGGAAAGTGCAAAAACTATTGTTAGAATTTGGGTTGAACTTTTCTGGGTGAACTTAGAATCTGTTAGCATCTTATAATTAGATTTACCAATTAGAATTTTGGCTCATAGCTTAAATTCAATTTCTCATTTTATTCATTTGGCTCTCCAGCCGTTCTCCTCTCCTCGTTGTTTCCTTTCCAAATCTCTCCTCTACCATTACCTCTCTATCACAATTTCTTCCTATAAATCTCCCTCCTTTTCAAGGTTCGTAATAAATTGTATCGGAACCTTCAATTCTAAGGATGGCTAAAATCAAATCTGATTTTTCTCCATCTAGGTCAACGACGCATTGTTCTTCACCACTGCAAAAAACACAGATTAGTGGTGAGTTCAAGCATGGCTCGGGACTACGATTAGAAGAAATTCATCTAAGGTATTATGCCCCTAAAATATATCCGCATAAATTGGATGGAAATGAACCCTCATGTTGGCTCAAATCTTGTGACGTCCATAAATCAGATAATTTAGAATATACAAAATATGGGTTTAGACGGACCTTCTCGGATTTGAACTTATTATATATTGGGTTTTATTAAACTGTATATTTATTGTATTATTTTGGGTATAAAACTTTTCGATGTTGTGTTTAACAATTGTCTATCGAATATCAGAATTTATGTATCCTTCTTCCAAAACTTCACCATCGTTCACCCTCTCCTTCCTACGTTTTCATCTTCTTTCATTTCTTTAGTCTATTTCTCCCACGTTTCTATCTCACTCCTTCGTCTATTCCTTCGTTACAATTTAAGATCGTAACAAAATGTGACGCCCCTAAATCGGATACTTTAAAAGATTATGAAGAATATGGGCTTGGTCGGACCTCCCCAGACTTAAACCTATTATGTATTGAGTTTTATTAAATCGTAAGTTTATTTGTATTCTTTTGGGTATAAAACCCTTCGGTGTTGTGTTTAACAATTATCTATCGAATATTAGAATTTATGTATAATTCTTCTAAGGCTTCACAGTCGTTCACCCTCTCCTTTCTACGTCTTCATCTTCTACCCTTTATGTATATTTCTCTCACCTTTCTATCTCACTCCTTCGCTTATTCCCTTATACGATCTTCGAACCTCGGCAAAAAAATGGATTCTAAAAAGAAAGAGAAATCCAAGGCCAAAGTTGATACTCTTTTATAAGTGGATTCTTGTGACAAAAGGTTCCATGAACCCCGACACAGCGCATCTTACAACAGATATATGGAGTACAATTATCATTCCCAGATCCAACATCTTTACTCCGCTCAACTTGACATACGAGATTCCTTCAAACAACAGCTATGTGATTTCGAACGGATAATGGAAAGGGTCATTAAAATGAACAAAGAGTCGATTCAAACCCAACTTCTCAAAATCTCCCAACAACTTAACTGCTTAGTAAAAAGAGATGAAATGCTGTAGAATGTAAGTATCAATCTATCATTTTATATTGATAACTTGCAATATTCTTCATTAGATTATCTTAGTGTACGGATGAATTATGAGGAGACTTTTGAAATTACTCCTAGAGAGCATAATCAAAATTTAAACCAAATGAGTGATGGTTTTGATAATTGTCACAATAGGATTCCAGTTGAAGAAGCTCATCATTGAGAATTTTCGACTTGATATCGGGTGCGTCACTTCCTAAAACTTATGTAAACTATCATAGATCAAGGTATTCTTCTAATGTTATGGCAAAAAACGAAGCTATTATTGATTGCTATTTTTTCCCCAATGTATCAACTTGTACTTCCCATAGTTTGAGTACAAATGCTCATGTTGGAATTCCAAGTAGAAATGACTTGGATTTTAGCATTCTGTTCACTGTCTAGAATGAACCCTATGATTGTATCCCACCATTGAAAAAATTCGATAGTCCCAATATAGAGAAGGTTGCATTTGAAAGCAATGTTGATATTAACGTTATTGTAGGTACAAGTTCTGAAGGTCTCAACTAGGAATTAGATAAAAATAAACAAACAAACATATCCCTAGATAAACCATGTGTGAACTTCTATGATTCTGGTGGAAGAACTGTAGGTGAAGAAGGGTATCTGGATGATTACCTCATTTCTGAATTTGCCGAATGCGATTGGAAGATGATAAGAAGTCTCTTATCACAAGCAAATTCTGATACCAATTTAGTAACAATAATCATGAGGGCAAAGTAGCAGAATTACAACATAGAGTTGGCTTAGATCCTCCCAAGATAAATCAAGATTGCATAAAAAACTCTCAAAATCATTTGCACAATCAGAATTTCAACAAAGCTTTCGAGAAGGTAGATGTGGTTCGGATCATTAAAAAGCGTAATCGAATTGTGAAAATTAACCAGGGGAGTATGCCCCTCGAACCATAAGATAATATATTTGAGGATGTGCGTTCTAGAGGAAAACATGTCGATCTTCTGCCGAGTATAGCACCACAAGCATATCAACGTGATTTTGAAAAATATTGGACTGTTAGAGCTGGACTAATGGAAATGGATAATATATTTGTGGATTTTGACATCTCTAAGGTTGTCATTGATGATATCGACTCTATCTTAAATATAACAGCTACTTATTTTTATATTATTCTTGAACCTTTCCATGGTGATTTGCTATTGAATCTGGATGATTATCTGGTTGGAGAAAAGTTGGTATCTATGGTAAGGGGCATGATATCCCTTGAATTTGATACAAAGTGTGAAGATATGGAACATGTGGGAAAGATCTATCATGATTAATACAATCAACTTTTCGTACGTGATACAATAACCTCTACATTTCAACTCCAACTACCAATGTTTCACTTGTATGTACTGCTAAATGGAATTATTACAACCGGAAGGCTAATGAGATTGATTATCTGGAACACTAGAATCTTATTGTGCAAATTTCACATTCCCTCAACATATTACAAGGAAGAATGCAAATTTTGAATATGATCGTTGGGGTCAACGATCGTTTCGAGGAGTGGGTAATTTGACGATCATGAATCGATCTTCAGTATATGGGCTCGTAGACTTCAATTGGGATTGAACCCATTAATTAGTTTCTTGAACTATTTGGTAAGCCCATTAATGGGTATAAAACTCTTGTAATTTGTAGGTTTGATCATCTACCAAAAATTATCGGATTTTCTTATCTTTTCTCTCGGTTCCCGCCATCCTCTACCTCTTCTTCCCCTTGCCTTCGACTTGTTGTTTCTCCCTTCATTCTTCAATCTATTTCTCCCACATTTTCTACCTCACTCCTTCGTCTAATTTCTCCGTTACGATCCAATATCTTAACAAATCTCTTACGCCATATTTTCCTATGAACCAAAATCCTCAAAGGAATTGCTAGAGTTCCCAACTTTGACGTTTTGTGAAAAGGCAAAAAGATGGCTTCAATGCCACAAATCTAAAATTGTTCCTTAGTTATGGAAGGATTTTGTGATTGCCCTATTAGACTGGTTTAATTATCAGAATTGTCGACATGCATTTCAAAATTTCAGCACACTAAAAATGGATGAGGATTTAGAAGAGTATCTAATTAGATCTGAAAATCTATGAGGTCCGGTATCTCGATTTTATCCTCACGTAACTGCTGAAAATTTCTTGTGCATTTTGATTAGCAGAGTTATATATTAAATTTGTTTATCCATTTACAATGTCCAACTAGATAACAAAGAAGAAATCATCCAATTTTGTAGGACAACATCTACGATAATGCAACAGAAGGTTTCTGGGGATACACCTAAAATTGTCCAAAACTTTATGGAAAATTTAAGTGTGATTTAGATTTTGAAAACTTGGTTCGGTTTTTTGAGAATTCTACTGAAGTTTCCAGCATAAGAAAGCTTAATCGAAACCCTTGGATGAGTGTGAGAATGAAAACAAGGAAGAAACAACATAATAAAGAATCTGTGAAGCCGATGAGAATGGAAATTGAGAAATCTTTGAGAACACAATTGAAGATATTATTGATAGTATAAGAGAAAAGTTTGATGCCTACAAGTGTTGACATAACATCACAAATTCTTGATGAGACAATTAGTCTACCAATGCAACTATCTTCGTTGTCCACCAGTTTGGTTGACCCAAAGGAATGTTGTGCATCTAGCTAAAAGGGAGCAGAATATGATTGTTTTCCTTAATGAGTTGAGACAATCAGTTGTTGATGACTGGTATAATTAAATGGAGAAAAAAATGAAATTGATTGAGATTAAATACCAAGTCACCAATGTTTCTAAGCAGCAAGAGTTGAAAGAAATCATGCGGGAAATAGAGTTGGGTTTTCTGAAGTTTACAAGGTTTGAGAATGAATAGGTTGTGATTGATGCATAAAGAATAAGAGTTATTGACATGAAATGTATCACAATTGTATCGGTCAAAGCAAATAATTTATTTATAGTATTAAACTCAAAAATGGCGAAACACTTGGAGATATTGTGGGAATATATGAGGCTCGTGCTAGCGATTTATTGCACATCTTCTGATCAATCTGATACTTAATTAACCATACAAACTCTCATCTTCGATTTGACTTCTTTGGATTGGAGAGTTGAAAAAACTTGAGACTACATCATATTCTAAGATTTATAGTGATGACAATATTAGAATGGAGGATAGGAAGTGCTCATTAGAAGGAATTGGTAGCTCTCATGGTATTGAAGAAGTTTCTCAAACTTTGTTCACATTAACATATTGGTTCTTTTTACAGAAGAAATCCGAGAGAACATCATTCATACTGAGGAAAGAAGTTGCGGCTAAAATTATGAGTAACAATGGAGCTAATCTTTCTAATTCCTTGAAGTTCTCGTAGATTGATAACAAACTTGATTGCTCTCACAACGAAAATAAATGCCACCTAGCATGGGAGATTGTAGCGAAAGAAAAAGTCTTCAAAAATATGAGATACCCCTTTTCAAGATAGAGAGGCAAAGTTGTTTGATAACATCCGCTACCCGGACAATCATGAATATGCAGTATGCTCGAACAAGGTTAATAGATATTCTGAAAATTTTCCAAGAGATTAAACGCAGTGGATGCAATCCATCAAAAACAAATATTGTTCTTTGATCTCCCTTTCCTATAGGAAAATGACATCAAAATAGATGATGCAATCAAGAGGTATCAGGAAATGGTTAAAATGGTGCATGAAATGATGTTATCTACTTGTGGGAAATAACCAAAGTCTTTGATGCCAAAAGTTATGTTAAGTCTCTGTCCAAGTTTGGTTTCTATGTCCTATCTTTTTACTCATTATATTCCAGAGCCACTTATCGCACCGAGAAGTTGGGGGATGACTTAGAATTGACAAATGAATTAAACAGTGGAGGAAATATCAGAGCGATTTACTTATGGTAGTTTGGTTCATGGTTTATGCTGATGGGATATTTAAAAGATGACATACCAATTATGCAATCACATGCACATATTTGGTTGACATGGTGTCGAGGAGAACTGCAAGATGAGCTTCAGCAGATTTTTAGATACTATAAGTTGATGAATGAGAAGGAGAAGTCCTCATATATGGAAGTATTTCAATACCGGAAAGGAGACATGGTCTATCTTACGACAGATTTTGAAACTATGATATGGGAAGTTTACTTGAAATCTGCCATTGGTGGATTGGTAGATAGAAATCGATCGAAGGGTATTACTCCAAAAAAAAGAAATGAGCAGAATATTTATACTCTAAAACTCCCCATGGTTGATTACTTCAATATGTGCAGCTTTCAAGTCCTTATAATGAACCAATTGGCAAAGATACTGCTCAAATTCATATTACGGCTTATTACTCATTATTTTGATATTCCACTACTCTTTTTTTGTTGTGGTCGTAAAGACCGAGGTACCAACAATTAGAGGTCTGAAATTATCATGAACCTATTTTGTGATTTGTATTGCTTGTGGCACAATTTAATTGATTAATATTGAGTAAGAACACAACGATTTTACGTGGAAAAACCCCTGAGAACAAGGAAAAAATCACATGACCAAGAGTAAGAATACTCTTGGCCAATTTGCTATCAAATAATATCGTATACAATCTACATGGCTAAGAAAATGACTAAGGACAACGAAATGAATAAACGAGCGATGTAGCTAAGAAGGGGTATGCATGCTCTGAAATTGTCTTTCGCAGCTTGTGGATTCATCTCCATTATATAAATGGGGAGAGGGAACCACCATGAAACCGTTCTAACAAATTAGCTGATGTTCACCTCATCAGTTCCTACCTGCTTGTAACTACTGCCCTGACCATATCGGTCGGTTGATCTCCTCAGGGGACCGATCCTTCGCTTTTCTTTTGACTTCGTTAGCCATGCAGCCTATCGATCCTTGTTGATTATTTCCCAAATGGATCATTGCTAAGTTATAGATCATGACCAACGTAAATTCGTTTCTTGTCACGTAGATCAATATAAAATGTCATGGGCTTCCATCCGTTCTTGGTACGGGTCCCTGAGGTTATCATCACTAGCCCCTCGAGCTTTATCGTAATTGCCTAGGTGATATGAGACCGACCACACGATGGAAGACATACCGAGAGTGTTACCCGAACATGGGTAAAAATGGGGGACCGTACCGGAACCATCTGTGACAAGCGTCCCTAGGAACGATCTAATACTTCGCGGGAATCTCCTATTGAGTAGTACCCGATAAGGTTGAATTTGAATTTCAAATCGTGAACGGTACATCCATAGGATTTTTATCTTAATATTAATATAATTCTACGTCTTTCCGCTAACATACTAGCATGATGAGTACAGTCCGACTGTAGCCACCTGCACCAATACATGTGTCAACCCATCATTGACAAATAAGAACATATATAAGCTAGGGTTTAGGCACTATTCATCTTCCACCAACATTCGCAAGAAATCTGCAGAAAGCTAAATCTCTATTGCACTCTCATTTTCTGGCAAAACACCGATCTTTTCAAGCCAAAACTCCCAAGGTAAATCCCATGGCTCCTGGCAAAGCTAGGTATCCATTTATGTTTGAAATTGATATCGAAGAACTTCGGGTCAAGTTCTCCATTCCTACTCATTACCCAATAATGAGGGAGAAGGGGGATATTCCCTGTTTTCTTTCCGATGAGATGATAACTCCCCCAAACTCTATTCAAGTCAGTTACAAGTCCCTGAATAGTGGCTTATGATTTCTGCTACATCCCTTTGTAGCAGCCGTTCTTCGGGAAATTTATTGCCCGACCTATGCCTTGTTCCTAGGAAGTTTTGTGTATATAGTAGCCTTTATTTTTTACTGCTGCAAATAAGGCATAGAACCGACCCTATAATTATTTTTCAATCTGTATCTGGTAGGGTCCCGAAAGGGAAAGTGGTTGTTAGGCACCCGAAGCCTATACTACATAGCTACTCGAACCTCATAATGTGCCTTAGTGGACAATGAAGATTCCATTCACTTGTGGAAATCCTGTTAAGTCTTTGTAAGGGTCTCAAATGAGGATATGTTGGGGGTGAAGCCTTGGACCGGGTCCAAGCTCATAGTTAAGCTCGATCGGACTCATGTTTACTGCTTCACACCAAGATATTCTAACACCTTAGCAATGTTAACTCATCCGGAGAAGCGCCTTAAGCGCGTAGACCTTTTGATGGAAAAGAAATTGGTAGAGATAGGTATAGCAGGTAGGACCGTAGCTCCAACTTCGAAGGAGATATTTTCAAGCTCCGACTCATCGGAGGGATTAGGTATTAAATATTACCTTACTTTAGCTCAGATATCATGATCCTCATACATTTTCTTTGTAGATTCTACAGAGACAATGCCGAGCTCACGACTTAAGTAGATGGCAGCAACTTCGGCCCATTCGAGAAGGGATTGACCCGTGGCTTCGGGATCTATGCCACCTCCCCTGTCGGGTTCTACATACGTGGGTCCCTCACACATGTACTATATGGAGAAATCATCAAGTAGCAGGGGACCCGCTCCACGGACTATAACGGAAGTGGAAGAGGTGGTAAAGGCCAAATTCCATTCCATGAGCCTATCAAACCTGTACAGGATCGGGAACTGCTCTCCTATCGATCCTAATATGGTAACCTTGTTGCTACAAGGAGCTATCTGGGTAGATGAGGTTCTTCCAAACCCGAGCTTGGGGGAAAATGTTTTCATGCTGCCACTGTACCTGGACAAAGGAAAAATGGTGGTCCAAGAAGAGCCCCCGAAACAGCTAAAAAGGTTGAAGAGGTTCGGGGAAATTCCAACCCCATTCCCAAAGAAAGGCATCAAAATAACGAGCTCCGCTACAATTAAGAAGGCAGACTCAGACTTGAAGTTTGTCCAAGATCTAGTGGAAAGCGTCAAGAAATGCCCTCAAGCGAGCGGGAGCAAGAAGATGGCCTCTTGGAGAGACGCTCTCTTAGAGGATTTTTGGCTTTACGAGAAGAATGACCCTAGTAGGGTGCATCTTGATGCCTCGGGGCCAGAATCGATCGGGCCTTCCTAGATATCGCAACTATGGTAAGGTTTCCTATTCGTGATCATTCCAGCATTCAATTTATATGTTTACACTCTTGCAGATGTTGCGAAAGGGATTGATGATGGCGGCCACCATCTATAAGGTCCGTAGTGATACGGTCCTACAGGAAGTTCAAGATCAGTTTGCCTTAGCCCAAAGACAAGTTGAAATAAAGTATGAAGAATTGGTCTCGGTCCGTTATAAAGCATGAAATGGAGAGGCTTGATGGAGAACTGTTAGGAGTGGGGACTCAGATATCGCTCCTAACATCTCAAGTCTCTGAGTTGGATGGCAAGCACAAGGCAACCCAGACGGAATTAACCTCTGTGGCATCTCGGATTTCCGAGCTGGAAGCTCAGATGTAGGAACTGTCTGGGGATAAGAATCAACTCCATCTTCGGTCCCAAGAGGAGAAGAATGAACTGAACCAAATTCTTCTTCAGTCTCGGGAGGAAAAGACAGCATTGGAAAAGAATCTTGCGTAGGCCTGCGCCGCGACAGAAGGATCGGTTAGGGACACGCTTCTAGGTTTCGTCTGATCCCCTTTGTTATTTTCCTTGGCAGATAACATATATGGGACCTCCATCTCCAAGTACATGGACAACATACGGGGCCAGGTGACACTGCAGTTCGGGCTTAAATCCGATGATAAGAGATGGGATCGGATAGATCCCTTAGAGAGGAATGGGGAGTTCAAGGTAATTCTACCTTGGAGGAATTCAAACTAGCAAATGATCCTAACTTTCATATGTTTGGAGAGATTGAGAGGTCGGTCAACCAGATAGTGGCTGACCAAGAAGAAAGGTAAGGTCAACTCGCTGCCTGGACTGAAGGAAATGAAGAAGGGGCAGAAAGAGAAGAAGAGCAAATAAACTAGGAGTTAATTTATGTATCATTTCTCTTTGTATTTTGCTTCCTTTGTTCTTTTTCAAATACACTCACCAGTTCTTTCTTGAATTTTGCATTGGATCCCCTAACTTCCGTTTTGTAACAATTATTTATGTACGTTGGCTTCGGGGATTTCCCGAAGTGTTTATCAAATATTTGTGTGTTTCTTTATATTGGTTTAAGTAATCATTCGAGGATTTCTTTATATAAGTTCGGATCGTGACGTGAGTAGAGCTAATGAAAGATATGTCCTCTGATATAGGTGTGGGTCGCCCTTAATCCATCCCTGCTAGTCATGAACCTTGAGAACAATCAAGTCCCGATTCTTATGGAAGTCCCAAGACAAGCGTGCGACCGCTCAATGACACTCGATAGACCCCAATTTCATCAGTTATGACAAAGATTTGGTATCTAACAATCTTCTTCTGCTGGAGCGTGCCCGATCGCACTTCCAAAGTGTTGTGTTCTTGGTGAGTTCTAGGAGCCTTTGATTTAGCCGGAGCGGTCATCAAGGATTTTATAATTGAACTTACAAATTAGTATTGAGAGTACTTGAAGTATAAGCCAATATTTTGGCCCATAGCTTAATTAAGGTATAAAACAGATTATGTTGTATGTTTTGGACATCGATAAATTATCATAATTTCTCATCTTCTCCCTTTGGCTCTCGAGACATTCTCCCCCCTTGTTGTTTTCTTTGCAACTTTCCACTCTTTCTCTACATCTCCCTCACCATTTCTTCTTCTAAATCTCCCTCATTTTCAAGGTTCGTAACAGAATCCCAGCGCGACGTGGATAGTCACGGCAATTGGTGAAGTTCCGACGCCTACAACAAAGGGTACAATGGAAGGAGTAAGATAAGCTGAAAGGCATCATAGTCAAAATGTGTTTTTTACGGCTAATCCTTACAAAACAAATCAAACTAATATTACAGAATTAATCTTTTTTCCTTTTAACAATAAGAAATAAATTTTTACTAATATATAACTCTTATGAGAAAACTGCATAACTAGTCTTCAACTTACGAAATTACAGGAATGATACTTCAAGTTATCCGTATCCTTCGTTTTTTACCCCTGACAATAAAGCATTTGATTTTCCTTAAGTTATCAAACGGTTTTTTGTTAATACAATTGACTCTCAAAGTTTCAAAATGATATAAGTTAGACCTTTGTTCTATGAAAAGTATACAAGTTTGACTCTTGAAATTCGACAATTTTCGGAATAATATAACAATTTTCGGTACATAATGTCAAACATATAAGATATTTCATTACATCAATTATGGATGAAATATTAACATGTCATTTTCTTAATTTGGTCAGTGTAACAGTAATATGTTATTCACGTCTCTCATTTCAAATTAATATATAGTATGTTCTCAATCATAATCATCGTTAAGGATGATTTGTCTATTAAAACTCTACTATCATAATAGTAAACATTTTGATTTTCCAATACTCAATTTGTGAATTTTAAGGATTAAAAAAGTATGCACTTTGAGAATCAATTAGGCAAACTTTCATATACTTGAGGGGCAAAATAATATCATTTCAAAAGATGAGGGGTTAAGATACTATCATATTAAAAGCTTAAGGGTTGTATTTAAACTTAAACGACATCGTTGGTCAATGATAAACGTTATTGATAATTTGATGTGTCTTCAATTCATTTAATTGAAGTTTGAAGGCTACATATGCATATTTTTTGCTCAAATAAATATCATATTTGTAGTTTCATAAGTTTGAGATCATTTATTTACACAACCCATAAGTTGGAGGCAATTCATAGTGCACCCGTAACTTGGAGAGCATATCTGTTACGGGATGTGCAAAAGCAATTAAATTATAAATGCTCACCTATGTTACACAACCCGTAATTTGGGTGAGGTTTGCACACAACCCTCCAAATTACGGGGTGTGTAAAGGCAATGGCGTCGTAGTTTCAAAATTGTAGATTTAGTACACTGTTAGAGAAAACATATGTACGCGTAACTCTCAAACTTCAATTAAATGCAAGATAAATACCTCAACTTACAAATACCTTTTAAGTATAACCCATGTAACGACGCGGTTTAAATTTATCTATCTCTCGAAGTTATAAAATGTTGATATTTTAGAAGTCAATCTTTCAAAATGCTACTAGTGCACCCTCAAGAGTGCAAAACTTTATCTTTCGAAATGCTATTAGTGTACCTTCAAGTTTCCAAAACTTTGCATAAATGACAATGAATTTAAAATAATCATGCGATTTAGACACCTAAACTTCGAGAAAACATATGAATCTGACCCTCAAAGTTTGCATCTTGTATTTCGGGCACGAATGTGTTATATGTGTATGGTATTCTATCACATTTGATCGAAAAGTCTATGTATGTATTGATTACTTCCATCTTATCTGGAGATATAGTGTGTACGTTCATGGGGTGTAATATTATCTTTTGTTTGAATAAAATAGCAATGATGGATGTAAATTTGATGTTTTTTAGTTTAATGGAAGTTGATTGACTCTCTTATGGACTTTAAATGACAATGTAATGAATTCTTTTTTAAATAATAGGAGTACGTTGAAAAGTGAGACAAAGTAGATAAATAAGTGACTTGTTTAACAAATAGCTTGATAAATATATCAAAATATCACAACACTGTTAAAAGTCGCAAACAAAAGTTATAAGTCACCACAAAATATTTGGAAAATCCGAAAAACAGTACTTTCCTAATGTAATATAAAACAACAGATACACTAAGTCGGTGTTTTTTGACTATCCCAATCATAGTGAGACAATGATGGATAATTGTTGGCCAAGAAGTGAATCAATTATCCCAATGTAAAGTAAAACATGGGAATAAAATCAACTAACCTTTGCGGAAGAAGCGAATTAAAATAAAATCAATTAACCTTTGGCCAAGAAGTGAATCAGACAACGAAGGAGAAGCTGCGAATAAATGATAGAAGAATGGTCCTCTTCATCAACACTGCTAACGTTGGACAAACCCTAGCATCTAATTTAACGTCAACCTTAAACATAAAACACAAAAAATTAAAAGGAAGACATCTATGAGCAGTGCAAATGTCATATTTAAACGATTTGAGTAACTTAGATGGTCAATCATGCAATTTTAGAACAATGAAGTCATAACGGGGGTTCGTATCGATCATTACTGGTATGAGCGATTTTTCATATATATCGATGGAATACATGTGATATATCGGAATATCAGTGTACCAATCATGACATATATTTACCAATATACCTGGCGGCATACCATTGGTATAAATTCTATGGGAACTACAAGGGTACCGTGTGTTTACATTGCTTGTAAGTTGGGGGTTGATTATGTAATTTTTCCTTTAACGTTAACTCTAAATAGAAAATAAGAAAAATTAAACAGAAAACATCTATAAATAGTACAAATATCATATTTAAACTGTTTGGGTAACTTAGAAGGTCAATCATACAATTTTAGAATTACGAATGTACCACATTTACACCGTTTGTAAGTTAAGAATTGATGATGTATTATCTTAAAATTATAATGTACTTATTTATAATTATCTAATAGATATAATAAATAAAATATTAAAAAGAAATAGCTATATTTTTACATACACAAATATTTTGAAACCATTAATCACATAAAACAAGTCATTTCTAGTCTCTACACAAAACATGTAATTTTCAACTTAAATTTAGAAAAATGACAATACAAATCTCTGCTTAAGAATCCCCCACAAGGTCTTTTAGAGCAGGAACTCTCATGGCAAGTGTCCGATACAGTCTAGCATACCGAGCACGAGCACCATCCGCAGTCCGAGCCAACGATAGCAAACTAAGAGCCTCAGGGAGTTGCGAAAAGATATCTTTGATCTCATCGAGGCTCATGTTTTCTAGCACAGTTGGCTTTGGAGCAACTCGAATGATCTCACCTCCTTTTGGTTCTTGAACTCGTGCATCGGCTTTGATCACAAGTTCACAGCTCGAGTTTGCACCACATTTGATGATGAACGGTGATGTCGATCCCGTGTTGAACTGTAAAACATTCCACTGAGCGACATCCGTTGTTGTTGCCTCATCTCCGGTACTAGTCTTTGAAGAATCTGGTTCCTCGGATGCAGACTGCGCACAAAAGCTCAGTTTGTAACATGAATTGGAAGAAGGAATGGACTAATATGAGGAATGTACCTCGATAAGAGTTCGAGCTTCAGAAATATGCCTCGTTGCACATGGATGATCAACATCGAGTAACGAAGGCATTTGCTCCAAAAGTTCATCAAGAGAAGTAAGCATGGATTTTTTCCTATTTTTACTCAGGGAAGCAACACATGCTTGTCTCATTAAATCCTGGTAAAAGAAACAAAACCAAGGAATTTGAATTTCTCCGAGTACATGAAGAATATTCGAAACGAAGAACAAACCTTGACTTGCTTCAATATGCCGTCAAGAGCGATCAAAGATGCCAATCTTGCATCCTCGGCTGCAGTAGAAGGATTTCGAATCGGTACCGAACCATCATCCAAATTCAAGATTGCTGCATCATTTTTCATTTGTTGCAAAATCTAGCACAGCAATAAGAATAAGTCCCAATCAAGAAGTATAAAAGAATAGGAACATAACCTCCAATCTCACATCGACTGAATTGAACGATAAGAAGCAATGATCTTACCTTTCTTCTCTTGTGGTCAACGGATTCAAGAGCCGACCGTAGCTTCGACACTTGTGTGGGGTCTTCCGCAGCTTCAGTAGCCAAAGTTCCAGCAATATCCTTTAGGAGAATGCAAAATATGATGCCATTAGTTCTGCTTCTTGTGTCGGAAACTTCTGAAAACGAGGCATACCTTCAAGTGCTGCAATTGCGAAGTATATACACGTCGAGCATATTGTGACAAAAGCTGACCAAGGGCATCGGTATTCGGAGGATGTGCAGCTCCAAGTCCAGCCATCCAACCATCCATAATTGCAGTGGACAAAAGCTCCAGTTGACCAGTTGATCCGGCAGAAGAATCATCAGCAACAGAAAGAAAGTCGAAGTTCTCAGCCAGCCAATTTCTGATCTGACGCTGCAGCTCACCGGCTGGCGTATGAACAAACAGAGCTGCAAGAAACTTGTTGCCAACAGCATAAGCTTTTGCTTCCTCTGTTATTTCCCTCAATTTTCCACCCGTTATGTGATGCCTCCATGTATCCTGCGCATTTTAGAAAAAGACCACTAAATTACGAGGCCCTTCAGGATTATGGCAGAGACTGTCAAAAGAAGAAGATTCTAAAATTTTCATGTTTGAGAAGAGGTAAAAGATCATCAAACTACCTGATCAACTCCGCGTATCTTCAGAACCACTGATGACAATTTTGACTTCTTTTCCTGCTTTATATTTATTTTGAGACCTTGAATAAGCTCCTCAATTAGCGCATTTCGATGGTCGGAATCATTCCCCATTGGCGATCTTCCAGGGCTATTACCACGACTCGTCTCTCTACTGTGCCCACTATGAGGCTTCTCAAGAAAGCGCTCAACAGGATAAACCTAACAAAAATGAGTTAATCAATTCTCTAACCATGCAATACACATCCAAGCTGATCGGCATTTTAAAAAGATCAGACCTTAATTGATTGCAACTCCGGTGACCGAGCAAGCAACGAGCGGATGTAGAGAATCCGGACTCGGGATACAAGCATGGTGTCCATCACTTTTTTGGGCTCCATTTTTTGTATAAATACAAAAACAGCATCTCTTATTTCAGCTAAAATTTCATGCTCTCTAGAAGCACCAGCCTTGATGACAGCAGCCAAGACCTACCAATACAAGAATAAATCGGATCAACCAAGAAGCTAAAATCAAACATAGCGACTTCAATAAGAAATATACGAAAGATTTCGCTATTCACTTTAAAATCCAGCAACCATAACAATTAAGTTATTACCAGCATCAAAAGCTTGTTGGCTCCATCTGAGACAGCAGCAAGACTGTCATACTGATCTGGATCAAACTCATTAAGGGCAGATGTAAGATATTCACCAGCTGGAGTTTTGATCTTATCATTTCCAGATTTAACCAATGCACCAGTATTCTGGTTCCTTTCAGATACAGCTGGTGAGGCAAGAACATCACCAGCCTGCCCTTTAGCGTAGTTCCTGTCAATAAAAAAAGAAATTTCATTGTAAACATACAAATGGATGCAAATGCAAAGACGACACAAGAAGGAAATAATAGTTACCGGCCAAAGTCACGCTGAGTAGATAGTCCCATTGGCGATGGACTAGACACCTAAAGGAAATTAATGCTTAGTGATTAGTACACAAAACATAGAATTCCACCCATACAAAAGCATAATTACACTCCTTAAAAATTATATAAAACAATGAAGACCTGAGGAGATCCAGCTAAAGAAGCTTTTTCAGTCAATCTATCAAATAGCTTCTCATTCTCTTCATGTAATTTCTGCATGAAAAGCTCACTGTCTAGCTTATAAATTATGATATAATTCTAGCTAGAGACAAACTATGCCTTCAGTATTATCTGGTGTTTTCAAGGCACAAAAAGGCTAACACATAACAAAATACCTCAATAAGTGTATCCCTTTTTTTGAGTTCATCCTCAAGTTTCTTGGTAACTGCAGAAGAATCAATGTCATCCTCTGCCGCCTTGATAATCGAATCTTTTCCAGTCTGCAATACAGAGCCAACTGTTGGCCTACTCTCATAGGATAGCCGAGCTTCATTTAATTGTAATTCCACACTCTTCAGTTTGGTCTAAGATGAGGTAAAAAATAATTTTGTGAGAAACTATATGGCTTACAAAAGGTGGGCGTAAGAAACTTATGTCCTGAAATACCTGTAGCATCTGAATGGATGAATCTTTCTGTTCAATCTGCAATTTCTGTTCCTGCTCTGTCTGCAATAATTGAGTAATTTGACTTCGTAGTTGCTCGTTTTGTTCCTTTTCGATGTTGTGTTTACTCACAAGTACCGTGTTCTCTGACTGCAAAATAGATGGACATAAGAATTGGTACTCGGATACAGAACAAGGAGCATACAAAAATGAAAATAGACACAAACCTTCAAATCAGACTGCATAGAAGATGCTTTCCAGGCTTTCTCAGCTTCATTGAAAAGTAAAACACATTGGTCATTTGCTTGCTTTAAGTCCCGCTTAATTGCCAAATTTTCCAACTTCAATTCATTGACCTCCTTATCTTTTTCTAGCAATTCTTTTCGTGCATCATTTGCCTACAAAAAGTGATAGATATTTCTTGGTCACTTGATGAATTTAATTGAGAACGTAGTCTGAAACAACCGATCAGAAAAAAAAAATTCAGTGCCTTATTTTTTATATAAAATGACTATAAAGAAAGACATGAATACCATGCTCTTTTCTCAGACATGCCTAATGAAATAAACAGGGTATGAGATAACAAACGTTAGACTTCCAGTTAAAGAAGCTAAAACAAGATAAAATCCAGCATACTTACAATGTCTTTCCATTTCTTGAGTGTATCCCGACTGCCAAGACTCATAACAGTATTCCGGGCTCTAGTAGAAAAATTAAGTGATGATAAGCTCTCTTGCAAACTTTTCATGCTTGGACAGATGTTAACAAGCATCAAAGTTTTGGAGCTTCCACCTAGAAGGATCAGGAAGATACACTCAAGAATCAAATTGACAGAAGACATCGAAAAGGAAAGTTGATGAAACGTCAATACCAATAGAATCAGCAAGAAGTTTTGTAAGCATCGAGTGTTCATACGGAATAAGATCCTTTTCAGAAGTTATGGATGCCAAGACATCACCCAGCCTGCAATGTAGAATAAAAAGGTAAGCAAAAAGAGCAAAGGAATGTATTAACAATGACCGATCACAATGTAATAAGTGTGAATATAGTATTAGAAGCACATTGCAACTTCCACTCACGCTGACAGAGATTTCATTGCCTGCAAATATTCAGTTGCGTGCTTGCAAGCTTCCTCATTTCCACTTATGTCTTCACTTCCAGAAAGATCCACTAGAGAAAGCTTGCTATTTGTGTTCTCACCGGTCACCAAGTTCATGTAGTAAATGTGTATCATCACAATCCTACATGTATGTAATCCAGCAATATAATGATTTTTCATTTAAAACAAACAGACACACAGCTAAAGATAAGAACACAAGAAATGTACACGTAACCATACAGATGCGAAATTTTCAGGTTTATCGAATCAGCTTCTCGACTTTGAAATGCTCTTTTGAGAACTCTGGAAAACTCTATTGGATTCTCAACCTTTTCCTGCACAATATCTACACTTACGTCAAATGACCCAACAATTGTCTTGGTTTGATTTTTTCCAGATTCCAATAGCAAATCTGTTATCTGCAAAAACATGAAAGTTACTTTTTAGATGCCAATAATATCTCGAAGTTTAAGCTAGTGAGGTTGAACAGAGAAGCATAACGATCCACTAAATGCGAGAAGATAAATAAGAAAAAATGCCTGCTCATTAGACAGTTGAAGCACAGAAACATGGAACTTATATAGAGAAGTTGAAGTTGCATCCGAGTTGGATAAATCAAAAAGCTCCTCAAAAGACCGAGAATACACACCACGATCATTGCTAGATCCTTCCTGCAGGAAAGAAAAAATAGCATAACTTGGAAATACGAAATATCACCTGGAAAGAAAATAACAAAAGCAAAGGTGCATGCCATCTAGAAAATATATGGATGCATGAAATGGGGATAAAAATGCACATGTGTAACACAAGATGAATGTTACACAGCAAAAAAGAGGGCATATGAAGAGACCATAGTATGTGTTTTCCCCGAGCCAGTTTCTCCATATGCAAAAACTGACACATTGTATCCATCAAACGCCGATTGCACAAAAGGCTGGATGTCAGAAAAAAGGTCAGCTGCATAGGAAATGGTCATAAATTAGCACACTAAATGTCGGTAATAATGATGAATAAACATAATACACATGCTCTACCTTGTCCAATATGAGGTCCATAAACCCTGTCAAACTCAAAATCCTTTTTTGGATTTAATAGAGTGTCATCCCCGGTATTAATTCGAAGTGTAAAATTATCCGGAAATTCAACAATCGATAAGCCTTCATCTTCAAAAAGTGGCCTTACACGACAGAAAACCTTCGCATTTCCTACATTGTTCCAATTAATTAACATCTGATGATCATCTAGGCAATTTTTATATAAATATGTCTACATGTGCGTAGTGGCGAGCTTACCTTTGGAAGACAATAAGTCATTAAATAACTTTTTCTTCTCAGATATTAGAGGAGATAATCTAGCTTCTGATTCAATTACAGCTTCATCTGCAATTGTTTCATAGAAAAATATATATTGGTAAAATCAGCACGAACACGAGGCTCAAGAAAGAGACAGCAATAGAAATTTTAAATGCAGAGCCAAGAAAATTACCTAAAATGCGAGACTTCTCAGCAAGGACACCTAAATAGCGGGTCACTCTATCAAGCTTTGCACTAGAATACTCTAGAAGGTCCAAAGCCTCTTGTCTCAACTGTAAGGTATCTTCTTTTACAAGCTGTCAAATAAAAAACAAATAAGGCAGTAACATTGAGGATTAAACCCAGAAATTGCTTTAATGTTGCCCAAATTCTCCATATAGTTCGTTCCCACAATCATAACACAATACTTCATTAGCCACCAATCGCTCATTCCACTTACAATGTTGAGCAAAAAAAATCATGAATTCCCCAATCCGGAATTACAAAGAACGCTCATTTCAAAAACCTACATCAAAATTGGCAATTTTTATAATAAATCTAATATCCATGAATAAAAGGTAACCAGATACTAATTTCGCCTCTTCAAATCTATTATCCTCCAAACCCCAATATAAGGCAACAGAAACGCAGTACCACAGCTAAGGAGCAAGACCACCGTCAGTCTTTTGGAAGCGAAAATATTTAAAAAAAGTATAAAAGAAGGAACCTTGACTTTCTCCTTAAGCCCAGCAAGCTTGGGAATAACAGAACGCTTGGTTAGCTCGGAACGCGAAGAAACAGACATGGAAAAACGCCGCGCCGCTGGTGGAACCACGTATGCCTTCCCATAATCATCCTGGTCCTCAGAATATTTTCTGGGCTCGAACCCCGGCACATCCCACCTCCAGCGGTTATTATTTGCCCCCTTGTCCTCCATCTTTGAGACGCCAACTCAAAACCCACCTAAGAAAAATGAATAATTAACGGGAAAAGAGCAGCCTTATTCACGATATCTTCATACCCAACTCTCCTTCTCTCATGTTTATCCCTAAACTTTTAACTCTACACCCCCAAAGTTCTCTTCCACCGAATCCAATTCAAATAAATTAGTGATGGGGAAGGCGGAAACAGAAGCGTGCTTGGGTGGTCTGTCTGGCTCCACATTCAAAAGTTTCAGATCACATAAAAAACTTGACTGTGGTCTACTAGGCGCTCGCTTTCAGCGTTCACAAGATTAACCGTTCGTTATTCTAAACTCCAAATCACACTTTATTCTTATATATGCTACCATCAACAATACATAATTCTTGGGCTCCTTTAGGACAACCAATACAAAATTAAAGTAAGCTTATATAATGTCTTAACGAATATAATTTTATTCAAAACATATATGAGAAAAACATTTTCCCACTGTCCCAAATCTAAAGTTCCAATAACATATTGGTTATAACTTATAAGGCAATGTTCACGAACTCACATCTAGGTTTGTGATCCAATAATAATTGCAGTTGTTTTTTGGCCGATTCCAAGTAGACGGTATTGATAACTATATAATAAAATGAAATCTAATCTCACTCAAAAAAAGTTTTTTGTGAGTTTTTTAAGGGAGGTAACATTTTTATACAAAATTCTTGCATCAATAAAAGTACTTTTAATCTTTTCTTATTCTTAGCACGAATTCTAACACTGACCATCCTAATGTACATTAAATAATTTAATTATATGTCTACTAATATATAATTTACTAATATTTATGTAATTAAATCAAATTTAAAAATTTTCAAACATGTAATTAAATAGAAAATATACTTGAGTTTGAATCATCAAAATATAAAATGTTTATTTGCATTTAGATAAAGAAAAAAATCAATTTTATCCATATAATTTCTTACAAAAATTATTTTTGTATTTTATTTTAAAAAATAAAATTAATATTTTCTAATTTATTATAACTTTTTTAGTGTAGAATTCAACTGTTAAACTTGTTAGTAAATTATACTAATCATAATTTAACTATACATTATATAGATTAGTAATCTAATTATTAAATAAAATATATTATATCAAATGAAATCAATCAGTACTATATTGCAAACAATTTTATGGTTTAATGGTAAAAGATGTTTGCAAGTAAAATCAGTAAAAAAAATATCATCTTTAAGACCATCCCCACTCTTGGATAGATGGGTGAGGAGAGATAGTATTCTTATTCTATCTCCTCAACCATCTATATTATAATAATTATTTATTATATAAATTATAATAAAAATGATATATTAATTCATTATATAAATTATAATAAAAATGTTATATTAATTTATTAATTATTCATTTTATTTGGGAATATCGGAATTTGAGATACATCGATATTTTTATTATTGATAATATTCGAATATCTCAATCATTATATCGATCATGTTTGTAGTATTAATTACAATCAATATCATACGAATTAACCCAAATTTAAAAATGTTTAACACTAGTAAAAAATAATTACTATCAATTTAACATATTAAAGTGATTTATACAATAAAAATATCATTACAAATAATTACTATTTACATAATTAGAATGATATATAAAAAATAAATGTTAATATTATAAATATCCGGACATGGTTATAGAGATGAGATAAAAGTTAATTATAAAAATAAAAAATGATGATATGTATAGGGAGAAAAATGATGTGGAATATAGAGTGAAATTTCCGGACGGATATGGTTGAGGATGGCCTAAAGTTTGACGCTCTATATAAATTTTTTCCAAGTTTTTGTTGGTGCAAAAGAAGTAGGAAATTAATTAAATATAAACACAAAACTATAAACTTTAAATCATAACAATTGTAAAATTAACATTTTTGTAATTGAAACGTACGAAAAATTGTTAATTGAGCCGATAAATTCATGATTATCATACTAAATAAAATGATTAGTGTTTTATTTGGGTTTGAATTGATTTAATTTGTATTATTTTTTTAAAGATAAGTTGCGTACACCTGAATATGTAATTTTACAGGGTATAGGGTGAATTAATCAAACCGAGCAGGTTTGGATTGAGTGATGAATGTTGTTGACTCATATCGTTCATTGATCAGATTCTCACTGGATCATCCAACTTTGTTGAATCGTCGATATATTATCAAATCATTATTGAACCTCCATCATATGAATAGGAAGTATGCGATAAAAAAAATTATAATTGGAGTTGGAATAATATTGGACACAACATGAATGATATGAGACTGTGAATGAAATTTAGGTATATTAATTAATACATCTTTTTAAAAAATAGTAATATTTAATTTAAAATATTATAATAATAATCCAATAACTCATTAGTCAAAATTGATCAACAAATCACCCTTCACCTCAAACTAATTGGGTTGATTAGAAAGCATTGGTTGCAAAATGTAAGAAGTGATAAAATTTCATAGCATAAAAACTCTCTTTTAAAAGTAAAGATTAGTTCATCATAAATTATGCATGTGATGTATTGCTATGAATATAAATTATTTAATAAAATATAAAATTTCCTATTTATGATATCATAAATTATTCAGCTGGAAATACATTTAATTTTTGTATAATAATAAAGTATTTTACTGGGAAAAATTTACATCACATTAAATACAAATTTAATTTTATATAACTTATCATGGCATCTAGTACCTAATTGGAATCCTCGTTTGAAAATTGAGCAACACCTGATTCTAGGATCATATATATTAACAAAAAACATTATAATAACTCATTTCAAATATTCATTTTTAAATTGATATTGGCCAAAAGTTAAATTTTTATTAAATATCCACTAATATAGATTTTAATGAGTTTATTTGATTCCACATTTAGAGTCACGGTGAGTTATGGTGAAATTCAAATTTGATTTTTTTAACGCACAAAATAAAAATAAAATTACGGTGTTTTCATTGCTAAAAGTGTACGATTTTGCCAATGTTGCTGAAATTGTCATTATCATTATGTAAAAAGGATTAACTTACCATATATTTAAAAATTCACGATATCATATCACATCGTGACACTTCAATTTTAAAAAGTTAAAACAAAAATAATACTTACCGGCCAACAAATGAATCATGAAAAATATTTTAAAGGGAATTACTATAAAATCATAGTGAAAAAGACGAAACTCACACTGTGAAATGAAAATAAAAGAGTTTGAATTAGAAAGAGATTGTTTGAGCTATATAATATTTTTTTCTAATATTGATTCATCCATTTTATGTCCATTTAGCATTTGATGGAATTTCTATGAAAATTGTTCAATAAAAATTGTTGAAATTTAATTCTAGATCTATATGAACAATTAGCCTACTAAATCTAATATTATTTAAATATACATAGCATTTTTTATTAATTGATTTTTGTTAAAGGTAAAATATTATTATTATTTTACAGTATTTTTGTTGAGTGACAGACATCAAAGTCTGACAATGACACAAAGGACAAGTTTTGTAGGATTTTCTGTTCATGATGTGGGCCATTGGCCCAACTCCTGGCCCGCTAACTTGGGCCATATAACTCTATTTCTAATATTATCATCTTATCTGAAAAGAGGCCATGTTGGCCATCCAATTTTAAACCGAAAATAAATTATTTGTACAATTGTAGCCTGTTTCGTGGACACTCCATTTTTTTAAGACTTCAGCATATTGATGGAGATCCGATCCTATGTCCACACCTATAATATTTATAAGTGTAAATGACATCTTATCCAAATTAAAAAATTACAAATAAAGTACACTTTTTGAGAAAAAAAATATATATTTGTAGTCTTTCAATTTCAATTAAATGTATATAAAATGTATCAAGTTTCCAATATCGTTTATTAGTAGCACTTTAATGAATTCATAAATTTTTAATATTTTATGCACAATTCTGGAATATCAAGGGTAAATTTTGTATAATTTTTAAAACGTGTCTTATTTGCGTACTTTGTGAGAGGTTTTCGAACGGTTTTCAACTTACGGAAAACAGGATGCTAGAATGTCAGGAGTAAAAAACAAATAATATTGATAACTTTAGATGTCATTTCTGCAATTTTGTAAGTTGGACATTTGCATAGCTCGTAAGTTGGGGGTTAATTAATTATAATTATGTAATTATATTTTAAAATTATTTTATATTTGTACTATTAATTGCTTTATTTTTGTTATTATATATCTAATTTAATCAAATACTTATATGATTATATCATATATTTACAGTACATAACTAATTATTGACATTTCACCATATATATATTAATGTTTTTGTATTTTATTAATTTTTATTTTTAAATCACACGTGTCATTATCGTGTGCTAAAAGACACTTAGGATGACCATGTCTCATTTTCATCGTTTTGCAGTATCTCGTATTACGTATCCAATAGCCTACTTATACGTAAAGCATGTAGGGGTGTTCGGTTAAGATATGGAGATTTTAGGGTAAAATTGGAATTATTAGTAAATATCACATTGTTCATTTCTGATTTCTGTGTATTGTAGAAACTGAATTGAAAAGTGGAAAGTGGAAAGTATCTGTATTTTGGTGAATCCATGAGTTCCCAATAGGTCGAATCTATTGGGAACTCATGGATGTGGTGGATGTGGGTCGAATCTATTGAAATTAGTTAACGTGTTGAGTTGATCAAATGAACTCGTTACCCATAGCGGGTTGTAATGGCCCGAAAAACCTTGACCTCTTAAGTTGGTTCACGAGTTTTTACCATTGACCCATGATTTTAAAATTACAGTTTTGATTAAAAAATTACATTTTGTATCACCCATGGGTTCACATAACTAAATGTGTAAACAAACCGAATCGAACTTAAGTGTGATTTTATAGTTCAAGTACAACTCGAAATATACAAGGTTAAGTTCTAGTGCAAAACTAACAAGATTGTGATTCAAGGTTTGGTTTGATTGAACTTCAAGTTCAGCTCGTGTTTGAATTTAATGTTCGAATTAAATAATATTAATAAATATAATTATCCTGCAAACCGATTCGATTGGGTTAGTTATAAATTTTGAGGTTCGGTGCTTCGATTCATTATAAATTTGAATGAGCTCCAACAAAAGATGAGTTCAAACTCGAGTCTTGATCGACTCAAGAGGTTTGTACACTGATTCAATTCGTCAACACACCTAAACTAACTATTTAGGCCAACCCGTGGGCTAGGTGAGGCTAATGTTCTAACCCGCAGCTCAATCCATGAACGAGTTGAAATATAAAATCAACTAATTGAGTCAATCTCTATGAGTAAGTGGGTTTAATAGGTTGAACCCACAACCCCGATGGGTTTGACTCACGAGTACCTCTAATTCTGAAGAATTTGTATTGACTTCTTCGAAATTGGGTCATAGAATTGAACTAATGGTATGGGAGAATTTAATGAATAAACATTATTTCCATTGAGGTTTTCAACATTAAGCATATTTCTTAAATAATTATAAAACTAATTATTTTTTAATATTTTATTAAAAAAATTTTGAGTGGTATTTGTTAATAACCTCAAACTTTATAATAATATAAAGACGGTACTCTAAAATTTGGAAATTGCATAAAAAGCCCATTAAATTTATATAATATGTGCAGTTAGCTCCCCAACTTATGAATGTTTTAAATATCATATACTCCAAGTTTAAGAATTGCATGATTGACCCTCGAAATTCCAAAACTATTTATATTTGACTTTAATACTCATTAATATTTTTAAGGTTTCCATAGTTTGTATTTAACTGATAAACATTGAAAAGATATAATAATTACTTTGTCTCCAAATATTAAAATTTTAAAAATAACGCACAAATTATTAAAATTATTTATTTGAAAAAGAAAAAAATCGCTACTATTCACTTGAGGATCATTCTTGAATGATTTTGAAAATTCATGAGCTTCTCATACAATTTACAAACTATGGTGATATAGTCTTTATACTAATTCAAATATGGGGGCCAATGCCTAATTTTCTTATATTTATTTATTATCTAATTATTAATTCAAAAATTAATAAATGTATATTTAAAAGATTGAAATGTAATTTATACATTCTTTATTTTTACTTTAACTTATTAATTGGCTTCATGAACTTTTTGACATGAGGCAATTCACGAACTTTTCGAGTCAATTCGGTCAAGACTCAAGTTCAAATTAATAACTAATCGTACATCAAAAATCAAAATTTATGACAAATCAAACTGTGTCGGTTCGTGAGCCAATAATATTATATTTATATATATATAATATTATTTGTACTTAATTGTAATCATATTCAAACTATCCTAATTTGGACCGAACATCGAATAAGTTTTTTTATTTTCAAAACTGAACCAAAACGTGTATATTTCAACGTGAACTAGAACTTTAAACATATAATTCAGTTTAGTTCGGTTTTTTTACACCCCTTCACGAACCCGACTCATGGTAAAACCTAAAAAAATTACATTTTCAGTTTTAAAGTTTAATGTTTTAGATTTTTGGATTTTAACTTTGAATGTTTAGATTTAATAATAAAAATGAAGAATAGATAGTATTTCAATCTTTGAAATATAAGTTTTATTTATTTTTAAATTAAATAATTATAAAATAAATAAAAATATTAATCAAATAATAAAATATGATTTGTTTTGTAATTTTTTTGAAAATATGATTAATTTTAAAAACCCCAATGATAATAATGCTTAGTCATAAATTCTTTAGGATGTTTTTCGGTTTTTCTATAACGAATAAAGCTTCCATTTTTTCTCGTAGGCCATTTGACTTGTTGATGAGACGGACAAAAGGGTATTTCTCAATCATTTCCAAGAATCTCTCTGAAGGAAAAAGTGTTTAACCGTTTATTATTACTGGTACTTGCTTATGCATGAGTTTTCAATTGTCCGAGGCTTTCAGTTCTTGTGAGTAACGGTTTGTTTGATAAAATATGTATTGTTCCTCATCTAAGGCTTTGCTTATTCTTTCGTGATATCTTTATGAAACATTGTTTGCCATTATAAGACCATTCTACAATTGAAATCCAAAGTTTTGTCATTTATATGATATGTTGTTAACACGACCTCCAATTTGGCAGGGTTTGCATTGGAATGACCATGAATACATGAGATTTGCAAAGGGAACAAACAGTGAAGAAGTCGCATTTGTGAGCAAAAGCGTTGGAAATTTTTTATTTTCGCTTAATTGCGTTATTACCCCATTTTGAATATATGGAAAAAACCTGTAAAATTAGGTTATCGCGCGCGAGTTTACGATGCTTGCTGTGTTTTCTTCTTAGATTGTATGTAAATTATGAAATCATGTTCATTAGTGCAATTTTTCAAGCTCAAAAGTGGTATTGTTCAAATCTCATCATGCTATCGGAGCATATGCATAAGGTAATTCCTTCTTATTGTGGTAACTGTGTTCTATCGAAGTGTATTCCCGTTAAAATGACCACTACCAGAGTTTCACAAGGACCACTTGTCCTTGATGGAACTATATACTTCAATTGGGCCATAAAGATAACTACATACTTGAAATCAAAGTCTATGGAGTGTTATTGTGAAAGAGGAATTTACATAACTCCTGAAACTGCGTTTGAAGATGAAAAGAAGAAATATCAAGATTATGTCATACAACAATATAAAGCTTTGACAATCTTTCATGGTGCACTTATAGATAACATGTTTGACAAGATTGTAAATTGTCAAACTCCAAAGTTCATTTGGGAAAGACTAAAGGAACATTATGAATGAGTAGATCAAATTCGAAAAATTCACATTAGGAACAGAATGGCTGATGTTGAGACAAATTGTATGCTCTCAAATAAAACTCAACAAGATTACTATGATAGAACAATGAAGATAGTAAACGAGATCAGAGCTCTAGGAGGTGAACTGGTTTGAACCAAAGTTGTGTGCACTTGAGTAGTGTGAAAAGTTAAAAAAAGACAAACATGTTTCATTTACAGATTTCATTAGCTCCTTACAATCATCAGAAAAGAGAATATGGATAAGAACTCATGAACATGAAGAGATTCAAGCAAAATTTGAGATTGCATTAACCAGTCATGAAAAATATGAAGCTGCACTATGTCTTTGAATAAGGGAAAGTTTGTGCCAAATCCAGAAAATCATATAAATGCCCCTGGAAACAGATAGGAGAGTATAATGAGGCGTGTCCTCATTGCAAAAAGACTAACCACAAACCTGAATATTGTTGGTAGAGGTCGATGTCAAATGCGAAACTTCACCGAACAAAAAATGAGATTTCAGTGCAAATCTAGAGCATATTTAGAAAGTTTGTCCATAAAGAAACCCACAACCGAATAAGCAAACACTGTTGAAATGTCATTATTTGAAGATATTTGTGATTTGGAAATTAGTCTTCATACTTGTTTTAACATTATTTCAAGGTAAGGATGAATCACTCTTACATAATTTAAATGCTACCTCAAGAAGACATGTGAGATCAACAACATAACACTTAGCCTTTGTGGATGGAATTGTCATGATTTGTATAGCTGGCAACAATGGAAAAATTCTGATAAACGAAGTACTGTATTTACTAGCCTTGAAGTAAAATCTTCTGAGTCTTGGACAACTTCTCCGTGATCAATTTAAACTATTTTTCAATGGTCTTTCATGCAAGATTGAAACTAGTCAAAAATTCTTGTATCATTATTGAAATGCAGAAGAACAATCTATTCAATATAAACGATCTGGAGTAAGAAGTCAGCTTTAGCATGAATGATGATACACAATTATGGCATAAACGTCTCGGACACTATGGAGTGAAGAACCTGAAGCTGATGAAAAGCAACGATATAGCCCTAAACTTTCCTGATTTCCATTTATTAAACTCTATTTGTTCTACTTGCCAAAAGAAAAAACAAACCAGAAAACTATTTCCGATCAGTACTACTAGATAAAAAAAGAAGTTGGATATGATACATACAGATATATGTAGGCCTTTCAAGGAAGAATCTTGGAGTGGCAACAAGTACTTAATTCTATTTATTGGCGTTACATCAGATTCTCTTAGATTTATTTATTGAAAACAAATTTGTCATTCTATCAATGTTTATATCCTTCAAAAAGATGGTGGTAAGACAATCAAATAGGAAAGGTAAGGTCTTATAATGAAGAGGAATTCACCTCGAAAGCCTTTGAAAACTTCTGTGCAAGTGAAGAAATTCTACATCAATATATTACCAACTATATGCTTGAATAAAATGTAGAGAAAGAAAAAATAAAACTATTGTTGAGATGATGAGATGTCTAATCTTTGAGAAACAACTTCCCAAAAAATGTTGGGCTGAAGCGATAGCCACTGCAAATTACCATCTAAATTCACTTCCATCTCGTGTATTGTAAGGGAAAACTTCCTATAAGCTTTGGCATGAACAAAACCATCTATTAAACATCTTAGAGTTTTTGTTTGTGTATGTCAAGTTCACATCCCCAAAACGAAGAGAACCAAGCTTGATAAGAAAAATGAAAATTGGAATTTTTATGGGTTGTACCACTCGTCACCAATTGATGTCCT
The DNA here is from genome assembly GCA_009725065.1 of Utricularia reniformis. Classification (NCBI taxonomy): domain Eukaryota; kingdom Viridiplantae; phylum Streptophyta; class Magnoliopsida; order Lamiales; family Lentibulariaceae; genus Utricularia; species Utricularia reniformis. Next base: position 98,209 of record RWGZ01001440.1, read on the forward strand.
GGAACAAAAATTTATCTAATTAGCCATTTGATTAGAGAATTGGATCCTTTCAAAGTCAGACTTTAACAAAAATGAATTGCTCATTGTTTCTGAGCTATGAGTTTTTCAGGAGGTAAAAGGATATAGAATCATGTTTTCTGACACTGACAAATGTGTATTAGTAGAGACATAATTTTTGAATAAGACAAAGAGTGAGACTAGGTAAACAATGTTATTAAATACCATTTTACCGCAATTAAAGGGAGCTGGAGAAAATGATGAAACTGATGCTATGAGAGTAGGTGGTGATTATCTGGAAGAAATGATCATGGATCAAAGTGAAGTACTTCCTCAAAATGAAGACCAATATGGAGAAAACCATGAAGAAAATGATGAATTAAGGCTACGTGTAATCTTGTTAACGCCCAAAATCATTTTCACCGTATAAATCTCTCTACACATCATCATTCTCTCACATCCACATCATATTATCTTTCAACTTCTAAAAATTTTCACTCATCTACAGAATTTTTTATTCCTCTTTCATCCACATCACCTCATCTCTCAAAATTTAATTTTATCTTTCTATCTTATCAATTTTATCTATATATTACTCAATTTCTCATTCAATATTACATTTTATTTAATACTTTTAACTATTTCATTTGAATTTAAGTTTCTTTGTTATAATTTCATATTCCAATTGTTATCTTTTTTTTCGAAATATCCAATCCAAAACAATTTACGAATTTAAATTACTAAATTAATCTAATATGTGTCATTTGTAATATTTTTATACTTTTAATTATAATATTTAAAATAATATATAATAGTTAATTGATTATATAATATAATTATATCAATTATATACTTAAATATAAATAATAAAAAACCATTTCTGGACAAGGGGCACCCAAGCCTTTGTCCGTCTACCATATTTCCGTGGTATCACATCAGCGCCCATGTAACCATGGGTGCGGACGTGGTGGAAAACTTGAAATCTAATAGTCCACGTGAATTTCAAGAACATTCTGAAACTGAAAATTCACATTTCAGTTAATTACAATCTCCTTTCCAAACTTCAAATGATGAGTCACAAGATGAAGAATCTGTTAAATTGAGGAGATTTTCTCATATTTATGAAAATACTGATAATATTTCCGAATTTATTGCTAATACATGTGTTGGTTTGATTGATTCAAAAAATTTGTTGTGCCAATAAATCATGAATATTGGAAAATATCCATGGATGAGGAAATAAATTCCATTGAAAAAAATAAAACATGGGAGTTAGTAGAAAGACCGGTGGGGAAAGAAGTGATTGGAATGAAGTGGATATTTAAGACTAAGGTAAATCCCAACGTATCAGAAAATAAGTATAAGGCAAGACTTGTAGCAAAATAATATTCACAAATAAAAGGTATAAATTCCACTGAAGTTTTCACTTCAATAGCTCGACTTGATTCAATTAAATTATTGTTGGTTTTATCAGTACATTAAGGTTGGATAGTCCACCATATAGACGTTAAGACAACCTTTCTTCATGGCACTCTTGAAGAAGAAGTATATATAAATCAACCTAAGGGTTATGCTAAAGCCGGTGATGCAAACAAGGTGTACCGGCTAAACAAAACTCTATATGGATTAAAATACACATCAAGAGCATGGATCGAAAAGGTAAATGGTACACTCTTCCACCTCGGTTTCAAAAGATGTGCACCCGATCATACATTATTCATTAAGTCCCTAGATGGAAATGGTACGTTATTGGTATCATTATACGAAGATGACTTGCTAATAACTTCATATCGAGTGGATTATATTGATGACTTCATGATTTCCATCACAAAATGCTTTGAAATGTCTCATTTAGGACAAATGCATTACTTCCTTGGCATGGAGGTTGTTCAGTGCAACAGAGTTGGTATTCATATTTCACAAATGAAGTACATTATGGAAATGTTTGAAAATATGGAATATCAAATGCAAATCATGCAAAAAACTCAATTGGATAATAAGGAAAAATTTATTGCCCCACAAAACGATAAAGATGCAGATCCTACACTTTTCAGAGACATTATTAGAAGCTTACTCTACTTGTCACATACTAGGCCCGACATAAACTTCTTAGTGAACAAATTGTCATGGCATATGAAAAACTCTAAGACCAATCATTTGCAAATTGCCAAGAGAGTACTCAGATACATCAAAGGCACACTAACCCATGGTCTTTATCTGCCATATTCTTGAACTGAGGAACCTGTTTCAATTATTTTTTTTTGCAGATACTGACTATGCAAATTTGTATGATGCAAAAAGTACTACATATTTTATCTTCTACTTGAATGGGAACCCTTCTCTTGGTGTACAAAAAAACAGGATGTTGTGGCTCAATCTACGATATAAGCTTAATATATCTCGGGCAGCCTATGCTTCAAATCACAATTTGTGGCTCAGACATGTTCTAAGTGACATTGGCTATAAGCAAAGTAATCCCAACATACTATTTGTAGACAAGGATCCCACACATTTTTTGGGATCCCACACATTTTTGGGAAAGCGAAGCACATAAAAGTGAAATTCCATGTATTTCAAGAAGCAGTAAAGAACACGGAAATTCAACTAGTGCATGTGAGAAGTGAAGATCAACTTGCAGATATCCTAACGAATGAACTAGGAAGTAAGTTCAATAGGCTCAGGTAGTTGATTGGAATCAAGAGTCATGAAGAATTCAACAAAATACCTGTCTTCATGGCCCGAGGGAGTGTTGGACTTGTTGACTTATTTTTTCTTAATTGAAAATAGGTTTATGTATTTTATCATAAGTCTAGTTTTACTTAAAGTGTTGGAAAGTAAATATATCATATATTAGTTAGATATTAGTGGACTTATTTATATAAGATTCACATAAGTTTGTTATTATTTATTTGTGGATATCTACCATATATATTCGATAGATATTTTAGTTAGTTAGTTGGTCATGAGTTTCTCTATATATAAGACTCATATGTGTTTGTTATTTTCAATATTTTGAATCAATAAAAAAGCCGAAATGAGATTTTTCCTTTCCCAAGAATTCGATTAATTGATTCAAAAAATCAAAACATAGAAAGGAGATATTCCCTTTCTTAGATTTCTTATTTTCCGCAAATTCTTCATGGTATCGGAGCAGGGCAAAGGCATGGCCAAAGACATGATGATCGTTGATTCAAACTCACTGTACTTCTTACACGCCTCAGATAATCTAGGGCCAGTGTTTGTAAGCGAGGCTTTGTCGGAGCACAAATACGGCGAATGGAAAAGTGACATGATGAATGTACTTTATGCCAAGAACAAATATGGATTCATCGACGGTACGATTCCAAAACTACCGAGCAGAGACGTAGGAAATTGGCTACGTTGTGACGCCATGGTGAAAGGATGGTTGAAATCAGCCATGAACAAAGAAATCCGAAGTAGTGTTCATTTTGTGACGACCGCACATGAGATATGGTCGGACGTCGGAGAACAGTTCGGCAAAGAGAGCACGCCAAGGGTATATGAACTTCGACAAGCAAGGTCACACATTCGACAAGATGGATTGACGGTGTCGACCTATTATACCAAGATGCGGGGACTATGGGATGAAATACATTCATTATCCCCGTTTCCAACATGTACTTGCTTAGCAAAGATAGACTATAAGGCGATCCAAGAAAATAGAACAACTCTATGATTTCCTTATGAGTTTGGGCGAGGCGTTTGAAACTGTGAGAACACATATTCTTAACATGAACCCGAAACCGACGCTAGGGTTTGCATATCATCTCATCCTAGAAAATGAACAACATAGGGCAATTACAACTGGATACCCTTCGACAACGGAGGCGATCGCATTCCAGATGCAGGCAGTTCAACATGCTGACATCGTCCGACATGGTGACCAAAGGAGAAGTCAAAGTGTGATCATTGTGGAAAACTGGGACATGCAAAGGAAGGTTGTTTTTAACTGATCGGCTACCCGTCGCATTGGCGTAAGGACAAGAGTCGATCGACAAAAGAAAGGAACCAACAGCCGAAGGTGGGACATGTCACCTTGACACGATCGACACTACTTGACTTGACCGAAGGGCAATACAAACGATTACTTGAGTATCTTGGGAATGATGTATATACCGAATTCAACATGACAAACATTACACCAATGCAAATTTTGCAAGTATTGACAATAAAATTTGGCCAATATGGACCATGGAAACAGAGATACAAGATAAGTTGGATGAGAATGTGGCGATAGACAAATTGTCGATCATTGACACACCATCGGAAGAATGGACGAGATTTCGACATTGTCCCCATGATCGGCGATATGTCAACAAGGTCAAGACGACAAACACCAAAAAAAGATAGCGGCAATCTACAAAATGTCAACACCGTTGCGATGATAGAAAACAAGTCGACACCATTGTGATGGGCGACAAGATGTTGATCAACAACACATCGTTCAGGATTGCACCGAATAGTGTTTTGGTTGAGTCGAACGCGAAAAGCACTGAGGCAAAGTTATTGATCAATGAATTACCGATCGTAGAACCTCAGTCAATTGCTAGTTTACCGAATGAAGACACATCAGTTGATATCAAGTCGACGAAAAGTCTACCTTGGATGTCGACTTGCGAACTCAACCCCGACTATCCATGACAGGTAATTTCAACCAGCATAGATTGAAACCAATCTCATGGTGGTCAAAGAAGAGGGCAATGGTGGCACAATCAATGAGTAAAATGGAATATAATGTAATGACGAAAATCATAAGGATTATAAGGACTAATGAGCAATTCGGTCACATATTGAGAAAGAGTCTTTCTCGAGAGCGATTCAATTCTTTATCAGGCAAGCTCCGCATAGTAAACTTACGCATGCCACGCTAGAGGAGGAGTGTTGGAAAGTAAATATATCATATATATGATATATTAAATAAAAAGTATTTACTATATATATTAGTTAGATATTTTAGTTAGATAATCATTGACTTATTTATATAAGATTCACATAAGTTTGTTATTATTTATTTGTGGATATCTACCATATATATTTAATAGATATTTTAGTTAGTTAGTTGGTCATGAGTTTCTCTATATATAAGACTCATATGTGTTTGTTATTTTCAATCTTTTGAATCAATAAAAAAAACCGAAAGGAGATTTTCCATTTCCAAAGAATTCGATTCATTGATTCAAGAAATCAAAACATAGAAAGGAGATATTCCCTTTCTTTGATTTCATCTTTTCTGCAAATTCTTCATAAAGCGTAAAATAAGAACACCAAGACTTTTTATGTGGTATCTAATCATGATTCTTGGCTTCGAATTGATCGTATTGGAAATCCACTATTCAACCTTGCGTTTTTTTTCACTAATTAACAAATTGAAATGTTCATACACACATAAATTTAAATACCACGCCAATTATAGACAAATAACACACGTAATCTCAATAAACGTAAAGTTAAGGGATAGAATTGCTCAGTATTTTCTCCCAAAGCTTTATCACATACATATACTCCGATCTAGAGTTTTGAACTCTCAAAGTTTCTGATAATTTTGTTATAACGGAACCATAAAATTTTCTCCATTCCTTTTCATTTTCGTGCACACTTGATTAGTCATAACAAGAAAGAAATTACACTAACTGTCACTTCACCACTGTATTTCAAGGAACTAAAATTGCATATGCTTCCAACACCCGACTGATACCAGATTTACACGAATCTTGTCACTCTGAAAGAAACGTGACAAAAACCCAAAGCCGCAAACCCTAAGGTTTTCCTTTTTCTCAATTTTCAGCTCCCAAAACAGAAAGTCACGCATGCCCTCTCCCTCATGTTCATTTCTTTATATATCATTTGGCCAAAAGTTAATTGGGTCATAGGCTAATTTAATATACAAACACCCTCAATTCACATTATATTCACAAGACCCAGGCATAGATCCCTAATCGAATGACGATGTACCTAATATCATTAACAACATGACTAACCATGATAACAGAAGATTTGCAAAGGGATCAAACAGTGAAGAAGTCGCATTTGTGAGCAAAAGAGCTGGAAAATTGTTATTTTGGCTTAATTACGTTATTACCCCCTTTTGAATATATTGAGAAAAATCTGTAAACTAAGGTTATCGCGGGTTTAGATGCTGCTGTGTTTTTTTTGTGAGACTGTATTCAAATTCTGAAATCATGTTCATTACTTCAAGTTTTTCAAGCTCAAAAGTGGTATTGTTCAAATCTCATAGTTTTCACTTCGGGTTTATATTTTGATTCTTTCTTATTTGTTGATTCTGAGCATCTCCTAAATATTGAGATAAGATTGTTTTTTCTGTAGTTGAATATTAAACATGAATTTTTATCTCTCTCGTTTTTCTTTGCCATGCATAAGTGTGAAAGAGAAAGAACAAGTCTCAAATGTAACTTTAGTTAATTCATTAAATTCTTTGGATGAATGGAGTTTAGGATTCAGGGGAGATACAGAAAGTTTGAGCTTCTACTCCTCGAAAGACGTTGATCATAGAAACAAAGAAATGTGATGTAAGACCAAGAGTATAATTTAGTTTTGGTTCCATCTAAATCCAATTCTCACTCCTTAGCTATTGTTAACATTTTTCCTGGTAAAGATCCTCCTTTAGGAAAAGCTTCTTGTTAATTTCCTGAATTATTTATTCTCCATCTTGTTTTTTAAATATATTAATGAAACAGATTGGCTTCCCTCTGTAAAATACATCAGAAACCAGTGTTTTGGTGTATTTTTTAACTTGGTAAAATATGCTGCTGTGGCTGAACTGATCCGGGGAAACCTACAGTTACACTTGTAAATATGTGTGTGAAATTTGACTTTTCTCTGTTTTTAGCTGTAAAAATTTGAAATTGTTCCAGCATCAATGTGTTTTAATTCTAACTTTTAAATCAATTCAATATTATGAACTTTTAAATTAACAGTTTAATGCAGCTTGATCTCTAAGCCAGTGAAGAAGGCCTTATCAATTGTGTGCTTCTAAAAGAGGGAGTGGGGGAAGTGAAAGCTCAAGACTGAAGCTTGTTCAGATCCATTTTCAAATTATATGACAAACTTCTGAAGCTTATCTCTTTTCCTCTGTTATCTTATCTTATCACATATCGCTCACCTTCAATTCCCACTTTTTATTCAAATCCCTCGAGACACAGAAAGAAAATGGATAAAGCATCACCTTCAGTTAGCCTTAAGGCAGTTGTTATACACAGAATGAAAATTGAAGCAGCTTTTTGACCAACTACAAATAGGTTATGAGTTAACCATAGTTTTCGGTCGTAGTTTTGAAAGCTAAGCTATATGAACCATGGTTTTAAAAACCCGTCCAACCGGTGGACCGAAAATATCTTCTAACGGTTGAATCGGTTTAAACATGTTTAATAGAAAAATAAAAAATAATATTAAAAACAAAAAAATATATATTTCAAAATATATTTTCTTTACAAAAACTCTAAATAAATTTTTAAAATTTGTAATTAGATAATATAAAAAAGTTTAATAGAAACAAAAGTTTATATTTATTTTTGTAATTAAAGAACTAGAGTTATAGGGATCAAAAGTTCAACGATAAAATAATAGTATGAAGTAAAATAAGAAAGTCCATCCAACTAAATCCAATAGATGATCTTCATAATTTCCCTCCTACGGTTCGTCTAACTCTCAGCTCTATACAAACTACTAGTATATCACCAAATACATATTAGTAGAAGTTAAAAGAAGAAACATTGAAGATATTGCAATACTAATATAAATCATATTCCCTCAAATAAAGATTCTAGATCTAAAAAAAAACTATTATTAAACAAATAAATGAATGAACGATAATCAAATCAAATGTTTGTCTACCTTGTAAAAATCCACAACATCAAGCAATTAGAGGGATCAAAATCGTTATCTTGCTAGACTCAAAATTCGCACTAAAATATTATATGAATTGTTTATATCCCTTGCAAGTCGTGAGTTCATAGAGAAGAACTAAAGATAAAGAAATATATGGTTCGTAGTGCCAAACAATTCATCTTTAAATTACTTTAAAAGAACCGGTTTTGAAACTAGTTTTTTGTCGAAAAAACATGTCCGACCAGATTTTTAACGTAATAAAACCGATTTTTAAAATACATTGTTAATCGGTTTGAATCAGATTGGTAGTGTGACCGATTCCCGGTCGAACCGGTCGGAACGGCCGATTCAAATCGGTTTTTAAAACTATGGTATGAACATTCCGTTTTTTTAAAAGTTCATGTTTTTGCATAATTGGACACCCATCTCTGTATCCGACCTATAAGACCACCTTTATCGGTGCCCGAGACTGTATTCCCATACGGTCTCGGGCACCCATATGGACGCCAGCGTGGCGACCGAACCATTGTTCGGTCGCCACATCAACGTTACATGGGCATACGGTTTTGACCGTATGCCCAAAGGTTTGGATGGATGAGAGAGAATTTCTCTCTCATCTATCAACTTTTTTATTATATATTTTTTTTAAAATTAATGTTTATATTATTATATATATATTAAAATAAATATATTTTAAATTATAAATATAGTAATAATTATAATAATATTAATAATATTTTGAAAATAAATTAAATTGATACAACAACGATAACTAAACATTTCAAAAATAAAATTAAAGATATCACTATCAATCATCTAAGTTTAGATCTCGTCCAACAATATTGTTACATGATTGATTTGCATTACTGCCTTAACCAGCCAAAGAAGGAGTAGATCGATCTACGGAACCTTGAATTAGAGCACTCAGTGTGCTACTATATAGTGTTTGTTGCTCGGGAGTGAGTGTAGACGGATTGATATTGAGAAGTTGTATTCCGTTAAACATCGCTATTTGCTCGTTGTAGTTCCGTAGTTGTTCTTCTAAATCACGTATGGAAGACTCATAATTGGTGAATTGACTTACAATTACCTCATTTCGAGCTCGTCGTTCAGTACGAGTCGAGTACTCACCTCGAGTCGATATTTTTTCCCTTTCACATTGCTTTGCAGCATTCATCCCAATCGATCGTTGTTCAGTATATGAAGGTTGTGTTCCCTCACTGCTTGCTCCTCCGGTAGATGCACTAGTTGCCCTACAATCGATAGGACGTCTCCATTTTGCCTCGTTTCTCATTACTCTTCAACAATGCTCATATGGAAAGTGTTTCGCTGAAATTTTTAAATCTATTTTGTGTGTTTCTTGATAAGATTTATGGGCTTCTTGCATATAGTCGTTTTCGGTAAAACCGCTTCTTTTTCTTGCATAAGCTGCATCATAAAATCCACAAAATAACCCAATAATTTTGTTAATATTTGTCTACTTCTTTCGAATTGATTCTGATTCACGGGGCTTGCCGCGAACAATATTGGAGTTGTAATAATTTGTAACTCTTGCCCGAAATCCCGTGGATGTTTGAGAATTACCGACGATAGGATCCACAGACACATTTAGCCATGCTGAAGCGACTAAGAATTCTTCTTCAGATGTGCACCATTGTCTATCTCGTTCGGAACTTCTCACTATTGAATCAAGTTGAATGTTTTCAAATCCGTCGTGACTAGTAAATCCGTGAGAGAATGGAGGAGTGGAATCCATGAACGTTGAAGATTTTACTAGGAAAGTAGATAGAGAAGATGATGTAATTTGTGTACAAAAATGAATACAACTCTAATATTTATATACAATTTAGAAAGATCAAAGCATGCCCAATATTTGTTGTGTAGCAATTATTTTCGAATCTTTCAAATACCAAGAAGATCAAAACATTATCTTTCACTTTCCCCTTTGTCTAAAGTTGAATAAGTGTGTCTTTGATTTATTAGAATTGTGACTAGTCATGCCGTATATGTGTGTGTTTCCTTGTTGTATTGCAATTATATTTGAATCTCCCAAATACCAAGAAGATCAAGACATTATCTTTCACTTTCCCTTTGTCCAAGAGTCATTTATGTTTATAAAAGATGTTAGTTACAAAGTAATTTACAACACTTCTCTGCAATTCTTTCATACATTTTCTTGCAAAAAAAAACGACAGGCAATCTTCCCCCTTTTATACTGTTTGACCCTGGTTTCATTGGGGACAAAATAATCTCTGTTGTAACTGAAATTTTACGTGTTTCCGGAGATGTACGTAATTCATTGTTAGAGTGCTTAGAGGATACTGACTCATCAACTGAAACTGAAGAAGAGACACAACCCCGTCAGCGGCGTCGACAACGTCGTTACATTGAATGTGGTCGAGAAGCTGGAAATATGCGGCTTATTGCCGATTATTTATGTGATCGCCCAACTTACACATAAGAGCTTTTTCGTCGACGATTTTGAATGAGAAGACATGTATTCGAGCGGATCATGACGGCTATGGCCTCACATGATCCTTACTTTCAATTGTCTCAAGACGCCGCTGGCCGCACATCATTGACGACTCATAAAAAATGTACAGCGGCCATTAGAATGTTAGCTAATGGTGGTTCAGCAGACCAAGTCGATGAGTATGTTCGAATCGGTGAAAATACATCAATACTTTGCTTGCGCGCTTTTGTTAAGGGTTTACGTGAAGTGTTTGGCGAAGAGTATTTGCGCCGACCTACGTCGCATGTTTTTAAACGATTGTTGCAATGGGCTGACATGCATGGCTTTTCCGGTATGCTTGGAAGTATAGATTACATGCATTGGGAGTGAAAGAATTGTCCAAATGCTTGGAAGAGTCATTTTCAAAGAGGAGATCATACAAAACCGACTATAATGTTTGAAGCATTTATATCTTGGGACACTTGGATATGACATGCATTCTTTGGGATGTTGGGTTCAAACAATGACTTAAATGTGCTTAACAGATCACATCTTTTACAAGAAATACAAGAAGGTCGTACTTCTCGAGTTGAATTCACCCTGAAAAATCATCAATACACAATGGGGTATTATTTAGCTGATGGCATATATCCGCATTGGTCTATTTTCGTTAAATCAATTCCAGTTACACAAGATCGCAAAGCTAGAATGTTTGCGGCTCACCAAGAGGCAGTTAGGAAAGATATAGAAAGAGTATTCGGAATTCTCCAAACTAGTTTTGCAATATTAGCAGAGCCTGCAAGTGCTTGGGATAGTCAAACTCTAGCTGATATTATGTATGGTTGCATTATTCTTCACAATATGATTGTTGAAGACGAGAGAGACACTTACACTGCAAATTTTAACACGAACGTCGACTATGATCATGTTACTCCTCCATTGACCACTGAAAATGTAGAACACCGATTGGATTCTACTGTTCAAGGATATTACAATCGGATGATAGCTTCTCGTGATAAAACTATTTGTCAACGTTCGAAGAGTTATCTCGTCGATCATATTTGGGCAAAATTTTGTGAATAATTGATGTTCAATCTTTTTATAAATCAATAATATTTTATTATCACATATTTAATATAAATTATCATAATGTTTTGTGTATATATAATTAGAATATAAGTGAAATACTTATATATTGTATTTATATAGGGAAATACGATTAAAATACATGTAATTAAATATATTTAGATATATGTGGAAGAAAGAGAGTGTAAAAAGATTATTTTGATGAAAGATAAAATGATATGCAGAAGTCAGAATAATGACATGTTAGGAGAAAAGTTTGATGTTGACAGATATGACATTGACCACGGATGGAGATGGTCTAATACCCGTATCTATTATTATAATATATTTTTAATTATTTTTCATTTTATAATGTTACTTTAAATTGCTTTATGTTTTTAATATATATTTAATTTAATCAATTAATCATATGATTATTTCATATAATTATAGTATATATCATATGTTATTCATCGTACATAGTATATATTGATGTTTCGTTAATGTTTTATTAAATTTTTATTTTTAATTGCTACCGTGTCCTCGTTCCTAATTTTGATGTTTTTAAGTTTGCATGTATTACATGTCCAAGAGCTTAGTTTGAAAGTTAGAACTAAACATAAAAAACAGTGAGTGAATTGATGGAATATTTGTTAAAGATAAAACTAATCATTAACATGGTTACAGAAGTATAATCTGGAAGATCCAAGAGGCAGAATAATAATCGAAGGATGTCAATAAATGGAGAATTATCAGAATAAGGAAGGAATCATTCAATCTTCAATCGTATTTAATAAGGGCTGCTAAATAGCTAATTGCCTTGTTTGTCACATTGTTATGTCTTTAAATTATCGTTCATTTGCATCAAACGATTATCCTTTTCGAAATATTGATTACTTTTGTCTTTAATTCTTGAGTGACCTTGTGTGAAACTTCAATTGGTATCGGAGCCTAGGTCTACTGTGAGAAAACGTTTGAATCTTTGTTTCACAACTTGATTCAACATATCAATATGACTTTCATCGACAATATTCCCAAGTTCAACGGGAAAGATTATGTTCTTTGGTCACTGAAGATGAAAGCAACCCTTCAAGCTTCAAAATTATGGGATGTGGTCCAAATTGGTACAAGTCCAATTCAACCAGCAGCTAATGAATCTGCTGCAACATGGAATAGATATGATGAACTCGCTGCACGTCATGGACAAGCAATTTCTGCACTCTATGCAGCATTGGATGATGGAGTAATGGCTAGAATTCTCACTTGTGACACACCCAAAAAAATCTGGGATAAGCTAAAAGAGGAATTTGAGGGCGATGAACGGACAAAGGAAGTAGCTATCAACAATCTTGAAGTGGAATATGATTCTCTTAAAATGATGGAGAATGAACAAGTCAAGGAATACATTGACCGACTATCCTGTATCGTCAACAAGCTGCGCCTACTCGGTGAAACAATCTCAGAGATCAAGGTTGTAAAAAAAATTATGAGATCTGTCACTGAAAAATTCGAACCGAAAATTTCTGCCTTGGAAGAAAATGGTATTACTGAGATGACTGTAGCAAAATTATCTGGATCTCTACAAGCAGTAGAGAATCGCAGCTTACTTCGTGGATCAACTAGTGGGGAAAAAGCTCTTGCAACCTTCAATGCAAAGCCATTAAAATTTGAGAATTCTAGAGTAACAAATAACAACTCTCGACAAATTTTTCCCACATGTAGTCATTGCAAGAAAAATACTCATCTTGAAAGGAATTGCTGGCGACGACCGGATATTCAATGCAGAGGTTGTAACCAACTTGGTCATATAGAACGAATATGTCCAAACAAAAGTCAGCAGGCATCAAAAGCTGTTATCGATGAAGTTGAAAACACTCAAATAGAAAGGCTCTTTGCTGCTACCTCTGAAGTAANGTATATTCATGTCTCAACGGAAGTATGCAGAGGTGATGCTTAGCAAATTTGGTCTTAATGAAAGTCACCCTACATCAACTCCTATGACTGTAGGAACCAGGCCAGAGCTAAATGAAGGAGATTTGGTTGATGTTACGTTATATAGATCAATGATCGGGTGTTTGATGTTTCTCACAAATACACGACCCGACATATTGTACTCAGTAAGCTTATTGTCACGATTTATGCATCAACCAAGGAGTTCTCATCTACAAGCCGGCAAAAGGATTTTGAGATATATAAAGGGAACTCTACATCATGGAATTTTATATTCGAATAACAATAAGATTGAGATAAAAGGATATGTGGATAGTAGTTATGCAACTTCCACATGTGTTAATAGCACATCAGGGTATATTTTCAGTCTTGGAGGAGGTCCAACATGTTGGACATCCAGGAAGCAAACCGTGGTGGCTCAGTCAACTGCCGAAGCGGAGTACATTGCTGCTGCCTTGGCTGCTAACCAATCAATTTGGATGCGAAAAATTCTGGTTGACCTTGGATTTAACCAAACCAAACCTTCTGTGATTATGTGCGACTCAAAATCAGCATTGGCAATGATAAAAGAACCGGTCTTTCATGGAAGAACAAAACATATAGGAGTCAAATATCATGCAGTACGATACTTTGTGCAACATAGAGAAATTATCTTTGAATTCTGCCCCTCGACGCTCCAAGTTGCAGATGGATTAACGAAACCACTCAACAAGGACATTTTTGACAAGATGAAGGTTGCTATGAATATTGTTGATGGGATTAGTTTCAGGGGGACTGTTAAAGGTAAAACTAATCCTTAACATGGTTACAGGAGTATAATCTGGAAGATCCAAGAGGCAGAAGAATAATCGAAGGATGTCAATAAATGGAGAATTATCAGAATAAGGAAGGAATCATTCAATCTTCAATCGTATTTAATAAGGGCTGCTAAATAGCTAATTGCCTTGTTTGTCACATTGTTATGTCTTTAAATTATCGTTCATTTGCATCAAACGATTATCCTTTTTGAAATATTGATTACTTTTGTCTTTAATTCTTGAGTGACCTTGTGTGAAACTTCAATTGGTATCGGAGCCTAGGTCTACTGTGAGAAAACGTTTGAATCTTTGTTTCACAACTTGATTCAACATATCAATATGACTTTCATCGACAATATTCCCAAGTTCAACGGGAAAGATTATGTTCTTTGGTCACTGAAGATGAAAGCGACCCTTCAAGCTTCAAAATTATGGGATGTGGTCCAAATTGGTACAAGTCCAATTCAACCAGCATCTAATGAATCTGCTGCAACATGGAATAGATATGATGAACTCGCTGCACGTCATGGACAAGCAATTTCTGCACTCTATGCAGCATTGGATGATGGAGTAATGGCTAGAATTCTCACTTGTGACACACCCAAAAAAATCTGGGATAAGCTAAAAGAGGAATTTGAGGGCGATGAACTGACAAAGGAAGTAGCTATCAACAATCTTGAAGTGGAATATGATTCTCTTAAAATGATGGAGAATGAACAAGTCAAGGAATACATTGACCGACTATCCTGTATCGTCAACAAGCTGCGCCTACTCGGTGAAACAATCTCAGAGATCAAGGTTGTAAAAAAAATTATGAGATCTGTCACTGAAAAATTCGAACCGAAAATTTCTGCCTTGGAAGAAAATGGTATTACTGAGATGACTGTAGCAAAATTATCTGGATCTCTACAAGCAGTAGAGAATCGCAGCTTACTTCGTGGATCAACTAGTGGGGAAAAAGCTCTTGCAACCTTCAATGCAAAGCCATTAAAATTTGAGAATTCTAGAGTAACAAATAACAACTCACGACAAATTTTTCCCACATGTAGTCATTGCAAGAAAAATACTCATCTTGAAAGGAATTGCTGGCGACGACCGGATATTCAATGCAGAGGTTGTAACCAACTTGGTCATATAGAACGAATATGTCCAAACAAAAGTCAGCAGGCATCAAAAGCTGTTATCGATGAAGTTGAAAACACTCAAATAGATAGGCTCTTTGCTGCTACCTCTGAAGTAACACCAAAAATTGAAGATTTTTGGATGCTCGACTCAGGTTGTTCACAACATATGGTGAAGAATAAGCATTCCTTCGTAAATCTAGATGAGAGTTATAAGGTGAAAATAAGTCTCGGAGATGGCTTTCAACTTCAAGGAGAAGGAAAAGGGAATGTTTATGTCAATACTCCATACGGTATGAAGGAAATTGGAAACGTTTTGTGGGTTCCTAAACTGAATATGAATCTCCTAAGTATTGCCCAACTTACCAAGAATGGGTACTCAGCAAAATTTTCCGATGAAAAATGTGAAATCTTTGGCACAACAGGAAAATTAATGACTACAGTGGAGGCAAGTGCTGGAACATTCATATTAAAATGGCCTGTGATTGACAATTCCTTCAACGAAAAGAGAGAAATTGATGCTGTAGGAAAAACAATAACAGAAGCTCATCAATATTGGCACAAATGCCTAGGGCATGTGAATTATAATACCTTGTCCAGTATAAGTAAGAAACTAATAGTGAGAGGATTACCAAGCAACTTGCAACCGAACGAACATCTATGTCGAATATGTCTTAAAGGAAAGCTTACTCAGGTACCTTTTCCCATAAAATCTGAGTTTAGAGCATCTATCAAACTAGAACTCATTCATACGGACTTATGCGGACCATTCAAGGAGGAATCACTTGGTGGTAGTAGATACTTTCTCACATTTATAGATGACTTTACAAGGTATTGTTGTATATTCTTTCTCAAAGCTAAATCTGAAAGCTTTGATTGTTTTTTAGAATTTCAGAAATCTGTCAAACTTGAGACTGATCTGAAAATTAAGAAGTTACGATCGGACAATGGTGGATAATATTGTAATGAGAAGTTTCACATGTACCTGAAAAGCAGCGGAATACAACATCAACTCACAGTACCCTCAAACCCACAGAAAAATGGAGTATCCGAGAGGAAAAATAGAACGCTAGTTGGAATGGCACGATGTTTGTTGTTTGAAAAGGAAATGCCTAGAAAATTTTGGGCCAAAGCAGTGGCAACATCAACTCATATACAAAATAGACTTCCCACTCGAATTTTGAAGGATAAAACTCCATATGAATTATGGAAAAGAAGTAAACCATCAGTAAGTTATTTTAAGGTATTTGGAAGTATAGTGTATGTTTTTGTGCCAAAGGAAAGAAGAGAATCAAAACTAGATCCGAGAGCTATGTAAGGCATTTTTATTGGTTACTGTCAACATACAAAAGGGTACAAAGTTTACAACCCGAAAACTAACAAGGTGGGAATTGCAAGAACACTCAGGTTTGACGAAAATGATTTTTGGAATTGGGAAAGTCAGCAGCCTAATAGTTGGAAAAAGATTGAAGGTGACTCTACAACAAGTTCGGTTTTTTCAGAATTTAAAATTCTATACGATGAAGATGATGATGATTTAGTAAATTTGGATGTTTTTGGTGATTTAATTGATGATGAAGCAGCAGAATCACCTCCAAGTGAGGAAGAAACAACTCTTCAAACCAATGAGATACTACTCACTGCCGAGGAAGGGGAATTGGAGTTATTTGGTCATGCTATATTTGATAATAATGATGAGGATAGAGCACCTGAAGTTAGGCGAACACGATCTTTGGCTGATATATATGAATATGCTAATGTTGTCTTGAGCAATCATGAACCACAAAATGTTGAAGAAGCTCTTAGCATACCAAATTGGAAGAAAGCCATGGAAGAAGAAATTGAAATGATTGAAAAACATGAAACATGGAAACTTGTTGAAAAACCGATAAATGCTAATATAATAGGGGTGAAATGGATTTTCAAGATAAAAACAAATGTCGATGGAAGTATCAACAAGTACAAGGCAAGGTTGGTGGCAAGAGGATTTACACAAGAATTTGGGATTGATTATATTGATACTTATGCACCGGTTGCAAGGTTTGATACCATAAGGATGATAATTTCTATTGCGGCTCAAATGGAGTGGAAAATAGTGCAACTTGATGTGAAATCGGCCTTTTTGAATGGAGAGTTAAATGAACAAATCTATGTACATCAGCCCCCAGGTTTTATTAATCAAGAACAGCCGGAAAAAGTGATGCTTCTCCATAAGGCTTTATACGGCCTTAAACAAGCACCTAGAGCATGGTATCTAAAACTGCAATCGGCCCTTCAGCGTCTAAAGTTCCAAAAAAGTTTGAACGAAGCATCCTTATTTATAAGGAAAATGGAAGGAAAAATTGTGATTTTATCTATCTATGTGGATGATATTGTTTTAACAGGAAATGATGACAATTTCATTCTAAAAGTTAAGAAAGAACTGATGGAGAGTTTCGAAATGACTGATATGGGAATCTTGCATCATTTTCTTGGCTTGGAAATTCTGTTTTTGGATAACAGTATATTCATGTCTCAACGGAAGTATGCAGAGGTGATGCTTAGCAAATTTGGTCTTAATGAAAGTCACCCTACATCAACTCCTATGACTGTAGGAACCAGGCCAGAGCTAAATGAAGGAGATTTGGTTGATGTTACGTTATATAGATCAATGATCGGGTGTTTGATGTTTCTCACAAATACACGACCCGACATATTGTACTCAGTAAGCTTATTGTCACGATTTATGCATCAACCAAGGAGTTCTCATCTACAAGCCGGCAAAAGGATTTTGAGATATATAAAGGGAACTCTACATCATGGAATTTTATATTCGAATAACAATAAGATTGAGATAAAAGGATATGTGGATAGTAGTTATGCAACTTCCACATGTGTTAATAGCACATCAGGGTATATTTTCAGTCTTGGAGGAGGTCCAACATGTTGGATATCCAGGAAGCAAACCGTGGTGGCTCAGTCAACTGCCGAAGCGGAGTACATTGCTGCTGCCCTGGCTGCTAACCAATCAATTTGGATGCGAAAAATTCTGGTTGACCTTGGATTTAACCAAACCAAACCTTCTGTGATTATGTACGACTCAAAATCAGCATTGGCAATGATAAAAGAA
>RWGZ01001441.1:0-10133 GCA_009725065.1 Utricularia reniformis
TAAATGTTGTATTTCTTAGGAGTATTTTTAGAATATGATATAATTGTTGTTTTTACATTTTTAATTAATTTAAACACTACAGTGCCATGTTTGAATTCCGTTTGATTCAAATGAATTAAAGCTTGTCATTTCAAATCAAATCATCACATCTTTAATCCTCCACTTTCTGGTTTTTTTCTTGTTCATCACCAGTAACCCCTTTTTCTACATAATTAAAAAGAGGGTTTTCTTCTTATCTTATGCTCATCTTCATGTAAAATCCTTCTCCAATTCTCATGTCTTCTTCAACTTCAAATCCCCCATGCGCAGCCTGTAAATACCTTCGTAAAAAATGCTTGCCCCGATGCGTTTACGCACCTTATTTCCCTCCATCTGATCCCAACAAGTTTATCAATGTTCATAGAGTGTTTGGAGCAAGCAATATCAGTAAACTTCTTAGTGAAATTCAACCTAATCAGCGTGAAGATGCAGTGAATTCTTTAGCATTTGAAGCTGAAGCTAGAGTTAAGGATCCGGTTTACGGATGCGTTGGTGCGATTTCTATTCTTCAGAAACAAGTGATTCAGCTTCAGAAAGAACTTGACGCCACAAATGCCGATTTGATGCGTTTTAGTGGGCATCAAAGACATGAGATTTGGAGGAGAAATGCTTATTCTTTGGGTTCATGGAACAATGGCGGTTTTGGAGGATTTGATTGTTCTATGGAAGAAAAGGGAGACTAGTAATTTCGTATGTTTTTCACTATAAGTTATTTCTCTTTTTTAATGTTGTGTGATTCTAGTAATAAACCTTAATTTGTGTGGTTTTGTGTTGCCCTAAATAATAATATACCTAGTTGTTACCTAAATTTGATTTTTACATGTTTTTCGAATGTATTAAGTTTTATGATTGTGACAAAAATAAACATTCAAGGTTATTGAATTTGTCAATTTTAGTCATTAATCTTTGTACTAACGAATTTGAACTTTGAAGTTTACACAATGTGGCATTGTTTTTATCAAGTCTCATTGATCATTGAAAAAAATGAAATTTGAGTAAAATTTAATATAAATATTTTAATTCTTCTTCCAAAAATCATTAGATGATAAATTACGAGTTTTGTCCAAATCATAGCTTAAGTAGAGTTTTTCTATTCAACACTGTTGGATCGTATAATCTTCAGCGTGCCGGTTGGGTAAGGGATCCTTGCAACAATAAAGAAGACGAATTGAAATAGGGAGCAGAGAAAATGTGGAAGAAACTGTTTCACTTGCTTATTGAAAACGTTACAACAGACTGTTATTTAAACACCCTTATTCACGTGTTACGCATCAATGATAAGGGCAAAACGTTTTCTACACACTACAAAGACGCTGAATATAATTCAACGCTTTTATTTAAAACTTAACCTACGTTATCTGTCTTCATTCTTCCAGCCTCATCATCTTGCTTTTCTTTCTTCAAATTGCTCTTAATCCAACACTCCCCCCAAGAGGTGCATGGATATTTTTCATGCTCATCTTGGAGAATAAGTATTGGAATTGTTGGCTCGGAAGTCCTTTAGTAAATGCATCTGCTAGTTGCTCTTTTGTGGGAATATAAGTGATGCAAATGATGCCTTTCATTTTCCTTCTCTCTAACGAAATAGCAGTCTCGTGCAAAGTGTTTTGTCCGATCATGTAGAACTGGATTACGAGCCAATTGTATAGTCGATTGATTGTCACGGAAAATTTGCGTAGCATTTACAGCTATTCCAAAATCTGTCATCATATCTTTTATCCACATAAGTTCACATGTAACCGAAGAAAGTGACCTGAATTCCGCCTTTGTGGAGCTTCTAGCCACAACTGTTTGCCTTTTACATCTCCAACTGATAGGACTTTGGCCAAGGAAGATACAATGTCCTAATATTGACTTGCTTGTATCCGGACATGTGCTCCAATCACTATCCGTATAACCACAGAGATTTAGATTTAATGATGATGATAAGAAAATACCATTTCCAGGTGCATTCTTGAGATATTTGAGAACTCTAAATGCACCTTGCATATGGACATCAGTCGGGCTTTCCATAAACTGCGAGAGAATATGCACAGAATATGCAATATCAGGTCTCGTAAAGGTTAAATAGATCAGCTTTCCTACTAACCTTCTATAACCAGTAGTATCCTCCAAGTGCTCCCCCACATTCTGCCTCATTTTGTGGTTCGGTTGAATGGGAGTTGTCACTGGCTTTGCCCCTAAAAGTCCATATTTATTTAAAAGATCCAAAATATATTTCCTTTGGCATAGGAAAATTCCCTCATGTGAACGAGCTATTTCTATTCCCAAGAAATATCGAGGATTACCAAGATTCTTCAGACCAAATCTTGAACTTAAAAATTCGACAACCTCATGAATGTGATCATATGATGAACTTCCGATAACAATATCATCTACGTAAATAAGCAAGGCAACAAACTCAGAAATGTCTGAACCTTGCTTGATGAAGAGTGAATAATCGGAAAGTGACTGAATAAATCCGAAGGATATAATGGCCTCAGTAAACTTCGCATTCAATTGTCTCGAGGCTTGTTTTAAGCTGCATAGAGCTTTGGTCAGTCGGCACACAAGTTTCTATTTGCTTGGGACAATAGGACACTCCCCCTAAAACTAAAAACCTTGTGGTAACGTCATATAAACTTCCTCCTCTAAGTCGCCATTCAAGAAAACATTATTGATATTAAGTTGGTGAAGATGCCAACGGAATTGTGCTGCCAAAGCAAAGAATAAACGCACAGTGGATTGCTTAACAACGAGACTAAATGTTTCATGAAAATCAAAGCCATCAATCTAATTAAAACCACGGGCTACAAGCCGAGCCTTGCATCTTTCAAGGGAACCATCAGCCTTTATTTTTACTTTGTAGATCCATTTACACCCAATGGTATGTTGTGATGATGGCACAGATATGACCTCCCAGGTGTTATTTCGTTGTAAGGCAAACAATTCATCTATCATAGCTTGCTACCAAATAGGGTGTGTAGCAGCCTCTGAGTAACAAGATGGTTCTGCGATGACATCCAGAGATGCTACGAATGCTTTATACGAGGGGCATAATTTCTTCATGGATATAAATTGATTGATGGGGTATGGAGTAATACAATGAACTATGGTGCAATCATAATCTTGGAGGTATGCAGGGGGTCGATGCACTCGAGTGCTCCTACGAAGAGGAAGAGGAGCAGGTGACTGAGATATATGTGAAGGGGAATCCGATGGAACAATGTTTGAAGGTGACTGTGGGGTTGAAAAGTTATCAATCGCAGCGGATGGAGTTGGATCATTGATATTAGAAAGCGAATGACTTATTGGTTCTGGTAATGTAGTGTAAGGAAATGTAACTTCTGTCAGTGAAGGTAAGCAGGGTTCTGGATCAAGAGATAAGCCAGAAAAGAGAAAGATGTGTTCATAAAATACAACATCTCTTGAGTAAAAAATATTGGAAGTATCCAAGTCATATAATCGATACCCTTTGACATTCATATGATAGCCAATAAATACTCACTTTCGTGAACGTGAATCAAACTTATGGCGATGTGCCTTTAAAGTTGATGCAAAGCAAAGGCTACCAAACACTCTTAGAGTGTCATATTGAAATAGGCGACCATGTAAATTCTCAAAAGGTGTAGAGAAATCCAGTATCCGGGATGGCAATAGATTGATTAAATATGCGGCTGTGAGAACAGCATATCCCCAAAAATGTAGAGGAGCACTTGACTGAAATAAAAGTGATCGAGCCATTGCCACGATATGCTACAGTTTCCGTTCAACAACAGCATTTTGTTGCGGAGTTTCTACACAAGAGGTCGGGTGTATAATTCCATGCTCTGCATAGAAGTCCAATAGTCGAAATTCCGGTGCATTATCACTCCTGATGATCTGAACTTTAGATTCATATTGTGTTTCCACCATTTTGCAAAAATCAGATATAATACGCTTAGCTTCACTTTTGTATTTCATCATATATACCCATGATGTTCGACTGAAATCATCTACCAAGCATAAAAAATATCTATATCCACCAACGGCTTCTGTTTCAAATGCCCCCCAAGTGTCAATATGAATTAAGGCAAATGATCGAATTGAATTCCTAACATGGTTTGGAAAAGATTTTCGTTTCTGCTTTGCTTTATAACATGGCTCACAGGGGTGTTTTGAAGGTGGAAAATTTTCAAGTTCCTTTATGTGCAAAAAAGTATTATTGGAGGGATGTTCGAGCCTCAAATGCGATAAATCAGATTTTGAAAATTTAGCATTAAACACCATAGGTTCTAAGACAATTTTAACATCTGAATTTTCAGTCTTAGCATTCAAAACAACTCTGTTCACATTCAGAATATAGAGACTATTATCTTTTTTAGCGACTCCAATCGTCCTCGATGGTGATGTTCCATGTATATAACAATTGTGATCATTCATAACAAAGTAACATTCCATGGTTTGTGTCAACTTAGTCACTGAGAGAAGATTATATCGAAAACAAGGTATGAATAACACATCCTGCAATATTAGTCCATCAGATAAGACCACAGTGCCTATACATGACACACTTATTGCTGTTCCAGTAGGTAAGCGTACTGAAACCTCGGGTCCTTGTGTCATTTGAGAAAATAAAGTTTCATCATGACACATATGTTATGTTGCTCCCGAATCCACTATCCATAAACTATTTTTTTGTTTTCCAAAAACATTGAAAGCACGCATGTTGGTAATTCCAGAAAGACATAGGTGCTTACCTCTTGCTTGACTCTGCGTCGGATTTGAGATGGATATCATATTCGCTACCGGTTTGTCTCCAGTAACATTTGCTGACTGTGATACCTACGCATTAGATATATTTAAGAGAGACAATAATTGATCAACCTGATCTTTAGTCAACATTGGTTTATTAGAATGTGTTGCAATGGTCAGTGGATCAACTCCAGTTTGATTTTCAGAGATGATTTGCTTTTCCTTCCCTTTGAATTTATAGTCTGTAGGGAAATCGATTAATTTGTAGCATTGCTCTTTTGTGTGCCCCTTCTTTCTGCAATAATTACAGAACAAATCTCATTTCTCCACAGTTTTGCCATGCATTGCACTAGCATCAATAGTCGTAGGTGCACCAGAGACATATGTCTTACGTTGTGATTCCTCTAGCATTATGACATTATATGCTTCATCGAGGGAAGGAAATGGTCGTTGTCCAATAAGTTGTGATCTGTTTGCTGAGAAAGATTCGTTCAGTCCATTGAGAAACTTAAATACTTTGTCCTTATGTTGTAATGCAACAAAATACTCAAAGCAGTCTGGTGAGCAATTTCCGCAAATACAATGAGGATCTGGTCTGTAATTGCCAAGTTCTTCCCAGAGTGCTGATAATTCAATATAGTAATCAAACATAGAGCGAATACCTTGTTTGATGGTACTGATTTCAGCATATAAATTACACACTCGATTGTCATCGGGTCTTGAATAGTGTTTTTTGACTGTTTCCCAAATATGTTTTGCCGAAGGAATGTAGAATACAGTCTGGGCAAGTGCATGTTCCATTGATTTCTAGAGCCAAGAGACTATTAGGTCGTTGCATCTCTTCCATTTCAAATAGTCGGAATCAAAAATCGCAGGTTCCCGAATTGACCCATCGATGAATCCTATTTTGTTCTATATGGATAGAGTGAGCATAAGGAACGACGCCACAACACATAGTTATTTCCATTGAGGATGGGTGAAAAAACCATCGGAGATAGATGTATGTGAAATGGAGAGTTCACAACATCTAATTCAACAGAATTTTCATTCTTCAAAGCAACGTTGCCCTCAGAGTCGTCTTGCTCCGATACCATGTTGGATCGTATAATCTTCAGTGTGCCGGTTGGGTAAGGAATCCTTGCAACAATGAAGAAGACGAATTGAAAGAGAAGTTGAAACAGGGAGCAGAGAAAATGTGGAAGAAACTGTTTCACTTGCTTATTGAAAACGTTACAACAGACTGTTATTTAAACACCCTTATTCACGTGTTACGCATCAATGATAAGCGCAAAACGTTTTCTACACACTACAAAGACGCTGAATATAATTCAACGCTTTTATTTAAAACTTAACCTACGTTATCTGTCTTTATTCTTCCAGCCTCATCTTCTTGCTTTTCTTTCTTCAAATTGCTCTTAATCCAACAAACACTCTAGAGCATAATATTGTTTAATATGTAGACTGATGTATTAATTGCTTAGCCCAATATTCCATTAAATCCTCTTTATCTATTATATTGTGTTGTTTTTACTATCCCGATTCTGTTTTTTTTGTTGGTGAATAATTCCTCTTTAATATTAATTCTTTTAATTATGTACTCACCATCATTATCCGATTATATACACTTGATTTGAAGACTCTCTTTCAACTAGTGTTTTAAAGTGTTTGAATTAATAATACCTTTAGTTATTCCTTGCCCATCCCAGCCAAGGAAACAACGCGGGTTCTTTGGTTGATGAAATATGTTGTAGCTCTATGTATTTTCTTGTTATTGTTTAGGGTTTCCATGTGGTAATAATTCAAAATGTTTTAAAAACTTAGTAATTTACCAATTTAACAATTTTATTATGGCGAATGACTTTTAAGGTCCTCAAAATTTGTATGATTTGCAAATTTGATCCTCAAATTCTCTTCATTTTAACAAATTTAGTACTCAAAGTTTTTTGGAGCAAAACTAGTCCTTAGATTTTGTATTATTAGCAAAACTATTTTGTAAATTTTGACGAATCTAATTCTCAAAGTTTAATGTATATGGCGAAATATTTCTCAAATATTTTGAATTAACGTTGGTCTAGAACGATTCGTATATGCTTTTTCTACTATATGTAATTCTGAAATTTCGATTCAAATCTCATTGTTTTACCTTTGGATCATTCTGAAAATTTTAAGCATGGTTTCACACATATCTTTCGGTCCTCTGATTGTTGAAGATCAGTTTTTTGGCACTTTCATATTTCAGACTACTATCCGAATTATATGGTTGTTATTTCTAATCCTATTGAATGCGCAGTTCGGATATTCTATTCAGTTTGCATAATTGGACCGTTGGATGTTTCTGAAATTAATATATATTAGTCTAGACGTACCTGTAAATGTTCTAGACGGTGGAGATCGATTTTAAATGTTGTTTCATTTTTAAATTAACGACAAACGTTTAAAGTTTCAGACTGAGTTTTCTGCAATATTGAGTTATAGTATTCTATATGACATGCTTTATTTCACGGTTGGATTATTCTAAAATTTACGTATATTATTAACGACACATTTTTCTACGTTCCCAACGGTGGAGATGAGTTTATGTAATTATTTCAATGTTCGAATTATCGGCGGAAATATAACAATGTTGCTTCCGATTTTTCTGAATTTGTTATCTAAGAATTCTGATATGGATTTAATTATTTCACTATTGGATTGTTATGATATTTATACATATTTATCAAGACATATTATTCAAATTTATGAACTTTCTTCGTTATGGAACGTGTAAATCGATTGATCTTATTTACTTCGGATTTGAAACTATATAATCCAAAGAAGATGGATTTCTATATTTTTGGATTGGGATGATGCAGATTTTATGATAATATGCTAATCTTTTCATATTGGTATTATTTATGGTATCTTCTGAATGATTTACTAGGGGACTCGTATGTATTATCATCCTGAGTTGTTTATCACCACCTTAACAGAGAATTATTTAATTATTAAAGAATCTTATGGATAGCCGGAAATTCTCGGGAAATATTACATATGAAGTGAATTTGTTTTGGATGCATAGAAAAGACAATTTGTCTTCTCCGAGACATGCAAGTGTTAGAATTGATGTTCTTATTTATGATCAAAATAGTCAAGAAATTGTCGTATGGATGACACAAATTTTCCTATATATTATTGGATTTGTCATAAGATTATATTATTGATGGCATAGATTTTCTTATTTATAATCGTTATTGTCAAAATTACCATAATTAGAGCAATCAAGATTGAGTTATATTATACAAGTATTAAGGTTTCGAGAAAATGGAGACTTCCTTCATTATTGGAAACGCAAGAGAATTCGATATTACGAAGATGAAATATAGAATTTCTTGGTTCTTTACGGGGAATTTATTTTCTTTTCTTATAACAATGGGAACTTAGCAGACACTTGATGAAACGAAGATTATCTTAGTTTTCTATCGGTTTTATTTTCTTATATCACGATAAATAATGATTTAAAAACTTTTACATCTGGATTATGGTTTCATGGCTTTGTGTTCAATGTGCTCATAATATTACAAATTTGGAGCACGATGGTTCTTTTCTAATTGATTGGTGGAGTCGGAGTTGAGTCTTCAGACTGAAGACACTTGAGTTGATTAGAGTTCATTTCTATTTGATTTCACAGTATTGCAAAGATATCACAAAATATGTGAAGTTGTTGGTTTGATATTCTGCCACAGCGACGAATTAAAAAGGGATTATTATTTTTGCAATGAACTATGAAGATCACTATTGATATTGCACGAGGATATTTTTGTAATTTAGATACCCCGATAATCTTATGGAGCGTCTTCCAATGTATTCTGAATATTTTGAGATAAAGTAACTTTGGAGGTATTTTATATTTCGGACACCCCGGGGATATTGTGTTTTCGTAATTTATAGGCCCTGGAATCGCATATAAAAGTTCCTAATGACATTATCAATATTTTTGGAAGATTCCTGGACAAATTGATGTTAGAGTCATTTTCGTAATTTGGGTGCCTTGAAGTCGTTACGGCAAATATTTAGTAGTAGATTGGATAAATTTTGAATATTTCATAGATTAAATCATGTAGAGAGTATTTTAGCATCTTTTCACTGTCGAGGGTCGATAACAATGCCGAACCCTCTGATAATTGGAAGAAACGAGGGCGATGTATTACCGGGGACTCAATCAATACTTTCGGAAGAACCCCTGTTCGGCAAAATCATTACTCATCCTTCTCGGAGCAGGAATTCATCCGGGAGGGCATTTATTAGGTATCTACTCCTCGGTGTTTATCAAAATATTTTGAATTCGAAGATCATCCAGAAGCTTGCCTTTGTATGTATTCAGTTGGTTCATGATTAAAGAATATTTGAAAGAGCGCAATATATCATTATCAAAGACTATGATGCATAATTTTTCGGTTTTCAGCTGTGAGCCTATTTATATGGTTATCAATTAGAGGAAACTGATATCACGGAATATTATTTTGCTCTATGGAATTCTATCAAGAAATTTTATTGAGTTCTTTATATGTTTCAGACATGTTATCTATGGCTTCGGTGGTTTAAGTTTTGATACTCAGAGTCTAGCGAAGGTTAATGCATCCTTAATGGTAATACGAACTATCTGAGGCTTTTGCACATCATTCAAGGAGATTTGAGCATTTCTTGAAGTAGTCGTTTTACCCTGGTTTCCATGTTGTTTGAGAAATATTACATTCCTTCATCGATTAAAGCTCCTTATTTCGATCGTGTGGGTCTACTTTAATGTGGTACCATACAGTTAACATAATGCCGATTATAACGAAAACCAATAGAGTTTTGCAACCCTCGGAATTTTATTTGAGGATTTCCAGTTAAAAAGCATTATTAGACTAAAGAAATTGGATTAAACTATATTTGATTGTCATATTATTGATAGCAGTGAGCATATCGTGAATGATGTATCTAATTGTTGTTCTTAATCATCCGAAATGGTATTCGTTCAGAATAGTCTTAATTATCGGGAATGGTATTCGTCCGGAATAATATTTATAAGGACTTCAAGTAATTGGTTATTAGTCGCAACATCACTGTATCTGCCATTGGTGATTAATTGATCATTCTAAATTCCTTTATGGAGTTATCTGTCAAGGCTACTTGTTTGGAGTTATATATCGTGAAGGAGACATCGAATTTATATATTATGTTAATTGCCCATAATGGTATTCGTTCGGAAATTTATTTTTATGGAACTCCCCTTCTTCAAATTTATTTTAATGATCGTTTGGAATAGTATTATTCCGGAAATATATATTTATGGGACTTGCCTTCTTAATTCACCTACGACATTATTGAGTTGAACTATTAAGCCCCGGCCATTACATTTT
>RWGZ01001441.1:19836-43589 GCA_009725065.1 Utricularia reniformis
GCGACCCTCGTCGGCGTGTCATGGAGGAGTCAGGTATATACTTGCACCCTGATTTGCCACGGAAATATACATCACAACAAACATGCCTCTTAACATATTCCAACAGTAATTATGTACAGACGGTTCTGCCGCGGACAGGAAGACTCATCACGCTCAAAATATGCTGACACAATATTTAATTTGACGAGTTTGAAAATGATCGACTATAAGATAGGTGGTACATTGCGTTTCTAATCTAACTTATTTAATTTATTCCATCCTCCTTCGTACTAAAACGCAATGGACCTACTCCTACCTTAAGAGTCCTCTAGTCGATTGAATTCATGTCGTCAAAAAAGATACTTAAAAAATTAGAATATGACCACAAAAAAAAGAGGGGAAATTTTTATTTTCAAAAAGATCGATGAGTCACGTCTATACATAATACTTGCGCAAATTGGAAATATGCCAAGTCCGCGGTAGCTCCTCCCCGCTCATATTTGCGATTTTGTACATTCCTTCCTTCACTACGGCCGTTACTCTGTACGGTCCTTCCCACTTTCGATCCAACTTGCCAACATGCTTTGAGACTTCCACTTTCTTAAGAA
The DNA here is from genome assembly GCA_009725065.1 of Utricularia reniformis. Classification (NCBI taxonomy): domain Eukaryota; kingdom Viridiplantae; phylum Streptophyta; class Magnoliopsida; order Lamiales; family Lentibulariaceae; genus Utricularia; species Utricularia reniformis. The sequence continues at coordinate 20,424 of RWGZ01001441.1, forward strand.
TCAAGTCTCCAACTTTTAACAATATAGGTCGAACGCCTTTGTCGTGCTTCTTAGCCATCCGCCTTTTACATACCTCCATTCGTATTGCGGCTCTATCACGGATATCATCAATACAGTGAAGGTCCAAATTTCTCATATCCTCATTCAATACCTCGTCATAAGCGATAACTCTTTCTGATAAAATGGTCACTTCTACCGGAGACACGGCCTCAGAGCCATACACTAAAGAGAAGGGGCTGAATCCGGTAGTGGACCTCGGTGATGTCCGATATGCCACATCACATTATGTAACTCATCCACCCAAGAGCCTTTGGATTCATCTATTCGTGTCTTCAGCTGTTGCAGGATAATACGGTTAACAACCTCTGTAAGTCCGTTCATTTCTGGGTGTGCCTCGGAAGTAAACCGTTGTTCGATTCCATAACTCTCACACCATTCATTAACCCTCTTTCCGGCGAATTGCGTTCCGTTATCTGATACGAAAATCCTGGGAATTCCAAATCGACACACGATGTACCTCCAAAGGAAAATGATAACTTCATGTTCCCGAACTCACGATACAGCTTCAACATCTATCCACTTAGAGAAATGCTCCACAGCCACGATGCAGAACTTCTTTTGGCTAGGTGCCTTCTGAAATGGTCCTAAAATATCGATGTCCCACATATCGAAAGGACATGTTGTCGGCAGAGGCTTCATACTAGCTCTTGGTACATGATGTACGTTCGAATGGAACTGACAAGCAGGACAGACCCTAACAAAATTCACACAATCTTTTATTAGCGTTGGCAAAAAATAACCGGCCCTCTTAACCTTGTTTGCTAAGGATCGACCTGCAGAATGATCACCNTCCATTACCAGCGTTGGCCAAGAATAACCGGCCCTCTCATCCTTGTTTGCTAAGTATCAACCTACTGAATGATCACCACAGTCCATGCGTGAACTTCTTCTATAACGGCATTTGCTTGTACAGGGGACAAACATCGATGATATGGGCCTCCGAAATTCTTCTTATACAACTTATCATCCCCATAGACAAAATTCGTAGCTCTTTGCATAGTCCTTCGAGCCTCACCTTCGTCGGTGGGCAATTCCCTCCTGATTAAATAATTTACAATAGCATCCTTCCAAGATGGTTCGTCGGTTACGGCATCCAATAAAAACCACGTCTCATTCGAAAGTTCCAAATTAGCCACCTCGGTTGTCTGTTTCTCCACTGGACTGATAGAGGGCTGGTAATGGATCATAGTTGTTATCTTTGACTCATCTGAGATTTCTAAAATTGTCGCCGCCTTTGCAAGACCGTCTACACGAGTGTTTTCCTCCCTTGGGATATAGGTAAGCGTGAATATCTTAAGATTTTTAGCCGCCTCTTTCAGCTTTTCTAAATACCTCCATAAATGGTTCCCGTTGGTGGTGTAAGTATCTGCGAACTGGTTCACCACTAATTGCGAATCGGAATGAGCATGCAAACAGACGATTCCAATTTCCACTGCTAAATTAATACCAAATATTAAGGCTTCGTACTCGGCTACGTTGTTAGTCGCGGGAAAGCGCAACTTCACAGCATACTCATGCTCTTCACCAGACTTCTTTCTTTAAAATAAACACCGATACCGGCTCGCCCGGCAGAAACTGATCCATCCACAAAGGCATCCCAATACTCCTGAATACCCAATTCTTCCGACCGAGTCATCGCTACTATGAAATACACTAACACCTGGCCTTTAATGCTCGTCTGGAGATATACTCTATTTGATACTGCCCTAACTCGATATTCCACTTTGCTAGTCTGCAAGAGGCGTCAATCTTTGATAACACGCTTCAAATAGGCTAATCTGTCAATACTGCAATATGATGTCCCTGGAAATAATGTCTTAATTTCCACGAGGCGACTATCAGAGCGAATACAAACTTCTCTTGGTATGTATTTCGGGACTCCGCTCCCTGCAATTTCCTGCTCACATATTATATGGGTCTATGTTCCTTATCGCTAAGTCTGACCAATGCGGCACTCACTGCCTCTTTTGTCACTGCCAAATATAAACCCAACGGTTCCCCCGGAGATGGAGGAGACATAAACGGTGGTTTACTCATATAGTCTTTTAAACTATCAAAAGCCCTGCTACATTCGTCGTCCCAATACAAAAGATTCGTCTTACACAAAACCTTAGAAAACGGCAAAAACTTCTCTCTGCAGTTCGCGAAATGAAGCGATTCAATGAGGCTAATCTCCCAATAGGCCTTTGAACTTCCCTAACAGTCGTCGGAGGGGTCATTTCCTGAATAGCTGTTATCTTGTCAGGATTCATCTCAATTCCTATCTCAGATACCATAAAGCCGATGAACTTGCCTTCTTTCACACAAAACGCACACTTAAGCGGATTCAATTGCATTCTATACTTTCTCAGTACTCCAAAACAATCATTCAAATACTGGATGTGGTTATCCCCATGTTTACTCTATATCAATATATCGTCGATATAAACCTCCAAAGATTTTCCGATCATATCTTTGAACATCGAATTCATTAAATGTTGATAGGTGGCGCCAGCATTTTTCAACCCAAATGGCATAACTCTATAGCAAAAAATGCCTTTATTTGTCATAAATGAAGTAAACAACTTGTCCTCACAATGCATACAAATTTGATTATATCCTTTAAAAGCATCTAACATACTAAGGAATTCAAAGCCACAGGCCGCATCCACCATAATGTCAATGGCCGGCAGCAGATACGGATCTGATATTACCTGGGGATGTTTTTGGTATCACGATGCCCCAGGAGCTTGTCCGACGTGGCTAGATGGTATTTTCGGTATTCTTAGTATTCTCGTCTATTTACGTCATTCTATAGTTTTGGGGGTATTCTCGTAATTTGGACTTCCCGGGCGTACATATTTGCATTTGAATATCGTTTCTAGCAGTCTCAAGCAAGTTCGGCCCCAGACGGGGTCGAAGAGTATTTTCGTAATTTGGCACCCGAGAAGCATGCCTGTAAGTTGTGGCGATATTTTTGGCTATATATTCGACATTTGGAAGCAATGAATTATTTTAAGAGGTTCTCCTATATTTTCTCATCGATATTTCTTGCTAATTCTCGATCGAGACGCATTTCCAAAGTTCTATTGCGGAATGACATTTGTTCTAATTTAATTGAATATTATTTAGGTACCTTGGGCTTAATCCAGTGAAATTGGGCTCCTGGGCCTGAAACTTATTAATTGAACTGAATTTCTCTATAAATAGGAGCTCCAAGGCACTGAGAAGGGAGTCAGACTCTCTTAGTACCTCCCAAGGCAAGGCTCTGGCTCAAATTCGCTAAGGTAGTCGCGAGACTTCGTTTTTCAGCCCCCATCCGCGAGATCTTGCACCAAAACTCGCGGCCACCTTCATCTGGGTTACTATTCGTGAGATTTTGTGTGAACAGTGCCATTCACGAGTTCTTGCCATAAATCACTATTCGCGAGTTCTTGTCTGAATAGTGTCAGTCGCGAGTTCTTGTCTGATTAGTGCCAGTCGCGAGTTCTTGTCTGAACAGTGCCGGTCGCGAGTTTTTGCTGGTACAGTGTTTTCTGCGAGTTGTTGCTAGTACAGTGTTTTCTGCGAATTGTTGCTAGTACAATGTTTTCTGCGAGTTGTTGACCACAACTCACGGCTGCCAGCCTTTCGAGCCCGACTGAGCGTTTTCGATCGTTTTTCGAGCCGTTTTTGTCCGTGTTATCATTATCACCTCATTGTACTTGTATCCTTTGATTATTATAGTGGAAACCAAGGTAGAGCTTTGCTCTCCCGAGGACTTAAGCTCACACATTGTGGGCCAAACCTCTTATATCGCTCGTGTCCCCACATAAACTGAATTACGAATAATTAAAAAATTTATTGATCTAAAAATAAATACCCAAAATATTTTTAGACTAGATCAGTTTGGCGCCATCCGTGGGGACCCGAGATTCTCATTCCATTGAGAGCTTTATTGCTGAGTTTGGATTTCTATTATCATGACTACTCGGAATTCTGATGAAGATATTTTTGATGAAGAAATTGAGGCGGATCATATTCCTCAAGTTAATGATGATTTTGTTGCGTTACCGGGGGCTCGGTCGTCTGTTCTAAAGGAGCCCCCTGCTCAAAATGTAACTATTCGGCCCTCCCGGAGCGGGTATTCATCCGGAAGGGCACCAAGTTTTTATAATCGATCACGCGAATGTTTATCTAAGTGTTATGAATTCGCAAGAATTGGCCGAGTTGCGGTCTGTAATAATGCCCACCTTTCGCCACCTGCACGCTCTAGATCTGCGGATCAGACGGAAACAGATGAGGATTTGGAAGAGCGAAGGCGTACTTTAATCGCTCAATTAGAGCAACTTGATGCTCAAATGAGAGCCCAGAGGAACAATGTTACCCAGAACCTGTTAATGATGTGGCCTCAGAGGAAGATATTGATCGTGTTCGGGAGCCGCGAGCGAATATTGCAGCAACCGGAGAGCAAAGCAATACTCTACAAAAGATTGGAGAATTGATAGAGTCAAAATTCAAGGAGATGAGTGGGAAGTTGGAGCAAAACGAGGCTAGGATGAACCAATTGGAGGCCAACCTGACTCTTGGCCAAGAAAGGAGACGAATGTACGGGGAGCATACCCGGGATACTCATCAGACCTCAGCTTACGAGGGATATTATATTGAGAATGAGAGGGCTAATGAGCCCATCGTTAATCGAGGAAAGGCGTTACCATCTTTGGAAGTTTTGCAAACTCCGTGGAACACTTCAAATGCCTTATCTCCTTTTTCCACGGCGATTATCGGAGCCACTGGCTCTGAGTTTATTGAAATGCCTAAGGATCTTCCACAAAATTGCGGGTCGACTGACCCGCATGCTCATATGTCGAATTTGGAGATTCATGTGAGTTTTATGAATTTCAGTGATGCGGCCATGTGTTTCGTTTTTGCCGCTTCTCTTAAGGAATCAACCCTCCGATGGTTTAATCAGTTACCGAGGCGTTCGATTGTTTCATATCAGGACTTTAAGGATCAATTCTATTCAGCTTTTGCGCCTTTCAATACGCCAATAAAGTCTATTACTTCTTTGGCCGCGTTGCGGTATGATTCTTCGGAAAGATTGTTGGGTTTTGTTACCCGTTTTGAGGCCGAGTGTAGGAAGATACCTCGGATTACTGTGAGTGAGAAGGTTGGGGTGCTCCAGCTTATTCTAGCTGGACACCCGTTTTGTAATTCATTGAATAGAGACCTCCCGAAAAGTATGGAAGATTTGGCTTTGAGATGTACACAATACATCCGAGAAGATGAAGGTGTGCGAGATCATGGAGTGATCGAAGTACGGGCGTATGGGTCTCATAATATTGTTGCAAGTCGTGGGCTGGATAAGATTGTCCAGCCTGCAAAGTCTAAGTTGAGAGTGTTTCCTACGTACAATTATGAACCGATTTTCGCCATAATTGAGCAGAAGAAGGTGGATCTCTTCGTTATCCCCCTCCCTTGCAAGAGCCAACGCAGGGGACTTACGAGTCCCAAGTATTTTGTCGTTTTCATCGTAGTTTTGGGGATGCAACGAATGATTGTCAAGAATTAATGTATGAAGTGGAAAGGTTGCTAGAATTGGGTAAGCTTGATGAACTGATCAGTACTGTGGAGGCTCTACCCGAGTCTAAGCTGGGAAAGATTGATGTAAGTGTCCCGGAGGGGACGGCACCTAAACCCCCAAGGGCCGTTGCGCCACGGCTAAATGCAAGAGGACGTGGATATGGAGGACAGCGTGGCCAGCGTCAAGGAGGTGGCCAGAGAGGATTCTTTAATGGTGGTAGACAGAATCAGAGAGGTGGAAGGAGAGAAAACAACTATCGTGGCCACGGCAGGAATCAGCCGCAAAGAAATCACCAGGGGTACAGATATGAGGCTTACCCACCAGCCCCCGCGAATCAGCAAGCATTACCTCCTCCTCCGGTTGACCCCAACCAGGGTAAACCTATTTTGAATGTTGAAAATGCGCAACCAAGATGGGGTAACCTGGGCCCCAACATTATGACTATTGACGGGGGAAGAAGCGTCGGTGATTCAAACCATGCCCGTAAATGCTTTTATCAAGCACTGCACCAGAAGGGGCATTTTATGGAAGTCAACACAGTCCAGTTAACAGACTTGGACAAAATGACAATCTCCTTCGGACCTGAGGATTTATATGGGGTTTGTCCCCACAAGACGATGCGTTGGTTGTCTCTCCCATTACTGCTAATCATCCTATTTCTCGAGTGCTGGTAGATACCGGAGCTGCAACCAATATATTGACTCTTGCAGCCTTTGAGCAGATGGCTTTGAAAGGAACCACCCAGCTCCAGCCCGTACATACAAAGTTAGTCGATTTTAATAACAGTGTTGTTGCTGTCGAGGGATCTGTTTTTCTGCCAGTAACCTTGGGCGATCCCGAAATATCAAGAACTTTGATGGTAGAATTTGTGGTGGTGGATCTCCCTATACTCCCTTATAATGCGATCCTGGGGAGAAGTTGTTTAAACTGATTTGGAGCTGTGGTGTCTCAACCACATTTGATGATGAAGTTCCCAACACAGTTAGGGGTTGGGAAGATGAAGGGAGATCAAGAGTTGGCGCGCTCTTGTTATAATGTGATGTGTAGGAGTGGTATGGATGGATCTAAAGCGAAGTTACCCATTTGTATGGTGGAATTCTCGTCCGATGAAGTTATTGACACAAATGACGGGCCGTCTCTTAGGAAGTTTAAAGAGAACGATATGAAGATGGAGCGGTTGGGAATCAAGACATTGCCTTTATTCCCCGGTAATCTTGAAAAGACAGTGACGATCGGTTCCGAGTTGTCACCAGAGGTTGAGAAGGAGGTAATTTCTTTTTTGCAAAGTAATGTAGATGTTTTCGCTTGGTCTTATCAGGATTATGTGGGGGTTGATCCCCAATTTTGATCTCATAGACTCAATGCTAACCCATATGTGCGACCAGTTCATCAGAAGAAGAGGAAGTTTCCCCTGAGAAAGAGAGGGCGATTGATGAGGAGGTGGAAAGTTTGCTGCAGGCAGGATTCATAGAGCCTGTTAGATACACGGATTGGGTCGCGAATCCAGTGGTGGTCCCAAAGTCGAGTGGTGGCTGGAGAGTTTGCATTGATTTTACTGATTTGAATAAAGCATGCCCGAAGGATCCGTATCCGCTGCCGGCCATTGACATGATGGTGGATGCGGCCTGTGGCTTTGAATTGCTTAGTATGTTAGATGCCTTTAAGGGATATAACCAAATTTTCATGCATTGTGAGGACAAGTTGTTTACTTCATTTATGACAAAAAAAGGCATTTTTTGCTATAGAGTTATGCCATTTGGGTTGAAAAATGATGGGGCCACCTATCAACGTTTAATGAATTAATGTTCAAAGATATGATCGGAAAATCTTTGGAGGTTTATATCGACGATATATTTATAAAGAGTAAACATGGGGATAACTATATCCAGAATTTGAATGATTGTTTTGGGGTACTGAGAAAGTATAGAATGAAATTGAATCCGCTTAAGTGTGCGTTTTGTGTGAAAGGAGGCAAATTTCTCGGCTTTATTTTATCTGAGAGAGAAATTGAGATGAATCCTGACAAGATAACAACTATCCAAGAAATGACCCCTCCGACGACTGTTAGGGAAGTTCAAAGGCTAACTGGGAGATTTGCCTCGTTGAATCGCTTCATTTCGCGATCTGCAGAGAGAAGTTTGCCCTTTTTTAAGGTTTTACGTAAGACGAATCTTTTGTATTGGGACGACGAATGTAGCAGGGCTTTTGAGAGTTTGAAATATTATCTGAGTAAACCACCGTTTATGTCACCTCCTTCACCGGGGGAACCGTTGGGTTTATATTTGTCAGTGACAAAAAAGGCAGTGAGCGCCCGTTGGTCAGACTTAGCGATAAAGAACATAGACCGATATATTATGTGAGCAGGAAATTGCAGGGAGCGGAGTCCCGATATACTGATCTAGAGAATTTCGTATTAGCTCTCATAGTCGCCTCGCGGAAATTGAGGCACTATTTTCAAGGACATCACATTGCCGTCTTGACAGATCAGCGTATCCGAAGCGTGTTATCAAAGATTGATGCCTCCGGCAGACTAGCAAAGTTGAATATCGAGTTAGGGCATTATCAAATAGAGTATATCTCCAAGCGAGCATTAAAGGGTTAGTGGATTTCATAGTAGAGATGATTCGGTCGGAGGAATTGGGTATTCAGGAGTATTGGGACGCCTTTGTAGATGCATCGGTGTCTGCCGGGCGAGCCAGTATTGGTGTTTATTTTAAAGAAAGGAAATCTGGTGAACAACATGAATATGCTGTAAAGTTGCGCTTCCCCGCAACTAACAACGTCGCCGAGTATGAATCCTTGATATTTGGTATTAACTTGGCGGTGGAAAATGGAATTGTTCGTTTGCATGCTCATTCTGATTCGCAGTTAGTGGTGAACCAATTTGCAGATACTTACGCCACCAATGGGAACCATTTGTGCAGATATTTAGAAAAGCTGAAAGAGGCGGCTAAGAATCTTAAGATATTCACGCTTACATATATCCCAATGGAGGAAAACACACGTACAGACGGTCTTGCAAAGGCGGCGACGGTTTTAGAACTCTCGTATGAGTCAAAGATAACAACATTGATCCACTACCAGCCCTCTGTCAGTCCTGTGGAGAAACAGACAGCCGAGGTGGCTAATTTGGAACTTTCGAATGAGACATGGTTTTTATTGGATGCCATAACTAACGAGCCGTCATGTAAGGATGCTATTGTAAATTATCTAATCAAGAGAGAATTGCCTACCGACGAAGGCGAGGCCCGAAAAACTATGCAAAGAGCTACAAATTTTGTCTATGTGGATGATAAGTTGTATAAGAAGAATTTCGGAGGCCCATATCTTCGATGTTTGTCCACAATACAGGCAAATGCCGTTATAGAAGAAGTTCACGCTGAGGACTGTGGTGATCATTCAGCAGGTCGATCCTTAGCGAACAAAGTTAAGAGGGCCGGTTATTTTTTGCCAACACTAGTGAAAGATTGTGTGAATTTTGTTCGGGCTTGTTCTGCTTGTCAGTTCCATTCAAACGTGCATCATGTACCGAGAGCTAGTATGAAACCTTAACCGACAACATGTCCTTTCGATATGTGGGGGATCGATATTTTAGGACCATTTCCGACGGCACCGAGCCAAAATAAATTCTGTATCGTGGATGTGGAACATTTTTCTAAGCGGATAGAGGTTGAGGCTGCATCGCGAGTTCGGGAACAGGAAGTTATCAGTTTCCTTTGGAGGTACATCGTGTGTCGATTCGGAATTCCCAGGATTTTGATATCAGATAACGGAACGCAATTTTCAGGAAAGAAGGTTAATGAATGGTGTGAGAGTTACGGAATTGAACAGCGGTTTACCTCCGTGGCACACCTAGAAACAAACGGGCTTACAGAGGTTATCAACCGTATTATCCTGCAACAGTTGAAACACGAATAGATGANTGAGTAAACCACCGTTTATGTCACCTCCTTCACCGGGGGAACCGTTGGGTTTATATTTGTCAGTGACAAAAGAGGCAGTGAGCGCCCGTTGGTCAGACTTAGCGATAAAGAACATAGACCGATATATTATGTGAGTAGGAAATTGCAGGGAGCGGAGTTGTTGCTAAGAATCTTAAGATATTCACGCTTACATATATCCCAATGGAGGAAAACACACGTACAAACGGTCTTGCAAAGGTGGCGACGGTTTTAGAACTCTCGTATGAGTCAAAGATAACAACAATGATCCACTACCAGCCCTCTGTCAGTCCTGTGGAGAAACAGACAGCCGAGGTGGCTAATTTGGAATTTTCGAATGAGACATGGTTCTTATTGGATGCCATAACTAACGAGCCGTCATGTAAGGATGCTATTGTAAATTATCTAATCAAGAGAGAATTGCCTACCGACGAAGGCGAGGCCCGAAAAACTATGCAAAGAGCTACAAATTTTGTCTATGTGGATGATAAGCTGTATAAGTAGAATTTCGGAGGCCCATATCTTCGATGTTTGTCCACAATACAGGCAAATGCCGTTATAGAAGAAGTTCACGCTGAGGACTGTGGTGATCATTCAGCAGGTCGATCCTTAGCGAACAAAGTTAAGAGGGCCGGTTATTTTTTGCCAACACTAGTGAAAGATTGTGTGAATTTTGTTCGGGCTTGTTCTGCTTGTCAGTTCCATTCAAACGTGCATCATGTACCGAGAGCTAGTATGAAACCTTAACCGACAACATGTCCTTTCGATATGTGGGGGATCGATATTTTAGGACCATTTCCGACGGCACCGAGCCAAAATAAATTCTGTATCGTGGCTGTGGAACATTTTTCTAAGTGGATAGAGGTTGAGGCTGCATCGCGAGTTCGGGAACAGGAAGTTATCAGTTTCCTTTGGAGGTACATCGTGTGTCGATTCGGAATTCCCAGGATTTTGATATCAGATAACGGAACGCAATTTTCAGGAAAGAAGGTTAATGAATGGTGTGAGAGTTACGGAATTGAACAGCGGTTTACCTCCGTGGCACACCTAGAAACAAACGGGCTTACAGAGGTTATCAACCGTATTATCCTGCAACAGTTGAAACACGAATAGATGAATCCAAAGGCTCTTGGGTGGATGAATTGCATAATGTGATGTGGGCATATCGGACATCACCGAGGTCCACTACCGGATTCAGCCCGTTCTCTTTAGTTTATGGCTCTGAGGCCGTGTCTCCGGTAGAAGTGACTATTTTATCAGAAAGAGATATCGCATATGACGAGGTGTTGAACGAGGATATGAGAAAGTTGGACCTTCACTGTATTGATGATATCCGTGATAGAGCCGCAATACGAATGGAGGTATGTAAAAGGCGGAATGTAATAGCCGAGAAAAAGGTACGACGAAACAAATAGTAGGGAATGTAGCCGTAAAGTCTAGACGAGAGATAATGAGAGATACGGGAACGAAAGAAAGCAAAAGGGAACGAAAAATAGAAAAGTAAAGAAAAAGATAAAAGAGGGGTCAAAAGCAAAAAAAGGAGGGGTCAAAGTGTGAATTAGAAAAGTTAAGATGTCTATAAATAGGGGTGAGGAGGCCCAAAAACGAGTTAATCATCATTAAGACACGAAAATCCGAAAATTACCGCAAAGAAGGAAAATTATCGCGAAAATCTCTAAGGCACAAAATTATCGTGAAAAAGTTGAAGGCAAGAATTGTCGCGAAAATTTTTAAGAACAAAATTGTCGCGAAAATTTACGAAGGCAAAATTGTCGCGAAAATTCACGAAGAGTAAAATTGTCGCGGATTTCCAGTAAGGCATAAATTATCGCGGATTTCATCCCAGTGCCATATTGTCGCGAATTTTAATCCCAGGGTATTATTATCGCGAATTTCAGGGCAGAAGTAGAATTGTCGAGAAAATACTAAGTTCCAGTGTTTTCGTTACGTCCCGAAGTCGGATCGTGGGAGGAAAAGTACACGTGAGGTCTACGGTAACCACATAGTCAACAATAAGATAATAACATCATAATTGGAATAATTAAGACCTGTTATGAAATGCAGGGGAAGCACGGGAAGATTATAACACGCTAAAGCAAACGGTAAGTGGAGTGAACACAATATAGTAAGGGAAGGTTCAGACTTAGGGAATGGGATTGGGTTAATAAAGAAGGAAGAAATGATACGAATGAACGAGATAAATGATAATAAGACTCGGGGTGAGGAAGGATGGACCGTCCGACCGAACCCGGCATCGTGCCTAGTACACGATTCGCCAAAGGAAGGGCANGCACCGTCTTATGGACGGGCCGAATGACACCGTTTTATGAACGGGTCGAGAGTGCGATGGCACCGTCTTATGGACGGGCCGAATGACACCGTTTTATGAACGGGTCGAGAGTACGATGGCGCCGTCTTAGGGACGGGCCGAGTAAGTGATGACGCCGTCTTATGGACGGGTCGAGTAAGTGATGACGCCGTCTTATGGACGGGTCGAGTGTGTGATAGCCCCAGGTGCAAGTATATACCGGTGGCGAGTGTGTGATGACCCCGAGTGCAAGTGTATACCGTTGGCGAGTGTGTGATGGCCCCGGGTGCAAGTATATACCGGTGGCGAGTGCGTGATAGCCCCGGGTGCAAGTATATACCTGTGGCAAGTGAGTGATGGCCCCGGGTGTAAGTATATACCGGCGTCGAGTGTGTGATGACCCCGGGCGTAAGCATATAGCGGTGGCGAAGATATATTTGTAAAGGCAGAGCGGTGGACTCATTTTTGGTATCTACACATTTTAAATAGGCATTCGCCTTGGAGTTATCGCGTACTTATGCAAGCCCGCTACACTGGGGACTCTTACGCATCATTGTTATTATTATTGTATGCGTTAGTATTGAGCATCCAATTCCCGAGATTCATATATATTCTTATTATCTCGGAAGTGTATTGCTTTGATTGAATTATTTGGAGTTATATATTCCTTGAAGAACGTGGCGAGAAAAGAAAGTTGAGAAGAGGAGAGGTTATATTATTCCGAGTATGGTTCTTTGTTAAAAATACAGTGGGGAAATTGATATGAAAACAAAAACGAATTTTATACACATGGGGAATACAAAATGGGGAGATAATACAAAAGTGAAGAAATCATATATAGAAGTTTATTTCTTCTTCTTCTGAGAGCATGAGCCTTCACCAGGCCCACTGGGGCGCTTTTTCACCAGCTTTATTTCTTGGGAGGATGCAGGGTTGGCCTTTTTCTTGAGGCCCTGCAGCGGCCAACTTCTTGGAGACGAACCTCGCCATTTCATCTTCGTGGCACTCCCGAGCTCCAGTCACACTAGCCGGGGTATATATTTGAGGATCATACACCGCCATTACATCGTCATCTTTTAGGAGCTTTGCCACGAGGGGGCCCATTGGCTCCGGAAATAAAGTAGCCAACCTCCTAAATGCATCCGGAGATGGGCCCTCCTCTGTTTCGATATCCTCCGAGTAGAGTTGCTGGTGAAGATCTTCATCCAAGTTAATATGTAGCGCCCCGAACGGATCCTGTGAGCAATCCAGCATGTCCTCACAGGGTATAGGCTAGAACTTCCCATTGAGCTTGGGATCGAGTTTCTTTTTCTCCTCAGCGGTCAGGGATATGCCCAGGATTCTCTGCGACTGGATACTCCCTCGTAAGAAGTACATGACATTCGACTTGGTATGGGCAACCGCCCCCATATTCTGGAAAGTAGGGGAGTGTACTGTGTACTCCCATATTAACATTCGGAAGCAGTCGTTGATCTGGGACGGCAACTTGGTGATTCGTGCCCGGAGTCGATCAGGGACAGATTGGAGGCCTTCATTCCTTGCTTTTAACTCTTTAACCTCCTCCGTGGCTTTCCCGAGAGCTTTCTTTTCGGACGCTTTTTCCTCTTTAGCATTCCTCAGCTTCTCCTCAGTTTGCTCTCGGATTTCCTTCAACTTGTCCTGTGCGTACTTCTCGTTGACCTTGAGGGTTTCTATGGAATGCTCTCGGGCGTGCCTTTGCCCTGTATGAAAAGCTGAATTCTCTGTCAGCTCGCTGCGGTGAGCTCGAAGCAAAGAGTCAATTGCTTTGCTATGCTCTTCTTGGAGTGCTGCCATCTCCTGGGCATGCTTATCTCGCTGATTCTGCATCAGCTTCTCCGCCGCCTTTTTCGTCTGCTCCCCGATAATACCCGGAGAGTCGAGCTCCGAGTGTCTAAGCATACAGTATTCCCCTACTGCAGCTGCGGTGCCCAACTCGATTATCGTCCGCTCCATCTGAAATGAAAACAAGAATGGTTAGTACATACGACGTAAGAGATAAAGTTATAGAGGAGTAATTGCTAGTTTCGCAACGAACCTCCCCAATAGCGCGACGCATCGTCGCGGTCTGACTCATTAACCGACCAACGTCGGTAAACACCGTGTGGTCATCCCGACCACGAGGCGGCAACTCCGGGTTGCGCTCCAAATATGCCAGGGCCGGCCGACTCGATACGTTGTCACCTCTCGGAATTCGAAAGGTGAGCCCGTCGTTTATAAACACGAAGCCGGCCCGGCGTCCCATATCGAGCCATTCCTTAACAGTTTGTCTTGGGATGTCATGTATCCGGAAGGCGTCGATATATTTGGCAGTTAAACCACCCTTTCTGATGGGTTCCGCGATCACCAAGACGCGGGTCCCTCCGCCGGTCCTTTCCCCTTGTCCGGACGGGTGCCTTGATTGGTCTCTCCCTCCGGACGGGTTTCTTGGGATATTTCCTCCACCACCGGGTCCATCGGTTGGTCCTCGCTAATCTCGCCCTCCTCGTCGTCCCCGATGATATCCACTAATGTTTCAGCAAAGTCGTACATGCCTTCATCGGGGGTGGGCTCCTCAACAGCGTACTCTAATCGCCTAGACAAGGGGATTAGGTCTTCGGGACTCTCAGTAATTGCTGCAGCCGGCTCCTCATTTACCGGCTCGGGATTGGCCACCGTTGCAGCAGGTTGTGGTGGTGGAGGAGTGTCGCATCTTATTTCCCCAGTTGGGGATGCCGCTTCTTGTAAACTTGACGCCAGCTCGGCCGCGACAGTTTGGTTCCCAGTCCCCGGTGGCGCCTCAAAGATGAGCTCATCATCCTCCGCAAGTAGGTCACGGAGGAAATTCAGCCGGTCCCCCTTCTTTGCCGGGTCCTTAGCTGGAGCCATTATTTTATCTGCAAGAAAAGTAAGTTAGGTGAGAAACGCGAAGTGGAAATTTGAAACAAGTTAAATCAAGTTCCTAAGGTTCTTTCTATCAAAGAAGACCTATCAAGTTTAGCCCCAATATGAATATACGGTTCAGATACCTAGTAGTTCTCTACTAAAATGGGGAGGGACCAGAAGGAGGTTGAAAGCAACCAGGATCGGGGCGTAGAATAAGGTCTTCACGGTCCAGTCAGCGTCGTCCGACATAGCTCAATCGAGGAGTGCCTTCCTCAGAGGTCTTGGAAGGGTTGTCCGAGGAATAGGGCCGTAGGCTTCAGAGGAGACAGCCTGGTATCCCCTTCACCACAGACAAAAAAGAAGTGTTTCTTCCAGTCGTGATTGGAGTGGGGAGTAGAAAGAGGGAACGGGCTTGTCTTGTGCCTCGGGCGGAAAAATATACAACCTTGGGCACCAAAATTGGCAACAGTACTAATATGGAAGATTTGAAAGAAAATGTCTATGGTCAAAGGAATGCAATTCACCTCCATGAATATTATGAAGGCGATGACAAAAGAGATTGAACTGGGGTTCAGTTGGAAGAGGTGAATTTGTAGATGCGAGAGCAATTCTACGAGGAAAGAATGAAGAGGGAAAGGAAGGCCACATTCTAAGATTTCAAGAGAAACACTGTGGGTGGCGATCGGAAGTGTCAAAAGACGGTCGGTAGGCTCAGGTTGGTATAAGACACAGTCGGAAGGGAGATAATACTGTTCAAGAATCTATACCCACTTCCGAGCATGCATGCTATAAGGTTGGTTAAAGGATTTGAGGGCTTTAACCGCGGAGCTTTGAGGGCCGAGGGTGTTTTCGAAACGAGCGATCCTCTCGAAAAAATGAGAATTTATTGTGGAAAGGCAAGGAGGAAAAGAGGCTGTGATCGAATCGAAACTCCCTGAACCGGATGAGGAGTCCGAATAATCTGAGGATAAAGTAGTGGAGCCCGACGATTCGGTGCGATCGGAAGTCATTGGAAAATTTAATTCAATTTTATTATTTGAAATTATTTTTACAATTTTTACTAAGTGTCTCGCGAGTTATTGGCGAAAAGTCACGAGAATTACTTTTTGAAACCTTAGTCGCGAGTTGTGGAAGATTTGTCGCGAGTAGTACAATACTCGCGAGTTGTTGGTTGTAAGTCTGGTGCAAGGCAGTCGCGAGTTATCGTCGCGAGAAGCACAGTCGCGATTTACGCTTATCAGTCTGGTCCAAGGAGTCGCGTGCTATGGTCGCGAGAGTACAATAAGCCGCGAGAAGCACAGTTACAATAGCAGCGAGAGTACAATAAGTTGCGAGAAGCACAGGGGCGCGATAAGTCGCGGATAGCACAGTATCTACGATAAGTCGCAAATGCTCGTAGTCCGCGCGAGAAAATGATTTATGAGGGGCAAATAGTGTATTTATAGGGGCGAAATTCCGAGTCGGAAAATCCCGAAATTTTCACCCGTGCTCAGAATCTGACGTACTTAGTGTCAAAACAATCATATTGACGAGAGAATTTCAACCATGCTAAGGATTTCTTTGGCGGGGCTCCAGAACGATAATCGGCTTTCGGGACGAGCTGTTGATATATGGCTTACGACTCAGAATCTGAATCTGAAAACCAGGGGACTATTGATATTACCCGGGTATATTATCTTGTATTTATCCTTACCCGGGGTCTCGTCCGACGTGGTTATGTAGTATTTTCGGTATTTTCATATTTTATCACAAGGCATTCTTATGTGGTATTCTCTCAATTCAGACTCGCTGGGCCCCATTTAAAGTTTCTGTAAGCATTTTCATATGTTTCGGGTCATCTCGGCCCCGGACGTGGCCAGGGGTATTTTCGTAATTTGCCACCCGATAGCACACCGGTCGGTTGCAACGATGTTATGTGGCTGCGTATTCACTGCTTGGAGGCAAAGAACTAATTGACGTGGTTTTCCGGTATTTCCTCATCGTATTTCCGACTAATATCTTGACCGGAATTGGTTCCCGAAACTTCGGTATCAGCATGGCATTTATTATATTATAATTGGAGATTGTATAAGTGTTTTGGGCTAAGTGAAGTAAACTGGGCTTATGGGCTCAAGTAAGTGAAGTTGGGCTGGATTCCTCTATAAATACAAGCCCCAGTGCCTTTGAACGGGTTCAGACAGTTATCACGTTTTCCAAGGCAAGACTTCATTTTCCTGCACTATAGACTCGCGACTTATCGCACGTAGCCGCGAGTTATTGATTCTGCACTATTCCAGTCGCGAGTTATTGGCTCTGCACTATTGATTTCGCGAGTTATTGATTCTGCACTATTCCAGTCGCGACTTATTGTTCCACCCTGACTCTCGCGACTTGCTGCACTATTGTATTCTCGACTTGTTGCTGATACAGTGACTCTCGCGACTTGCTGCTGATATAGTGTTTCCTGCGTGTTGCTAACCACAACTCGCGGCTGCCAGCCTTTCGAGCCCGACTGAGTGTTTTCGATCGTTTTTCGAGCCGTTTTTGCCCGTGTTATTATTATCACCTCATTGTACTTGTATCCTTTGATTACTATAGTGGAAACCAAGGTAGATCTTTGCTCTCCCGAGGACGTAAGCCCACACATTGTGGGCCCAACCTCGTATATCGCTTGTGTCCTCATAACAATTTAATTTCAAGTAATTAAAAATTGACTGATCTAAAAGCAAACGCTCCAACATATTTTTAGACTAGATCATATATACAACAAGTATTCGTGATGTTAGACTTTATTTAGTTTGAATACACTAGGATTTACCAAATTTACAATGTGATTTGTATGAATATCATTTGGCTCATTTTTCACAAAGTTCCACATTTTCTAGGTGTGATGATTTTGATTTCAATTAAACTTTATTTGATATTGTAAAACATGAATACATGTTGTTAGATCCAAGAATAACTTGGTTATACCATTATTTATGTGATTAAACTATAGTTTAAATGCAACGACATGAAGTCGTGTTTTTATCACTTGCACGATCATTTTTTTACGAACATACTTTTCATGTATATACAACAAGTATTCGTGATGTTTTGCTTTATTTAGTTTGAATAAACTTGGTTTACCAAATTTACAATGTTATTTGTATTAATATCATTTGGCTCATTTTTCACATAGTTCCACATGTTCGAGTTGTGATGATTATGATTTCATTTAAACTGGAATTTATGTGGTTAAAACATGAATTCATGTTGTTAGAACCAAGAATATCTTGGTTATACCATGATTTATTTGATTAAACTATAGTTTAAATGCTATCAAATGAATTCGTGTTGTTATTACTTGCACGATCATTCTGTTTTCGAACAAACTTTTTTTGTATATACAACAAGTATTCGTGATGTTACTCTTTATTTAGTATGAATACACTTGGTTTTGCCATATCTGCAATGTGATTTTTATGAATATCATTTGGCTCATTTTTGACAGAGTTCCTAATGTTCTAGGTTTGATTATTTTGAGTTCAATTCAACTTGAATTGATGTTGTTAATACATGAATACATGTTGTTAGTACCAAGAATAACTTGGTTATACCATACTTTATGTGATTAAACTTTAGTTTAAATGACATGACATGAAGTCGTGTTGTTATCACTTACACGAACATTCCATTTTCGAACTTACTTTTTTTGTATATACAACAAGTATTCATGATGTTAGGCATTATTTAGTTTGAATAAACTTGGTTTTACGAAATTTACAACGTGATTTGTATGAATATCATTTGGCTCATTTTTAACATAGTTTCACATGTTCTAGGTGTGATGATTTTGATTTCATCAAAACTTGAATTGATGTTGTTAAAACATGAATACATGTTGTTGGAACCAATAATAACTTGGTTATACCATGATTTATGTGATTAAACTATAGTTTAAATGCCATGACATGAAGTCGTGTTGTTATGACTTGCACGATCATTCCGTTTTCGAACTTACTTTTTTCGTATATACAACATGTATTCGTGATGTTAGGCTTTATTTAGTTTGAATACACTGGTTTTACCAAATTTACAATGTGTTTTGTATGAATATCATATGGCTCATGTTTCACATAGTTCCACATTCTCTAGGTGTGATGATTTTGATTTCAATTAAACTTGAATTGATGTTGTTAAAACATGAATACATGTTAGAACCAAGAATAACTTGGTTGCACCATGATTTATGTGATTAAACTATAGTTTAAATGCCATGACATGAAGTCGTGTTGTCATGACTTGCAAGATCATTCCGTTCTCGAACTTACTTTTTTTATATATACAACAAGTATTCGTGATGTTAGGCTTTATTTAGTTTGAATACACTTGGTTTTTCCAAATTTACAATTGGATTTGTGTGAATATTATTTGTCTCATTTTTCACATAGTTCCACATGTTCTAGGTGTGATGATTTTGATTTCAATTAAACTTTGATAACAAATTTCGGATAGGCTGATCAGTCAAGACTGCAATATGATGTCCTTGAAAATACTGCCTCAATTTCCGCGAGGCGACTATCAGAGCTAATACAAACTTCTCTAGATCAGTATATCGTGACTCCGCTCCCTACAATTTCCTGCTCACATAATATATGGGTCTATGTTCCTTATCGCTATGTCTGACTAACGCTTCTCTCACTGCCTCTTTTCTCATTGGCAAATATAAACCCAACGGTTCTCCCAGTGAAGGAGGTGACATAAACGGTGGTTTAGTCAGATAATCTTTCAAACTCTCTAAAGCCCTGCTACATTCATCGTCCCAATACAAAAGGTTCGTCTTACGCAAAACCTTGAAAAATGGCAAACTTCTCTCTACTGATCACGAAATGAAGCGATTCAAAGAGGTCAATCTTCCAGTTAGCCTTTGAACTTCCCTAACAGTCGTTGGAGGGGTTATTTCCTGGATAGTTGTTATCTTGTCAGGATTCATCTCAATTCCTCTCTCAGATACCATAAAGCCGAGGAACTTGCTTCCTTTCACACAAAACGCACACTTAAGCAGATTCGATTTCATTCTATACTTTCTCTGTACCCCAAAACAATCATTCAAATACTAGATGTGGTTATCCCCATGTTTACTCTATATCAATATAACGTCGATATAAACCTCCAAAGATTTTCGATCATATCTTTGAACATCGAATTCATTAAACGTTGATAGGTGACCCCAGCATTTTTCAACCCAAATGGCATAACTCTATAGCAAAAAATGCCTTTATTTGTCATAAATGAATTAAACAACTTGTCCTCACAATGCATAAAAATTTGATTATATCCCTTAAAAGCATCTAACATACTAAGGAATTGAAAGCCACAGGCCGCATCCACCATCATGTCAATGGCCGTAAGCGGATACGGATCCTTCGGCCANAGGGTGTTTTCGAAACGAGCGATCCTCTCGAAAAAATGAGAATTTATTGTGGAAAGGCAAGGAGGAAAAGGGGCTGTGATCGAATCGAAACTCCCCAAACTGGATGAGGAGTCCGAATGATCTGAGGATGAAGTAATGGCGGAGCCCGAGGATTCGGTACGATCGGAAGTCATTGGTAAAATTTAATTCAAATTTATTTTTTGAAATTATTTTTACAAATTTTACTAAGTGTCTTGCGAGTTATTGGCGAAAAGTCGTGAGAATTACTATTTAAGTCCTTAGTCGCGAGATGTGGTAGATATGTCGCGAGAAGCACAGTGCTCGCGAGTTATGGTTATAAGTTTGGTCCAAGCAGTCGCGTGTTATGGTCGCGACTGGCACAGTACTCGCGAGTTGTTGAAGTTTGGAAGTCGCGAGTTGCTATAAGTCGCGGATAGCACAGTGGACTATAAGTCGCGGAATGCACAGTAGCTACGATAAGTCGCGAGTGCTCAGGATTCCGCACGAGAAACTGAGTTGTGAAGGGCGTTCAGGGTATTTATAGGGGTGATATCCCGAGTCGAAAAATCACGAAATTTTCACCCGAGCTCAGAATCTGACGTTCTTAGTGTCAAAACGATCGTATTGACGAGAGAACTTCAACCGTACTAAAGATTTTTTCGGCGGAGCTCCAGAACGATAATCGGGTTTCGGGACGAGCTGGTGATACATGGTATACGACTCTGAATCTGAATCTGAAAACCAGGGGACTATTGATATTACCCGGGTATATTCTCTTGTATTTATCCTTACCCAGGGGCTCGTCCCACGTGGTTATATAGTATTTTCGGTATTTTCATATTTTATCACAAGGCATTCCCAGAGGGGTATTCTCGTAATTCAGGCTCGATGGGCCCCGTATAAAGTTTTTGTAGGTGTTTTGGGATGTTTTGAGTTATCCCGGCCCCGGACGGGGCCAGGGGTATTTTCGTAATTTGCCACCCGGGAGCATATCGGTCGGGTGCAACGATGTTATGGGACTGCGTATTCACTTCTTGGAGGCAAAGAACTAATTTGCGAGGTTTTCCGGTATTTTCTATTCGTATTTCCGACTAATATCTCAACCGGGACAGGTTCCCGAAACTTCGGGATGAGCATGACATTTATTATATTATAATTGGAGGTTATGGGAGTGTTTTGGGCTAAGTGAAGTAAACTGGGCTTATGGGCTCAAGTAAGTGCTGTTGGGCTGGATTTCTCTATAAATACAAGTTTCAGTGCATTTGGACGAGTTCAGACAATTAGCACGCTCCCCAAGGCAAGACTTCATTTTCCTGCACTGTAGACTCGCGACTTATCGCAAGTAGCTGCGAGTTATTGGTTCTGCACTGTTCCATTCACGACTTATTGATCCAGCCTGACCCTCGCGACTCTTTGCACTGTTCCAGGGCGAGTGATCGCTAGTAGTCGCGAGTTATTGACCACAACTCGCGACTGCACCACTTCCCGGCGCAACGGATTGTTTTCGATCGTTTTTCGAGACGTTTCCATCTTGATTATTGTTGTCACATCATTATACTTGTATTTGTTGAATATCATAGTGAAAACCAAGGTAGAGCTTCGCTCTCCCGAGGACGTAAGCTCACAAATTGTGGGCCCAACCTCGTATATCGCTCGTGTCCTCACAACAATTGAATTTCGAGTAATTAAAAATTGACTGATCTAAAAATAAATACCCAAAATATTTTTAGACTAGATCAAGTTTCTTTCAAGGAAGCGTTCTAACAATTCAGATGTGATGCCGTAATATTACCGATGAACATTGGGGACTTCTGAATACAAACACCTAGCCAATATGGAAGGACATGAAGTTATTATGAGAGTTTTGAATTGAAGTGGTAATGTTATGATTGTGATATGTTAACCAATAATAGTGACGAAAAGAATAACAGGAATTTCGAGTCTATTCCACTTGGAAATTTATAGAAGGGAGTGAAATCTAATATTATGATAATTCTTCCTACATATTCTGGAGGATCAGAATGTCGTGCCTATCTATTCAAAGAATTCATTTATGTATTGCACTTATTAATTCCTATTTATCAGAAATTGAATCGGTGTCAACATTTTGCCTATCGGAATATGGGGGAGCGGTATATTAATTCCCATCACTATCAAGAAAGTTGAGATGAGTAAGCATGTTGGCAAGTTGTACTTCGCATGGGATATTTCGTGACGGATTACAGCGGTGGTAAGAAAATGAATGTATGAGATTATGAATATGAGCGGAGAGGAGTTGCCACGGACTTGACATATTTCCAATTTGCGCAAGTATTATGTATAGACGAGACTCTTCGATATTTTTTAAAAAAATCCTCCTCCTTTTTAAAATATTCTATTATTTTTTGTATCATTTCTAACAACACAAGATCAATCGACTAGGGGACTGGTAAGATAGGAGTAAGGTTCATTGCATTTTAGTGTGATGGAGGATGGAAACTAAACAATTTAGAATAGATTAGAAATGTATTGTACCGCCTGTCTTCTAGTCGATAAATCTCAAACTTGTTAGATCGAATACTGTGTCAAAATATTTTTTAAACTGGAGAGTCTCTGCTGCAGCAGAATCGTCTATACATGAATATTGTTGGAGTATGTCAAGGGGCCCGATTCTTTGACAGCCGGCCACGTTCCGAGCATGATTTTGTGGCACACGGGAGCCCTTTTCCTGACTCCTCCATGACACACCGTCGAGGGTCGTGCCCTCGTCGTAGACTGGTCACAGTCCGCAGTGAGAAAGGCAATCCGTCTCCTCCGTTGTTCCACATGGACTTTTTGGTCTAGGGGATTGGATCCATCTAGGCGGAAGTGAAAAATTTACGTCAGTATAAGGATTGTACCCTGAACCTGACGCTACTTTCGTCTAGATAGTGAAGGTCCTCTAGTGCGAGGAACTTGAGCCACCCGAATAGGAGTGAAATATTTACGCCAGTCTAAGGATTGTACCCTGAACCTGGCGCTACTTCTATTCGAGCAGCGAAGGTTTTCTACGTTTACT
>RWGZ01001441.1:45129-116285 GCA_009725065.1 Utricularia reniformis
GAAGTGAAATATTTACGTCAGACTAAGGATTGTACCCTGAACCTGGCGCTACTTCCACCTAGATAGTGAGAGCCCACAACGCTTTTCGGTAAAGTGCGGGAAAGGTCCATTTACGAGGATGATGATACAGCATGCAAGCAAGTGTAAAGCATAGTGACATCCGTCTCCTCCGTTGTCCCATTAGGACCTTTTAGTCCGGTGTACTGGATCCATCTAGGCAGAAGTGAAATATTTACATCAGTCTAAGGATTGTACCCTGAACCTGATGCTACTTCCGTCTAGATGGCGAAGGCTCTCCGGTGCGAGGCACCCGATCTATCTGAGTAGGAGTGAAATATTTACGCCAGTCTAAGGATTGTACCCTGAACCTGGCGCTACTTCTATTCAGGCAGCGAAGGTTTCCTACGTTTACTTACCTTTGCGGAGGAGAATGGGAAAGGTCACTCATATACATTATGAGACTATTATGTGTGCAAGTTTATACCCAAAAGGTAACGTGATGGCGCTAATTGAGGCCCACGGGTGCTTGTTGAGACCGGATCACATTAGAAGAATTAGGGCGCTACTTGAGGCCCACGGGTGCTTATTGAGACCCGAGTTATGAAGTGAAGTTAAGTGGGGCGCTAGTTGAGGCCCGTGGTTGTTGGGTGCTCGTTTAGACCCAAAAGTGAGAACAATATTGGATGCTTATTGAGATACGCGAAAAGACATCTGCGTGCTCCGCGGCCCTCTAAAGGCCACCTGATATTACCCGGGAATATTCTCTTGTGTTTATTCCCACCCGGGAGCTCGTCTAACTTGGTTATTGGTATTTTCGGTATTTTCGGTATTCTCATATTTTCATCGGATGGCATTCTCAAGCGGTATTCTCGTAATTCCGGTTTGTTGAGCGACGTATAAAGCCTCTGTAAGCATTTTGAGGTATTTCGGGCCATTTCGACCCCGGACGAAGCCAGGGGTATTTTCGTCATTTGCCACCGGGAGTGCACCGATCAGGTGCAATGATGTTGTATGGCTGCGAATTCGCTATCTAAAAGCAAAGGATCAATATACGAGGTTCTCGGGAATTTTCTGATCGCATTTCCGACTAATATCTTGTTCGGGTTGGTTCCCGAGGCTTCGAGATCTACATGGCATTTATTATGTCATATTTAATAATATTTAATCATTTTGAGGTTAAGTGAGGTGGACTATGCTTATGGGCCTAAGAGGGTGAGTTTTGGGCTAAATTTCTCTATAAATAGGAGTCCCAAGGCATGGAGAAAGGATTCGGACTTTTTCACGCTTCCCAAGGCGAAATCTGCCTCCAGACTCGCGACCGAACGCACCAATCGTCACTATTAGTTACGAATCAGGCATCATCACTATTCGTTACGAATCAGGCATCATCACTATTCGTTACGAATCAGTCATTCATCACTATTCGTTACGAATCACTATTCGCGAGCAGTGACCATCTGTACTGGTCGCGAACAGTAACTCTGCACTTGTCGCGACTGCCTGGCTGGCTGCACTATTCACTCGCGTCCAGTGCGACGCAACTGCATATTCGACCGTTTTTCGATCCGTTTTCATCCGTATTATCGTTACCATCTCGTTGTAATTGTATCACTTGATTATTATAGTGAAAACCAAGGTAGAGCTTTGCTCTCCCGAGGACGTAAGCCCGCGCATTGTGGGCCAACCTCGTATATCGCTCGTGTCCCCACAACAACATAAATTACGAATTAATCATAAATTGATTGATCTAAAAATAAATACCCAAAATATTTTTAGACTATATCACCACCTAAGCCAAGGGTATTGGATCTATCTATGCGGGAGTGAAAAATTTACGTCAGTCTAAGGATTGTACCCTGAACCTGACGCTACTTCCGCATAGGCAGTGAAAGGTCTCTTTGGCGCGAGGTACCCGATCTGTCCAAGTGGGAGTGAAAGATTTACATCAGTCTAAGGATTGTACCCTGAACCTGACGCTACTTTCATTTGGATCGTGAAGGCTTCCTACGCTTATTTTTGGAGCAGTGCGAGAGAAGTCGATCTAAGTAAGGGGTGTTGGCACTTGTTAAGGACCAACACCTGGATTTCAGGGATTCTCATTATAGCTTGGTATTTTCGTGGTATAGAAAAATGGCTAAAGGGTATTCTTATTGTATTACAAGATGGTTTTCCTAATTTATGATCAAGTATTTTCATTTACGATCAACATGACAAAGTGATGGTCCTATGACTTGGATTTGATAATTTACGATATGATATTTTCATTTACAACCAAGATGATCAAATGACTGCCTTATGGTGTGGATTTCACTAAATTTTATTTATGACAGGGGACTCTGAGTTATGACCCCAACAACAAGAAATATTTTATTATTTATGATAAGAAAATCATATTTACTATATGAGGAATTGTGAAGTCGTTTATTCCGGCATATAAGGATTTCTCATATATCAGTCTCTTAAACGATGGTCGGAAACTATCGGAAAATTTTAAGACAACAAATGAAACAAAAAAATTATCAAAGAAGTGTTACAGAGTTCAGAGAGAGAGATTTTGGATAAGTATACTGTCAGGTTCAGTAATAAGAAGATCAAATTCGCACTCATAATCTTAGAAGTATATATGAAGTTTATGAGATGATAGTATTCATTCATAATATTTATTTATTTAAGACATGCTTATTCATTCATGTTTGGTTGGTTCTAATTAAAATGAGAGGATTTTTATTTACAAAATCTGATACTACTATTGTGAGTTTATTACAACAATATTCTCAAGGCAATTTATGATTTGTGTACTCGAATACTTCGACTACACAAATCAGAGGACTTCTGATATCGCCATGAGAATTTATTATTTGAGAATGTATCTATTTCTATATAGTCGTTATTGAAGAAGAGGATGGTATTCAAAAGATCGAGATATATGATGGTTGACTTCGTTATAGCTTTTGTGGTATTCAACCGGGTTACTTATTTAATTTAGATATTAATGGATCATTATTTATTGGACTTCATTATTGATGAGCTGAGAGAGTTATAATTGGGATGGACTAATCACCTATATAAACATGGTTAAAAGGTTAAGGAGGGGAGCTTGGATTCTTGACCTAAGGAGGAGGCCGCTATTCACTTCTTTTTCGCCCGGGAAACCTATGACTACAACCATCAAAACATGATCTTTTATCATTTGTTTTCTACATCATGTTCTCCTATTGTAAATCTACGAACTTGACGTTTATAGTGGATTCAAAGGCTACGGCCGGGGTGGTTTTTTATCCTTTCTTTTACAGAAAGGTTTTCCACCTACAAAAATCGTGTCTTTTAATTTCTTGTTTTCGTATTACTTTTTCGTTCGACCCCTATCCGTCAAAGGGGTCTAAATTTTGTTATTGCGGATTTTTAGCAGCAATAACACCTATCGTCCACAGAGGCTGAGTACATAGCCCTAACCGAGACTTCTAAGGAATTGCTCTGGATCTCAAGACTTACAAAAGAGTTTGACCTCAACTGCTTGGATCCAGAATTGTTGTGTGATTACCAGAGTGCTATAGAGTTAAGCAGAAATTCAACGTTTCACAGCAGGACAAAACATATAGACATCAAGGCACACTGGATTCGTGAAGCTATTAGCTCCAAAGAATTCCAGGTTGAGAAAGTACACACAACATAAAATATCGCAGATATGCTAACTAAGATAATACCTGGAAATAAGCTGAAGATTTGCGCTGAAGGCGCTGGTCTGCTCACTCCTGAGCAGATCTAGGGCAGACAACAGGCTTCATTCCTGTACAACTTGTAGAAGAAACGAGTTAAGCAAGGTAATGAAGAAGATAAGCAAGAAATTGTAGGCTTATCTTAAGTATCAGCAAGGTTGGACGGCGTTTGAAGTCAAGACTGAGCTGGACAACCAGAGGTGTGTCCAGACTGGAAGCTAAAGGAATATCAGACCAGATCTGTTCATTCCTGAACAGATCTAAGGTAAACAGCGCCAAATCTCCAGTGCGTAACCTGAGGGGAAGGATGCTTAGAACTAGAGGAAGATAAAGCAAAAACTATGCAGGAGACTTAGCTTTAAAAGTTGAGCGACGTTGAACAGGTTGACCTCTCCATGAAGCGTCTCTTCTGTAGACAGAACAGGGACAAAGGTAAGCTAAGCTGGTCAAGCAAGCTTACGTTCAGACTGGAAACCAAGAGCAGAGCCAGATCTGCACGACCTCCAGACAGATCTAGGGCTAGAAGCCCCAAAATCATCAACGCTAACCTGAGGGGAAGAGTGTTAAAGCAGGAGAAAGAGAAATACATGGAAGCAAGCATTCTTAAATTTTGTTTCGTCGTCTCTGTCGCCTCTTCTCTTGGTTGTGCAGGTTGAGCGTAGATGGAGAAGGTCGGAGCTGAACGAAGGCACACAGTCAAAATGGAAGCAACAGCGCTGGTGAAGGAATGAAAAGACGCAAAATGTGTTTTTTCATTAAAGTGAGCAAACAGGCGCACATGGCAAGAGAGTCGCGCTAACAACTCTTGAAACCGTTCTTTTAAACTGCCCATGAATGACTTGTTTAAAAGACCCGGCTCATAAGGCAGTTACACACAGAACAGCAAGAAGATTCATAACTGGATTTCAGATTATCAATCTGAAATCAAGCGAAAGATCAAGCGAGTAATCAACCGAGATAGTGGGTGACAACGCACTGATCAAGAGCCTTGAAGCAGCAAAGCAAGAGACAAGCCATCCAACAGGCAACAAGAAGATCAGGATCAGAGTTCATATGATGAATGTGTAATCTGTTCTGATTTCTTTGTAAAATAAAACCAGTGAGTTAGTGGATTGGATCGATATATCGATCCCGATGTTTTTCTCCGAGTTTACTCCGATTTTCTCGTAAAAATCTGTTTCTTCTAAATTCAACCGAAAAGAAACAAACCAGAGGAGTTATGTTACCAAAACTGTGATCAAACCTGAGTTTGATGAGGGAGAGTTTTCCCAACAAGTGGTGGCCCATGCAGGTCTCAACGCCTGCGGAAACTAAGCAAGAAAAAAACACAAAGATCACTGATCAAGACAAAAAGGAAATCACAATCGAAAGGGATTCACATCTCACCTAGAACGCTACCCTGAAGAGCATGGATGGTGAACCGTATTCGATGATCAAATTAACATCCAAGAACTATCCAGAATGGAAGAACAGGATGCAAGATTTATTGTATTGTCAGTTCTTGTTTGAACTAATAAAATTTGGAGCTCAGAAACCAGAGAAATATAAGCAGGAGGACTGGGATATGAAGCATATCCAGACCTTAGGCTTTGTTCACCAATGGATAGACATCGCAAATTATCATCATGTAGCCAAAGAGACTGATGCAAAACTCATGTGGGAGAAGCTTGAGAGCATCTTCGAACCAAAGTCTACGCAGTCCCAATGATTTCTTTTCAAAAGACTAATGAGACTAAGGTTCAAAGAAGGCTCTCCCATGACTGATCATCTTGGAATGCTTCAAGAAATTGTCAATAAATTGGCGGAAACAGATTGTGTGCTCGAAGATAAGGTTCTTGCACATATTTTGATAGGCACTCTTCCGGAATCATGGGATTCCACTGTTATTTCAATCAACTCTTCTATTCCGAAGGGTGGATTAAAGCTGGAAGTGGTGAAAGAGTGTTTAATCAATGAGGGATTAAGAAGGGATGAAGTGACTGGTTCAGTTGTAAAGGAGACACTTGCTGCGGTTAATTCAGGGACACAGGACAAGGGCCAGAATATCAGCAAGAAAAATTACAAGAACAAGCAAAACAACAAGGATCAGGGGAAGCCTGAGGCAAACCAAAAGGAAACTAGGAGCTGCAATTGGTGCGGTAAGGTATGACATCTCAAGAAGGACTGCTGGTTCTGGAAACGAGTTAAAGAATCTGAACCCGTAGCAGCAACTAACCAAGAAGAAATCCTGGTTGTCTCTACTGCTCAGGATCAGGCTAAGGAAACAGCTGACCGAGAAATGGAGTGGGTAGTTGACTCGGGAGCCTCCTACCATGTCACTCCAAGAAAGGAGTGCTTTACCACCTATTCTAAAGGCAATTTCGGCACTGTTAAAATGGGGAATCATTCATGTGCTCCTGTCAAAGGAATTGGGACGATAGAACTTCTCACAAAGGAAGGACACAAACTTACTCTAAGGGATGTCAGACATATACCTGATCTTAGAATAAATTTACTGTCTACTCCCATTTTGGACAAAGAATGATTTATGAGTATAACCTACAATCACTGCTGGAGGTTGCTAAAGGATGGGAATTCAATATCCGAAGCAAAACTTTCAGACACACTGTATAAGATTAGATTGATGCCCCAAACTGGACAGATCAATACTTTGGAAAAGAATGATCCGTTCCAGCTGTGGCATAAACGAATAGGGCACATTTCAGATGCTGGATTGGAGAAGCTGAAAAAGGACGGCTTGATACACATTGAAGGCAGAAAAACAGAACAAAAGTGTGAGGATTGCATATATGGGAAGCAAGCTAAGCAACCCTTCAACACAACTGTAAAGAAAAAGGAAGAGATCATGGCCTTAGCCTTTTCATATGTGTGCTCCCTGGATATTGTTTCAAAGGGAGGGTTGCAAATACTTTGTCTCTTTTATTGATGATGCCTCAAGGAAAATCTGGGTCTATCCTATTCACACTAAGGATGCAACATTCCTTAAATTTAAGGAGTGGTTGGCTGTAGTGAAAAGGGAAAAGGGGAAGAATCTGAAAATTCTTAGAACCGATAATGGTGGGGAATTCACCTCTAATGAGTTTAACTCTTTTTGCAGGTCTCAAAGAATCAGACATGAACTCACTGTGCCAGGGACACCCCAGCACAATGGGACTGCCGAGAGGTTCAATAGAACACTCTTGAACAAAGTAAGATGTTTGTTAAAGACCTCAAGGCTAGGAAAGGATTTTTGGGCTGAAGCTTTAGGAGTGGATTGCTATTTAGTCAACCGATCTCCGGCTACCAGCATTGAGTTAAACACCCCAGAAGGTATATGGACAGGTAAGTGCCATAAACTTAAACATTTAAAAATTTTTGGTTGCAGGGCATTAGTCCATATTCCAAAGGAACATAGAAAAAAACTTGACGACCACGTAGAAGAATGTATCTTCATAGGCTATGGAGACAACAAGTTTGGTTAAAAATTTTGGGATCCTAAAACTGAATGGGTTTTCAGATCTAGAGATGCAGTATTTTTTGAAGACCAAACCATTCAAGACTTATGCAAAATTGGGAGAATAACCATGAAATTTCATATGCAAAATTCTACAAAGAAATGTACCTACCTGGTTTTAAGGAAGGCACTGCCCCTGAACTTCCTGAAGCACATGAAGCTGAACCTGATACAAATACGGAGCAAGTTAGACATGATTCAGAGGCATCAGAAAGCACAACTATTGATGAAATTGAAGAAAAGTCAGATTCTGAAATTATTTCAGAACCTGAAACAATAAGGATGAGAAGGCCTTCTTCAAGGTATCCCTCCTCGGATTATGTTTTGGTAACTGAAGAAGGAAAACCTGAATCATATTATGAAGCAATTAAATCATTAGAGAGCAGCAAATGGTTACAAGCTATGAAAGAGGAAATAACATCTCTGAAACATAACCAAACCTATGACTTGGAAAGACTGCCAGCAGGGAGAAAAGCCTTGGAAAATAAATGGATATTCAAATTAAAGAATGAAGCCGATGACACTGTTAGATATAAAGCTAGACTCGTGGTAAAGGGATTTAGGCAGAAGAAGGGAGTGGATTTTGATGAAATATTCTCACCGGTTGTCAAGTTCACTACAATAAGGATAGTACTAGCAACAGTGGCTCACTTAGATCTGTAATTAGAACAAATGGATGTCAAAACTGCTTTCCTAAATGGTTACTTGGATGAAGTAATCTATATGAAGCAGCCCACTGGTTTTGAAGTAAAGGACAAGCTGGATTATGTGTGTAAACTGAATCGAAGCCTTTACGGGCTCAAACAAGCTCCTAGAATGTGGAATAAAAGGATTGACACATTCATGATTCAAGAAAACTTCAAAAGGACATAAAGTGATCATTGTGTCTATGTCAAACATGAGGAATCAGGTAAATTTATAATACTATTGTTATATGTAGATGATCTTTTGATTGCAGGTACATCAAAAGAATCGATAAGCAAGCTAAAAGAGAGACTGGCTGCCACCTTTGAGATGAAGGATCTTGGAGCTGCCAAAAGGATTTTGGGCATACATATAACTAGGAACAGGGGCAACCGATCACTTACCATCTCACAAGGAACCTATGTGGAACGGATTCTTAAGCGATTTAATATGGAGGGAGCTAAACCAGTGACCACTCAAATGTCTAATCAGATTGTATTATCCAAGGAAAATTGTCCAACTACGGATGCAGAATACAAAGACGTGGAAGGAGTTCCATATACCTCTGCAGTCGGATCAATCATGTACCTAATGGTGTCTACTCGACCGGATATAGCCTATCCCATTACGGTGTTAAGCCGTTTTATGAGCAATCCAGGGAGACCCCACTGGGAGGGAATTAAATGGCTAATCAGGTATTTAGCTGGAACGAAAGATATGTGCCTAAGGTTTAAAGGCACTGAGGAACCTCTACACATAAAGGCCTACTCAGACTCGGATCTAGCTGGAGATCCAGATACTAGAAGATCAACCACGGGTTATGTGGTGACCATAGCCAAAGGATCTGTGTCCTGGCAATCTAGACTCCAAAGGACTGTGGCCCTGTCGTCCACANATGGACTAAGTTTGTTTGGTGTAGACATCTTTTTTAGATATATTTATTATTTTATAATATATATTCACTGCCGCTTCGTAAAACCGATTCATTTGATTTTGTCGCTTCCGCTTCAACGAATCACCGCATCCGTCCCAACGAATCTCAACAACATAGGTCACAAACTCACTATGCTGCTTCTATTTTGGACAGGTTCAACATGAAAAATTGCAAGCCAAAGTTGACCCCATTTTCGACAAAAACCAAGGAAGATGCTGATGATAACAACCCGATTGAGCCTCATGAGTTTCGCGCGCTGGTTGGGGCATTGCAATACTTTAATTTCAAAAAACCGGACATCACATATTCAGTCAATTATATATCCTAGTTCATGCATGCTCCTACTATCTGACACTTGAAATTAGCATGTCGAGTACTTCGCTACATCAAAGGCACTTTGGAGTATGGCATTGCACTTTCATCAACTTCATAACCTTTCCTACATGCATTTTTTGATGTTGATTGGGCGACCTACCCAGTTACTAGAAGATCTGTTACGGGATATTGTGTTTTCTTTGGAAACAATCTTATCTCATTGTGTTCGAAAAAGCAAAAAATGGTATCTCGATCTAGCACTGAGGCATAATATAGATCAATGACACATACAATTGCGGAAATAACTTGGCTTCAACATCTTCTCAGTGATCTCTGAGTTTCACCATCCACTACGTCAGTACTATTTTGTGACAATTTCAGTGCGCTTCACCTCACATTTAATCCAGTCCTACATGCTCAGAGTAAGCACATTGACCTTGACTATTACTTTGTGCGTGAACGAGTTGCATTGGGTCAATTGATCACTCAATACATCTCAACATCTCAGCAAGTGGTGGATCCATTTACAAAGCCACTCACCAAAGCCATGTTGTCATCTTTTACAACCAAACTCACCCTCTAAACTCTGCCTCATTTGAACCAGTTGAGACAAAACCCAATGAGATATAAGGAGGAATTGGAAAGATAAGGAAGAAATTGAGTTTTATCAATTAATCTTGAATT
Source organism: Utricularia reniformis (assembly GCA_009725065.1). Lineage (NCBI taxonomy): Eukaryota > Viridiplantae > Streptophyta > Magnoliopsida > Lamiales > Lentibulariaceae > Utricularia > Utricularia reniformis. The sequence goes on from RWGZ01001441.1 coordinate 54,956, forward strand.
ATTAGAGTGTGATCTTGGCTCAATAGCAATGAAGTCATGCATAAAGCTTAGTCAAGGAAGATATTATCTTTCTCCAAAAGATTAAGGAAACTTCCATATTGATCAACATCAAATATTGAATTATGAATGATTCTAGGCAATCATCAATTATGAATCTTTAGGCAATTACTCTATATATGTTTATAAAACTCTTTGTTAGATTCTCAGCAAATCAATTATCATTCTATCTTTTTTTTTAGTTGTTGGTACCTCCTAAAAATGAACCGTAACATATACTTTCATTAACTAAATTATCAAATGGACTAATTATGAGATGTGCTATAGAAATCAAAATCTTTGTAACGTAATTGTATCATCAAGACTAATTGCGAAGTATGTCATAGAAATTAAATCTTTGTTACATAATTGGTTTTGAAGTCGATACATTCATTAACTCAATCATTAAGTGACCAACTGCGAAGTATGTTACTCATGACCAAATCTTCGTATCGTAGGTGGCTTCTTAGTCGATATTTTCATTAACTGAATATTAAGTAGACTACTATGAAGTATGTTACCGAGAACCAACACGGTGCGTCGTAGGTTTTTTGAAGCTAATACTTTCATTAACTTAATGAGCAAGTGGACTAAGTGTGAAGTGTGTTATCCGGAACCAAGTCAGTGCATCGTGTATGGTTTTGAAGTCGATACTTACATTAACTGAATTGTCAAGTCGACTAATTGTGAAGTATGCTAGCCATAATGATCAAGTGACTAGCTTGAAGTGTGTTATCCGTAACCAAATCAGTGAATATTTGGTCGTTTTGAAGTACATACTTTCATTAATTGAATCATGGTTTTAAAAAACCGGTGGAACCGACTGGTTGGACCGGTTCAATCTGGAATCGCTTGCTCTCCAGGTCCGATTCAAACCGGTTCACATGTTATTTTAGAAACCGATTTTGCTCTTCTGAAAACCCGATCATACCAGTTTTTCACCCGAAAACCGGTTACAGAACTTGTTTGCATTGACAATTAGGGTTAAAGTTAAACTAAAAAGTAATTTTTTGAACATTGGCTTTACCCCTCATTTTCTTGATAAAGACATTAGTTATGAATATCGTTGGATGAATTTTCTAATATTATTCATATTGTTATTTAATCATTGAACTCGAACTTTCGATATCTAAAATGGTAGCTATTGAATTTCAAAAATCAAGTGTAAACTTTTATTTGTATTAAACTTTTTTTAATCTAATTACACTTTTTGAAAATTTATTTAGAGTTCTTTGTAAAGAATATATTTTGAAATTTATATTTTTTTTGTTTATTAACGTTATTATTAATTTTCTATCAAACCGGTTCAAATCGATTCGACTAATAGAAGGTATTTCCGATCTGTCGGTTTGACCGGTTTTTTAAACCATGAATGGAATCATCAACTCGATTAATTGTGAAGTATGCTATCTAGAATATTTTTATCAACTTTTTTATCAGCCAATATATACCCTATTATTTAGATAATTGGAATTGTGCACGACACAAGCGATATACGAGATTGGACCACAATGTGTGAGTTTATATCATAGGAAGAGCAAAAATCTTCTTTGATTTTCACTATAATCAGCTAATAAGTACAATACAACTTGAGATTACATCAAATCCTACTGAAAACAATTCAAAAAATACCGGAATAACACAATCACCAAAATTAGACAAAACCACGAGAAAAAGGTTTATGGGCAAATCCATGCGCGTTTCAATATAAATCCCTCCGAAACAAGATACAAAACTCCTCAAAATAATGAAATCCCCCAATATGGCAAGTCCATGCATGGGAACCAGGGGCAAAACAACGCGACCAAGGAAAAAGAACAAATCCATGCGAGTAAGGCTAAAAGCACAAATCCATGTGATTCTCAAAGCAAATCCACGCGGATGCTAGCTCAAAAACACGTGATTAGGCCAACATACAAATCAACGCAAAATCTCACCTTGGAAAGTGTACCAAAAGTTCCAACACCTTCAATTACATGTGATCCTCTATTTATAGGTAATGAGACTCATTTTCTACTTCTATGGGGTCATCTCCTCATTTTATGGGCTCAAGTGTTGGAATTGAAGAAAAAGCTCAAGTTCACATAATACCTCTTAATGCATGTCGAAAAGCCTCGTTTAGTGATTCTTTCGAATATAAAACCGGTCAATATCAAGAATGATCAAGTGGACTAATTGTGAAGTTGTGAGGTTCATGAGTAGTTCGTAACAGAAGTGTTCTATCCAGAACTTCCATGTTGAGAAAGTACACACAACAGAAAACATCACAGACATGTTAACTAAGATAATACCTGGAAGCAAGCTGAAGATCTGTGCTGAAGGCGCTGGTATGCTCACTCCTGAGCAGATCTAGGGCAGACGACAGGCTTCATTCCTGAAGAGAATGAAGAGAAACGCGCATGGAGAAACGAGTTAAGCAAAATCTGTGCTGAAGGCGCTGGTATGCTCACTCCTGAAGAGAAACGAGTTAAGCAAAATAAAGAAGAAGATGAACAAGAAACTGGAGGCTTATCTTAAGAATCAGCAAGGTTGAACGGTTTTGAAGTCAAGGCTGAGCTGGACAACCAGATGTGTGTCCAGACTGGGAGCTAAGGGAAAAATCGAACCAAATCTGTTCATTTCTGAACAGATCTAAGGAAAGCAGCACCAAATCTCCAACACGTAACCTGAGGGGAAGGATGCTTAGAATCAGAAGAAGAGAAAGCAAAAACGATGCAGGAGACTTATCTTTGAGGGTGAGCGACGTTGGACAGACTAACTTTCTTTCAAACTTCTCCTCTGCAGACTGAACAGGGACAAAGGTGAAGCTAAGCTGGTCAAGCAAGCTCACGTCTAGACTGAAACCAAGAGGGAGCAAGAGCAGAGCCAGATCTGTTCATCTCCGGACAGATCTAGGGCAAGCAGCCCCAAACCATCAACGCAAACCTGAGGGGAAGAATGTTAAACAAAAAGGAAAATATAGGGAAGAAGAAAGCAAGCATAACCTTTTCCTTGCTTCGTCGTCTCTGTCGCTTCTCCTTTCTGTTATGCAGGTTGAGCGTGGATGGAGGAGATCTGAGCTGAATGAGGCACACATTCAAACTAGAAGGAATAACGTTGCTGAAGGAATGAAAGACGCAAATGTGATTTTCATTCACGTGAGGAAACAAGCGCACAAGGCAGAAGAGTCGCGTTAACGACTCTTAAAACTGTTCATTAAACAAACTGCGAAAAACGACTAATTTAAGCCGTTCTGAAGCAGTTTCATGGGATCAAGAACCAGACTTCAGATTATCAATATGAAATCAAGCAATCGAAGATCAAGCGAGTAATCAACCGAGATAGTGGGTGACAACGCTCTGATCAAGAGCCTTGAAGCAGCAAAGCGAGCGACAAGACATTCAACAGGCAACAAGCAGATCAATATCAGAGTTCATATGCTATATGTGTAATATGTTCTGATTTCCTTGTAAATCAAAACCAGTGAGTTTTTAGATTGGATCGTTATATTGATCCAGAGGTTTTTCTCCGGATTTACTCTGGTTTCCTCGTAAAAATCTGTTTTCTTTCAAATTCAATCGAAAGGAACCAACAAGTGGTGGTCTATTACCATAAACTGTGATCAAATTGAGTTTGATAATGGGGAGTTTTTCCCAACAACTCCGAAGTATGTTATCATAGATGTTATTGAAGTCGATACTTTCATTAAGTGAATCATCAAGTGGACTAACTATGAAGTGTGTTATCGAGAACCAACCCATTCAACATAGGTGGTTTTGAAGTCCATGTTTTCATTAACTTAATCATCAAGTAGACTAACCACGAATATGGTATCGAGAACCAAATCTTTGTACCGTAGATCGTTTTGAAGTCAATACTTTCATGAATTGAGTCATTAAGTGGACTAACTAGGAAGTATGTTATTGAGAACCAAATCTTTTTATCCTTATTGGTTGTGAAACTAATAGTTTCATGAATTGAGTCATCAAGTTGGCCAACCACACTGTATGTTATCGAGAACCAAATCGGTGTTTCGTAGTTCGTTTTTAACTCAATACCTTCACGAACCGAGTCGTAAAGTTGACATAGCTGCAAAGTATGTTATCGAAAATCGAATCCATGTTTCGTAGGGCGTTTTGAATTGGCTTACAACATTGATTCATAAGAAAAATAGATTTTAAGAATTACAAAGTAGGAGCTCTTTCAACTGATCCACCAATAACAGTAAGCAAATTGTTGCCAAAGGGATCACTTAAATGTGCAGCCAAGTTATCAACTGGGCCTTTTCCAGTCACATAAGCTTGAATAAAGAATCCAAGCATAGCAAACATTGCTAATCTACCATTCTTTATCTCCTTCACCTTCAACAATGCAGCTTGATCCGGATCACTTGCAAGACCCAACGGGTCAAATGGACCTCCTGGATGAAGCTTATCTTCCAAATCCTGAATTGTTCATCATAACAAAGAGTTAAGAGAATGTCTAGTTTTAAGCTTAATATAAAAAGGTGTCGTACTAAGCCATTGGTGATTCTGTAGTATTCGGCGCCTCCTACGAGAACGACTTCAGCAATTACAGCAACAACGAGGTTGATAGGGATGTTGTTTCCGAAATAATTCAATGTGTTCCCATCAAGAAGAAGAGCACCAGTCTAAACACACAAATCATGTTACAACTAGACTTCGATTTGTTTCGATTTTCGATTGAATGTGTAAAAGTAGACTGTTGTGATTTATACCTTGAACCAAACAGCTTCAGGTCCACAGTTAGCTCCATATTTATTGAAGGCTTCTGGAATGATAAAGCCAGCTGCACCAAGCATAGCCCAACGTGCGTGAATAAGCTCAAAAGCTTGATATCTGCAACAAAAGTTCGATACTTTGATATTAAGAGAGACTCATAAAAAAAAGGTTGAAATGAAAAGGGAAACTTGTCTACTTACTTAGCAAAGTCTTCTGGTTTCTTGCTGAGCCCAAAGGGATCATAGCCATAGCTGCATTTCAATATAAGTTGTTAGTAACTAATCATGACCCGAAGTAGTGAATATATGCGAATTTAACATATACGAGATGATATCAAACAAATTAGTAAGAATATCAACGATTTTCTCAGATGGACAGTATCTCTTATTACATGTATAAACATTAGGACACTAGAAGAAATAACAGCCATAATATAAAGAACTCACTCTCCAGGAACTTCTCCAGTTAGGTACTCTGGGATTTCCGACCTGTCCAACAGACCTTCCGGCAAGAAGATCCTTCTGTCCGGCCCTGAAACCGAATATAAAGCCACATTCATGGACCCGAAAGTAAATATGTGTGCATTCATGATAAGAACATTACAAGGTAGTAAGGCAAATGGGACTCACCGTACCACTTGGCGAGCTCTTCGCTCACCGGAGAAACCACGACGGTCTTAGACTTCGGAGCAGCAGGCTTCTTAGAGAAAATGGCAACAACTTTCGAAGCAGAGGAGCTGGAGGGAGCAGGCGCAAGCCTAAGAGTTCCGGTGAGATTGAGGCGGTTTCCCAGCATTTCCGACACTCCTAGCGATGCAGCAACGGTGGCCATTGGAGCAGCTCCTGTGCAAAGAGAATGAATTGTATGGTAGATTGATTCTCAAGTTCGGAGCATAATATTTGCATTGTTGTGGATGTTGATGCGCCAAATAGGATCACATATCTTGCTTCTTGATTGGTCAGCTCAGAATACACAATCTCACTGAGAGTTCTGATTGGCTGCATCTTATGACGTGTCTTTGTACCCTACATGTGTTCATGAATTCTCTCTATCCAGATAACGTTGCAATCTAAAATAAGCCTCCACCAGAAATAATATAAAATAATATTTTCATAATAAAATCATAATGAGCTTCTTTCAGGTCAAATTTTGTTTGGTAAATACAACTTGTTTTCTACCTGAATGTACAAATTCATTCAGTAACAAGGCAGATAAATGGACTTCAATGAAATTTGATATGAAGCAGCACCAGAATTCGAAAATGCGCTTGGAATACAGAACTAAACCTGCAAAAAATAGAAAAGATTGTCGAAATTGAGTACCGAGTTCCGAACATAAGTGGGATGAGAGCTAATGTTGATGTATATAAGCCTGTAAAAAGACCATGGAGTGTAATCTCAGTTGTCCCTTCTCCATTTGTTTATTTCTCTGGAACTTGTCTCAACAAGCTTCTTTGTGTGCACAACCAGCTCATCAATAAGGGCACCAATCTCATTACTGACACGAAGAAACAACCAAATAAATCAGAATTAACTCAAAATACTGAAAACCAGATCTTTCAAAATATAAATCGCCAATATGCAAGCCTCAATAAACATCTTTTAGTAAAATGACTCTTTTAATTTCATAGAATAAAATTCAGTATTTCATCCGCAAAATCTTTGCGAAATACCCTCCTTGTTTCATTGGAATTTCTGGATATATGATGATCATTGTATAAAAAGTAAGAACATCCAGCATTGCATTTACAAAAACAAATAATTAATGAAATCAGAGACAAATCCATTTCACTAACTCTCTGGCAACAGCTAACTGATCAGGAATAAAAAACACGAGATAAAAGCGGTGGCTGAAGCTTACTTTGTTGGAATACTGCCACGGCCATATGACAAATTGTCGACATTAGAGTACTTGCGAGAATCATCGTATGCTATCCCTTTTCCAAATCCATACCCAAAACCCACACCGATTCCACAGCCAGCACCAAACCCAAATCCCAACTGCATAGATGGAATCCCAAAACCAAATCCTGTACCTTAAATTCAAAAAGAATGAAATCACAAACCAGGTGGATAAACCAACGTAAACTAGCGAACTAGAACTCTAGGTCAAAACCTCCAATAAGTCCAAAGGATAAACCAACACCGCAGCCAGCGCCGATACCAAACCCAGGTCCGAGCTTCCCAAGAGTTTGGGATTTGATTTCAGGAAGCCTCCATATTATACCCTTCCCTTTGTCGTCCAAACGGTTCATCTCTTGCAATACAATTTGAATTTGCCCTTACTACTGAAACTCTCCCCCTTTTCTACGCAAATTTTGAAGGATATTCTTTGGTCACCACCCCATCTTCGACCCCAGCACTAAAAGCTCACTTACTGAACAGAATCCGGGTTCAGATACTTCGGTAGAGTCCTACGGCTTAAAACTAAAATAAAATACAAAAGTCTATAAAAAATAAATTAAAGTGTTTGCACAAAATATATCAAAATTAATCCAAAATATTATTAATTTTAAGATGAATAGTCGCAAACACTTTTAAATGTGGAGATCGGTATTGATATTGATCGATCACACTTGGAAAATGATCGACAATGTGGTTGATCGGGGCACATATGGAAGACATGATGATCGGTATTGGTACCGAACGGTTGAGGACCGAAGTAAGAAATACCGAAAATGACAAATTGACCGAAGTGATCGGATCGAGGACCGAAGCACATGATCCGAAGATATGAGATGTATACAATCGGCCGATGACCGAACTGAGATATGGTGGGGCCTACTAGTCTAAAATATCGACAGTTATGGAAGAAGATATTGAAGGAAATAAGATCATATCAAATCAATATATATGGACACATATATATGACTTGATTATGGATAATTATATATAGAGATATGATCAAATATTAAGAATATTTGTTAGTTACCTTAATATCTCAATCACCTCATCTATATAAAGGGGTCTTATGGTTCATTGTCATGTACTTCAATACTCTTGTTGTTATGGTCCATTTTTAGGGGGTACCAACAGTCGTCCGGTTCGTTCAACAAACGAACTCGGTTCTGATTTCTTTTAAGTGTGGAAGACGATCAAAAGCTAAAAACAAAGTAGTGAACGGCGATATATAGTGGAAACCCCAAGAACTGGGGTGAAAACCACTCGACTAAGAGCTGATTATGCTCTTAACCTGCTCACTAATGAAATAACTCAAAGTTTATACAAGAAAGGCTAATGAAAATGACGAGGTAAAGAAAGTGATAAGAATCCGGCAGAGTAACAGCCTATTCTTCCACGTCCAAAGGGTCATGTTATCTCCGTCGTCTGGCCCTGTATTTATAGAGTTCTTAGTGAGTGTAAATCACGCTCCGTAACCGCCTCTGACAGGTTTGTTAGAGGTTGTTATCGCGAGATGTAAAACGAGGTTGGGACCGAAGCATGGTAAACGTGATCGGGCCCGAAGCGTGGTAAACGTGGGAAGGCCTGAAGCGTGGTAAACGTGAGTTGTAACTGCTCGGACCGAACCCAAGTGCCAGCTGGCAGAAAACGCTTTATTTCGCTAAGGTCATCTTCGGTCCTCAGTAGAACATCGGGCCGCTCCTTATTGGAGGTGTGGAATGGGCTATAAGGATTCATTTTCGCCAATTGAATTGATCCAATCGTTCCTGGGCCTTACCCATCACAAGGTACCCGGTCCTAGAGTTCTCATCACTTGTATTCCGATTTTTCCTCTTCGTGTATGTGTATTGTAATCTTCTCAAGTGATATTGAATTTGGCCGTTTCCGCCGGTCACGTGGTTTTCCCATTCCGGGTTTCCACGTTAATTTCTTGTGTCGTTGTTTTCTCTTTGCTTTAATTTTCGGGTTCTACTTAATCTATCGAGGTTATTCGCACATGTGTTCAATCTCCAACAATTGGTGGTGGCTGTGGGGTAGTAGTGGTGCAATTGGCGATGAGTGACGATAAGAGAAGTCTAAGGATGTTTGACGGATCTGATTTTGCCTATTGGAAAATGCAAATCCGTAATGCCTTATATCGGAATGATCTAGGGGAAGCGTTAGAAGAAAAGAAGCCAGCAAAGATGGAGGATGCGGATTGACAGAAATTTGATTGCAAGGTGTTGGCGATTGTTCAACTATCGTTGTCGAAGAAGGTGGCGTTTAACTACAATAAACAAACGATGGCGTACTGTATGATGAAGGCGCTGTCCGATATGTACGAGCGGCCTTCATCGACAAACCGTATGCTCTTGACACGACAGTTGTATACCATGACGATAGAAGAGGGTGCCCTGTTGCAGAACATCTGAATGATTTATGCAACCTTACATTCCAGTTGTCGCTGGTTGGACATGTCATGGATGATGACACGCAGGCCGTTGCCGTTCTTGGTACCATGCCCGAAAGCTAGTCGATGACGGTTGATATCATTAGTAGTCAACATGGGAAACTCAATTTTGATAATGTGTGGGATCAACTCATTAGTGATGAATTGAGACGAAGGCATAAGGGGGATACCAAAAGTAATGCATTGATGTCAGATTCTTCCCGGGGTCGGAAGAATAACCGAGGGCAGGGCCCGATCGAGGAATTGAGGAAAGTCGAAGAATCAGGGGGAGCCCGATTGCTGGACACTTCCGCAGGGAATGCAAGGAGCCGAAGAAGGAGGAGAATTCAGCATTGGTAGCGGCTGAATCTGACGATGCACTTGTACTCTGTCTCGAGAGTCTGAGTCATGGGTGGTTGAGTCAGGTGTATCTTTTCACTCCTATTTTAATCAGAAGTTATTTAAGTCTTTCAAAGCAGGGAATTTCGGGAAGGTTTATCTTGCCGATGGGAAGTTCCTGGAGATCACCGGTCGGGGTGATATACCAATCCGATCCTCAAACGGTTACAGTTGGACCTTGGAGGATGTGATGTACATACCCGGACTAAGCAAGAACATGATATCAGTCGGACAGTTGGATTCCAAGGGGTACCGAATGTTTTTCGGGAGCGGTCGGTGGAGAGTGACCAAAGGGGCTTTGGTCATTGCTAAAGGAATCAAGTTGGGAACTTTGTACGTTGAGAAACTGATCGGGGCATATGGGGACCGATCCACTCTCACTACAATTGAGATCGATCGGTCGCATGGGGACCGAAGGAGGTTGCTGAAGAGGTGGCTCGATCGCCTTGGCCACATGAGTGGGAAGGGCATGAAAATCATGGCCCGGAAAGGCTTATTGCCGATCTTTGAGGACAAAGCGATTGGATTCTGTAAGGATTGTGTGCTCGGCAAGCAGAGAAGAGTAACCTTTACGAAGGTGAAGCAGGATCAGAAAACCAGCAAGCTGGAACTCGTGCATACCGATGTGTGGGGTATGGCACCGGTCGAGTCTGTTGGAGGCTCGAAGTACTACGTCACCCTAATTGACGACTGTACCCGTAAGGTATTCGTCTTTTTTCTAAGGAAGAAATCTGATGTGTTCCAGACATTCAAAAGGTGGAGAGTATGACGGTGAGGAGTTTAAAGATTACTGTTTGGCAAACGGTATTAAGCTGGAGCGATCGGTCCCCAACAAGCCAAGGCAGAATGGAGTCGACGAACGAATGAACCGAACGTTGAATGAGCGTGCCCGATCGATGAGATTGCACGCTGGTCTACCAAAGATCTTCAGGGAGGATGCTGTAAGTACGGCAGCATACATGATCAATCGGAGTCCATCGGTACCATTGGATTGCGAGTTGCCCGAGGAGAAGTAGATTGGGAAGGAGGTGAAGCTGGATCATCTCAAAGTGTTCGGTTGCATTGCGTATGTTCACATAGACCATGAGAAGAGGGATAAACTTGATGCTAAAGCTGTAAAGACAATTTTTGTTGGTTATGGAGTTAATTATTTTGGTTACCGGTTCTGGACCGAAGTGAAGAAAATAATTAGATCGGTCGACGCGGCCTTCAACTAAGATCAACTTTACAAGGATACTATTTCAAATACTAAGGAGAAGTCTACCGAGGTGATAGTGGTGATACCATCAAGTAGGAGCAGTGGACCTCCAGACCGATCGGTGTCACTTCTGACGAGGAGTCAAAATCTCTGTCTGATCGGTCCGATACCGATCAGCAGAATGAAGACCATGCGACATATGATAATGTCGAAGAAGTCACTCCTGTGTTGAGGCTGTCAACCATGGAGAGGAGATCACCCGATCGTTACACTCCTGCAATGTATCATACCTTGTTGACTGACGATGGCAAGCCAGAGAATTTCCGAGAGGCTGTTGAGTTTCGTGTGTAGGAAAAGTGGGAGCTTGCTATGGAGGACGAAATGGCGTCCTTGTCAAAGAACAAGACTTGGATCTTGACAGAATTGCCAAGAGGACATCGGGTCTTACTTAACAGATGAGTCTTCAGAGTAAAGCAGGAGGCAGATGGGTCCAAACGTTACAAGGCGAGACTAGTGGTCAAAGGATTCTTGCAGAAGAAGGGAATTGACTATTACGAGGTATTATCACCGGTCATCAAAATGACGATGATCAGGGTGATTTTGAGTATAGTGGCTGCGAAGAATATCCATCTTGAACAGATGGATGTGAAGACGGCTTTCCTTCATGGTGATTTGAAGGAAAAGATTTACATGGCACAACCCGAGTGGTTTAAGGCGCATGGTAAAGAAAATCTGGTATGCAAATTGGTAAAGAGCTTGTATGGATTGAAACAAGCTGCTCAGTAGTGGTATATGAAGTTTGACTCCCGAATGACCGAATGAGAATTCAAATGATGCGAGACAAAAAACTGTTGTTATCTCCGAGGGGGCAAAAGTGCATACGTAATCCTTCTACTGTATGTTGATGACATGTTGATCGTAGGGGGTGACATGGAGGAGATAAAACAATTCAAGCGGAAGTTGTCCGAAGCATTCGAGATGAAGTACCTGGAATCAGTCAAGCAGATTCTGGGAATGAGAATCTCGAGAGATCTGCAGAAGGGTTCACTTACATTGTCTCAGGAAAAGTATATTGAAAAAGTGATTGATCGGTATCAAGTAGGAGACTTGAGGGTTGCTAAAATTCCTTTGGGAGCACACATGAAACTCTCAAATGAGCAGGCGCCGATGACCGACCACGAGGCCGAAGAGATGAAGAACGTGTCATACTCTTCAGCGGTCGGTAGTTTGATGTATGCAATGGTATGTACGAGACCTGATATTGCACATAGAGTGGGAGTCGTGAGTAAGTTCATGTCGAACCCTAGGAAAGAGCATTGGGAAGCAATGCTATGGTTGCTACGATACCTCAAAGGGACATCAGGGCGGGAGCTGTGTTTTAAAAGGGGACCAATCGAACTAACAGGGTACGTGGACCCTGACCTTGGAGGAGATATGGACGATCGGAAGAGTACATCGGGGTATGTATTCACTGTTGGCGGTACATCTGTCAGTTGGAAGTCGAAGTTGCAATAGTGTGTCTCACTTTCCTCCACTGAGGTAGAGTTTGTTGCAATTTCGGAAGCAGGAAAGGAAACAGTGTGGCTCCAGAATTTCCTGATGGAGATCGGTAAATGGACCGATCTGTGGACTTTGTACAGTGACAGTCAGAGTGCCATATGTTTGGCGAAGAACCTGGTATTTCATGCGAGGACGAAGCACAGTGAGTTGAAGTATCACTATATTAGAGATCTGCTCAAGAGAAATGCGCTTCAACTGATGAAGATCAAAGGCACTGAAAATCTGGCATGCATGCTGACGAAGGGAGTCACTATGGCAGAGCTAGAGTTATGCATAGCTCTAGTTGGTCTCACCAACTGAGTTGGTGAGCTGGCGCTATCAAGAGAAGATGCATTATCGATCTTCAAGTGGGAGATTGTTAAGTGTGGAGATCGGTATTGGTATCGATCGGTCACACTTGAAAGATGATCGGCAATATGGTCTATCGGGGCACACATGGAAGACGGAATGGTCGGTATTGGTACCGAACGGTTGAGGACCAAAGTACGCAATACCAAAGATGACAAAGGGACCGAAGTGATCGGGTCAAGGACCAAAGCACGTGATCCAAAGATATGAGATTGAGGCAATCGGTCGAGGACCGTACTGAGATATTGTGAGGTCTACTGGTCTAAGATATCGGCAGTTATGGAAGGAGATATTGAAGGAAATAAGATCATATCAAATCAGTATATATATACGCATATATATGATTTGATTATGGATAATCATATATAGGGATATGATCAAATATTAGGAATATTTGTTAGTTACTTTAGTATCTCAACCATATCATCTATATAAAGGGGTCTTAGGGTTCATTGTCATGTACTTCAATACTCTTGTATTCCGAGTTTTCCTTTTCTTGTGTGTGTGTTGTAATCTTCTCAAGTGATAGTGAATTTGACTGTTTCCACCGCTCACATTAATTTCAGGTTTCCACGTTAATTTCATGTGTCGTTGTTTTCTCTTTGCTTTAATCCTCGAGCTCTACTTAATCTATCGAGGTTGTTCGCACACGTGTTCAATCCCCAACAAACACGACTCAGACTTTCCATATTCATAGATTTTTCAAATTATTCTTATTTTTTATACTTATGCATTCTTAAAGCATAAAATAGATTGGATATTGAGAAGTCGGATCGGATTCCCTTGGTCGACTGCTTGGGATGCTTGTCGAAGTAGACCGACGAACGATGACATAGGGGGATGACTATTGATATTTGCTGACGAAGAATGGGCAGACGAAGTTGTGTCATGATTGGCACTTGTGTGTGATCCTAGTCGTGATTGGCGATCGGCATCTTCTCCATACTTAGCCAGATTTTGTGTCTGGTAGTGGATGGTGGACGGTAGACAATGATGGTGACATCTAATGACAATGGTTTCAACATGACTTTTACGTATGAAAAAGTAGTATTTAAGTATCAAGAAATAGTATCAATATCTTCGATAACATCCACTGAATAAAATAAACATTCATCTTTTCTATAAAAGGAATAGAAGATTTAAGAAGAAGGATAAGCTGAAATATAATCAAATCCTTTAGATATCATTGTGCTTACTTTATTTCATGCTTTCCCTAGTACTCATTTAGTGAATTCTCCTAGATTTAGTGCCCCATAAGTTTATCTATTGGATCTCGGGTTTCCAACATAAAAATTATGTTTCTTATGACAATTGATTACCAGCTGTCCTTATGAAATAAATAAGATTTAATCTTACAATATTAATATATCTACCCGTAGCATTTGGCGATGTCCTTGTGACCTATTGTTAAATCATTAATAAACTCTTCTTTGAACTAGCTTTTTCAATTAGATGGAAAATATTGGTTCAGTTGAGGCTATCGATGCATAAAACCATCATGCCTCATAATAGCATTGCAAGGAGCGAGGTTGTTACCCATGATCCGCAAACCCTTCATAAAATGATGGAACATATGGTAGATGACTTTTTCTAGTCTATTCTTACCTCGAGATGGAGGTTGGTCGTCGAATTTCAGAGCGAGACATTAGCTCTCCTTGAAGAAAATGACGACCCGCGAGTTGCTATACATGTTGACGACCATGCTGCAAACCTTAGTTCCAACGTAGAGGAAATCATTCACAACAACGATCATTCCAACGCCCATCGAACTGGGCAAAACGTGGATGCCCTGACCAACAACTAAAGATTCTGACCATGTTCGGGTAAAGAGCATCTAGCCGAGCTTGAGGCCATCAAATGATGACGAGTGGGGCTTGATGTAGATCGTCGCCCAGCCTTCTATCCCGAGGCTATGGAGCAATCAATTCAACTTGATGTTGGAAAATATTTTCTTCTTGATTTGTAGACACATATCAAAACCCAAGATTCGGGAGACAAAAATCATGGGGCACCAAACCTATGAAAACTCCACTAAAGAGGTGGTAGTAAAAGCAGAACAATTCCATCAAATCCTAAAACGCTAATCCTACTCGAGGAGTTAGCAGTTTGCTACAACTACATTTACACTCGTTTTCTGAATAGATTATGAATGCAATATAAGAACGCTCATTCGAAGCACTCAATATGATGCCTAACTTCTCAGGATCAGACGATGTTCATGACCATCTGTTTGATTTTTATCTATGTGACAAAAGGTCCATGACATAAGTTATGAGTTTAGAAATAACCGAGTGTTCTTGTTTGTATCACATTCCAAAACTAAAAACCAACCATATGTATGAAATCGTGAAATTGTGAATGAGATAGAGAAACATTGGAAGATTTTTTAGGTTGTTGACATGATAAACTCCAAGAAGTTTTGTAGATATATTTCACCTACAATAAGCCACACCACTTGAGAGGCACCCATTTTGTGATGTACTCTTAAATGTCATGTTCAACATTGAACTCTTTGTTATTGATAATTTGAATACCCAAAAGGGAGATCCCGATATGTCAAAATATTTCTATGTCGATAGTGATTACCCTTGTCCACTATTGCATGTTAACGGTCATTGTGAACCAATCATATGTGTAGACCATTGGTTAATGTTCCATTTGAAGTCTATTCAAGAGATGATGATGTCCCTTGAATCATGGGATGAACCTTCATGGGTAACCGAATTTTCTACCCCATATTTTAAACTGAATTTGTATTTTAATGCAGTTCGGAATTGCGAACTTTGAAAGCAATTGCCAGTTACGATTACCAATAATAACTTAAAACGTGGATACAACAGCTAGGATTTTGTAATTGGCATTAAACAACTTATTTGGTAGTTTCCACGTATGTCTTTACCCCTTTCGTGAGAGGCAGTTTAATATCCCCAACCACCTTCAACAAATCTTCTTCCGGCCGCAACATCATTTTTTCCGGCGGCTTCTTGACCTTCTCCAGCACC
The DNA here is from genome assembly GCA_009725065.1 of Utricularia reniformis. Classification (NCBI taxonomy): domain Eukaryota; kingdom Viridiplantae; phylum Streptophyta; class Magnoliopsida; order Lamiales; family Lentibulariaceae; genus Utricularia; species Utricularia reniformis. The sequence goes on from RWGZ01001441.1 coordinate 70,549, forward strand.
CCTAGGAATGTTTGAATAACCCATTTTAATTTTGTTGATTTTATGTTATGATGTTACATGAATTTTGGTTTCGGTACCCGTCCTTTATTTCCTTCTTCGGCGGCCACTTTCCCTTTTCTAGTATGCAAGTTCTCTTCTCCACACCCTCCAGTAAGTTTCCGGCAACTGAATTTGTAATTTTCATTTTAAAATTGTTGATTGTTTCGGTGCTACTTGATTTTTTTTAAAAAAAATTATTTGCATCTAAATAAATGTTAATTTTTTGTTATGTAGAATTTACGATTGTTTTATGGTTTCCATGTATTTACGGGTTTAGTCGAATTTTAGGTTATTTTGGATGTATGATTTTTTTTGTTTATAATGTTGTCTACGAACATTTGAGATTGTTTTATTGTTTCGGTACATTTACGAGTTAAGATTTGTCCGATCGTAGGTTCTTTTGAGTGTATGATTTGTTTTGTTTATAATGTTGTCTTAAAATTTATGATTGTTTTATGGTTCCGGCACATTTGATGGTTAAGATTTGTCGGTTTTTAGGTTTTTTTGTGTTTTAGATTTAGGCGAATTGCTGAATCACACTGATTAGGCCTACACTGTTGAAACACAGTTTGCATGGATATTTTTACGACCCTGATTGTCGTATGGTGTATGGTTGGAGGTAGTACATGATTGGGACTCTATTACAAAATCCGAGTTGTTATTAATTGTTCAAAACTTTCTGATAAGTGAGGCGAATGCTCGGAAGTACGACCGCTGGACACCAGCTGATTGTATGTCGTGATGCTTTAGACTTGATGTCCCAAGATAGGGAGGGTAAGACATTTTTTAGGCTGTCTACTAAAAATACAACATAGTCTTATGCATGTTATTTAATGAGTTTACGTGGCTACCATATAATCACAATGATGAGGCTAGGGTGGACGATGCCTATAGAGCTATTTGGACATACATAGGTCAATTAGACACCATGTCATGCTTTGTCAAAAGACACTTGAAAGCCCTATGTTGTATGCATATACATCCTTGTAAATTTCATAGCTTTTTCTAACAAAAATGTCAAAACAATTGTTAGACATTAAAATAAGTATTCTACTAAGCAAAATTACAAACAAAGCTACTTATACTTACCATCATTCTCCCAGATATATGGAATGATCTCTCTTCTAATAAAATTTCATAACATGTTTTTATGGTACTCTCCAAACCTACTGGGGAGACAATTATGAAGGCGGTAAATCTTGCCAATTTGCAAAACCTGACCGATTTCGCCTTTACGCCACCTGAAATTATACTTACAATCATATTGTTCATCGAAATTGCATTTCCAAACTAACAATTTTGTTGTGCTCGCATCCACGTAGAACTTATATTTGTGATAAATATGACAGCCATTCGAACACAATAATACATTTCCTCCTTATCTTTGAAACCCATATGAACAACCAATTCCGGGTTTCGAACATTGAACTTCAAGTAATCACGTTTCCTATTACCGACCGCAAACTGATAGTCCATAATTGTACCACCCTGTGGAAAAATAGAATCGAATACTTATTGATGAGAACTCTAGGACCGGGTACCTTGTGATGGGTAAGGCCCAGCAACAGTTGGGCCAATTCAAATGGAGAAAATGAATCCTTACAGCCCACTTACACCTCTAAGGAAGAACGACCCGATGTTCAACTAGAGGACCGAAGCTGACCTTAACGAAATAAAGCGTTTTCTGCCATCTGGCACCTGGGTTCGGTCCGAGCGGTTACAGAACGGTTACAACTCACGTTTTCCATGCTTCGGGCCTTCCCACGTTTACCACGCTTCGGGCCCGATCACGCAGACCACGCCTCGGTCCCAACCTCGTTTTACATCCCGCGATAACAACCTCTAACAAACCTGTTAGAGGCCGTTACGGGGCGTGATTTACACACGCTATGAACTCTATAAATACAAGGCAAGACGACGGAAATAGCAGGACCCTTTGGACGCGGAAGAACAGGCCATTACCCTACCGGAATTCTTACCGCTTTCTTTACCTTGTCATTTTCATTAGCCTCTCTTGTATTGACTATGAGTTATTTCATTATTGAACAGGCTAAGAGCATAATCTGCTCTTAGTCGAGTGGTTTTCACCCCAATTCCTGGGGTTTCCACTATACATCGCTGTGCATTTATTTATTTCTAATTTTTGATCGTCTTCCACGTCTAAAACAAATCAAAACCGAGTTCGTTTGTTGAACGAACCGGACGACTGTTGGTACCCCCTAAAAAGGGACCATAACACTTATATAGAAAAACCAGACATACATTCAGCGAGTAGTGTCGCTTGAACTACATGATGAATTTTTGTTTCAACATCGTCGTTATCGAAAGGTTCATCGGGTTCATCAACAGGAAAATTTCGAATATTTCGCTATCGAACTCTGGTAATTGCTCATTTTCCATACCTTGCATCAAAATTTTTAAAGATACCACAATAAAAGCAACAAAATAAAATACACAAAAAAATTCATAAATAAATAATATATGAAGAAAAAAAAAATTAAAGCAGCAACAATATCCATTACAAATATCAAATTATAAATTAAATTAAATTCCATAAATAAATATAAAAAAATGATAAAATTGTAAAAATTAAATTTACATAAAAATCGCGTGTGGAAAGTATTTTGAAGGTTGAATTGTGGGGTGTGGAAGTTGTGAAGTGAGAGGGTTTTTATAGATGATAAAATTTACCTAAATAACTTTCGTAACTCACTATCATTTGCATGGTAGCTTGGGAACAACTCTCGTAACTGGCAATTATTAACGTGGCAGCTTGGAATAACTTTTGTAAATTGCTCTCGCAGTTCGCAATGCCGAAATGCGTTAAAATACAAATCCAATCTAATATATGAGGTAGAAAACTCAGTTATCGTTAACCTTCACACCCCAAGACCTTGCATTTGGGAAAGCGAGGTTATAAGGAGGGGAAAGGTTAGTAGTAGAACTTCAATTGAGGAAACACCCTACAGTTATTGATGATGTGATCGAGGTGTGAGGATGTGTGAGTTATAAGGATGAATGGATAATTTTAGAAGACATTACATTGTTAATCCTGTGGTTTGTGAAAATAATTTGAATATTGTGCTAAACAAGTATCGATTATTGTTAAATGCTAGAATCGAACATCTCATTTTAACATGACACATATTCATTTTAGACGTTTGTAACTAGCAAGAGTGAATGAGAAATGTTGAAATATTTTTAATAATATTTAAAAGTAATATATAAAAGAAAATCTATTGAATATACCTATTTAAAATAAGTATTTGTGTTAAAAACTACATTTATAGGTTTATAAGATTATTGTACCCTTGTCCACGTGCCAAAACTATTTATGTATTCTACATATCTTTACACATCATTATTCTTTTGTATCCACATCATATTTTCTTTCAATTTCTCAAATTTAGTAGTTATCCAAATCATTTTTTATTTTTCTTTCATTAACATAATCGTCTCTCTCAAAATTAAATTTTATTTTTATATCTCATAACTTTATCTATTTATTATTCAATTTTATCATTAAATATTACATTTTCATTTTATATCATGTAATATTTTTTATATTACATTAATATTAAAAATATATTAACTAATTTTTTTTTTATAAAAGGTTACAAATACCTTGAAAATTTATTCCAAATGTGTTCCATAAGATCATTTTTAATTGACGACATGCCCTTCGGTAGCGAGAGTTGCATACGACGGAGATAATTATGAAAACGTGGATCAATTCCCCTCATTGAGCTTACAATATCTTAAATGCCCTCTAGACACCATTCTTGTTTCTTCTTGATAAATATCAAATAATTTATCTTGTGAAGTTTGTAGTAGAATGATAGATTTAACCATATATAGGTCAATTTGGGTATATACTATAACTCAAATAATAACTTATGAGCGAAACGCATTTTAGTATGCATTATTTCATAGTTTTGGTAAATTTAATTCTCGTAATTTGATAAATTTGACAATTCAGGTCCCCAAAATTTAAGCATGATAAAATAGGTCCCAATGTTTTAGACGGTGCAAAACAAGTTCTCAAAAATTTATGTTTGTGGCATAATTGGTCGCATTTTATTAGATTGTGGCATTTGACATCCACAAATTAGAAATAGCCAATTTCAGTCTCTTAAATTTAGTGTATTTGACAAATTCAATCTCTAACAATGATATTGATTCCAACTTTTAAAAAAACGTATCCATGGAGCCTATTGTTGGGGATTAAACACGTGTGTGAACAACCTCAATAGATTAAGTAGAACCCGAGAACTAAAGCAAAAGAGAAAACAATGACACAAGAAATTTAACTTGGAAACTCGAGATAAGAAAACCACGAGACCGGCGGAACGACCAAATTCATTATCACTTGAAAAGAATACAACGCACACATGGGAAGAGGAAATTAAGAATACAAGAGTATTGAAGTATATGAAAATGGACTCTAAGACATCCTTATATAGATGATGTGTTTGGATAATTAAGATAACTAACAAATATTTCTAATATTTGATCATATCCTCATATATAATATCCCATAATCAAGTCATAAGACCAATGGGCTCTACCATATCTAAGTTCAATCCTCGATCGATTGCCTCCATCTCATATCTTAGGATTGATCCTGTTGTGGTCAAAAGACCAGTGGTATCAACAGTCGTCCGGTTCACAATAAAACGAACTCGGTTTTAATTTATTTAGATTGGGGTAGTGATTATGAAATGAAAAGCAAGCGATGCATAGGGTAAAAATGTTCGGGATACCGGGTTCCGGAGTTCTCCTCACTTGCCCCTCGGACTTTATCGTTGACGCAGAGGTGAAACAAGACTGACCATCTGATTGAGAATGCATAGGGTAAAAATGCCCGATCCAGCACACGAAGGACCGTACCTGAACCAGCTATGATATCGTCTCTAAGACCGATCCTGTACTTGACGAATTTAAGATTAGATTTAAATTTTGAAAACAATAACGGCTATAAGCAAAATTATACTTTTGAAATTTGAAAATAGTCTGCACCTTTCCGTATTCCTCTAACAGACAGGTCAAAAGACTGCAGTCTTCTGCAACAGTACATATGTCGATTGGTGAGTGGTCGAGGGGAAAGTTTAAAAGCTGGGGTTTTGGTACTGTAGAACCATCGTTGACATTTGCAAAAAAATTTCTCTAGCCCTAGTTCTTGTGCGATTTTGTTCTTCCTGTTGCAACCATCCTTTTTTTAAAGAAAACTTCAAGGTAATCGATCATGGCTCCTCGTAAGGTTAGGTATCCTAACATTTCTGAGATTGACATCGAAGAACTTCGAGTCAAATTCTACATTCCAGCCCATTACTCCATTAGGAAGGGGAAGGAAGATGTACCCTACTTCCTTTCCGCAAAAATGATGGTCCCTTCTAACGCTCTTCCTGTTAGCTACGTATCTCTAAAATGCGGGCTAAATTTTCCGTTGCATCCTTTTGTAGCCGATGTGCTTCTGGAAATCCGTTGCCCGACTTATGCCATGTTTCCGGGCAGTTATGTATATATAGTAGCCTTCATATTCTACTGCCATAGGCTGGGTATAAAGCCATCTTTAGAAATATTATTTAGCTTGTTTTTGGTAGGATTCCGAAATGAGAAAAGACTATTAGGATGCCGTAGGTTGTATTACATAGCACTCGGCACCGCTGAGTGTGTCATAGTTGATAAGAAAGACTCCCTTCATGAATGCGAGCCTTTTTATCTTTGGATAGCAGTCCCGAAGGAGGATCTGCTTAAGGTGTATCCAATCATCACCTACCCTGATATTTGTTAGTTGGACCAATCCCATTTCAACCATTCCCCCCAAGATATCGCTGACAGATTAGCGATACTTCCTCCTCCCAAAGAACGTCTTAAACATATAGACATACTTTGGGAGAAGAAGCTGATAGAAATAGAGGTAGCGGGTAGGACTGGAGCCCCAGCCCCGAAGGGTATATTTTCTAGCTCCGATTCGTCTAAATAATCGGGTACGGAATATAACTTAACTTAGTTCATATATCCTGATCCTTATCATTTTTACTTTGCAGATTCCACATATACAATGTTTGGAAACCGCATTACTGAGATGGCCGCTACCGCGAAAGCTAGGAAGGCTCGGCTGAGATCATCTGATTCTGTGTCGGTCATCCCGTGGAGTCTTCACAATCTACGGGTGGTTCCAAGGGCCGGAAGCCCGATCCTACCATTGCGGAGGTAGAAGAGGTGATATCGGCGAAAATCCAATCATTGAGCCTGCCAGCTATGTATAGGATCGGGAATACTTCCTCTTTGGATCTTAATATCGTGTGGTTATTGCTGCATGGGTCAATTAGAGTGGAGGACGTTCTCCCGACCTCGAGTCTTGGGGAGAACGTGTCAAGACCCCCCCTGCCATTGGATAGAAGCGAACGGGTGGCCGAAGAAGAGCCCCCGAAGTAGTTCAAACGGTTGAAGAAGGCAGGGGAACATCAAGCAGCCACGATCCCAAGGAAAGAGATCACTATAGGAGAGTCGGTCCCTGCAGCATCTAGTTCTGAGCCTGCTCGAGAGGCGATCCAAGAGATGTTGAGTTCTGTGGCGAAGGATCGGGGACCGAAGAGAACTCTAGTATCTTGGAAGGATGTCATGCTGGAGGAATATAGGCTGCTGGGGAGGAAGAATCCAACCGATTTGGGTGGCCCGATCTCGGACATGTTCACGGCCTACTTGGAATCCATGGTTGTGGTAAGTTTTCTCTTATATTCTATTGCTAAACATAACTTTTGCTAACTTTAGTTTGCTCTTGCAGGCATGTAGAAGAGGCTTGAATGTTTCCTCTGCAATCCAGCTAAGCGGAAGATATGCTTCGGCTTCTAAAGTGATTAAATATCAACTTGTCTTAGCTCGGAGGCAAGATTAGATAAAGCAGTAGGAGCTGGTATCGATTTGGGAAGAGCAGAACCGTTTGAACGGAGAGTTGTTGGGAGTGGGCACCCAGGCCTCGCTCCTAACTTCTCAGGTAGAAATTGGAAGTTAAGTACAAGGATGCTCAATGGGCTGCTACCTCCGCAACCGTCCGAATCTCTGAGCTGGAGCGTCAAGCACAAGAGTTGTCTGACGAGAGTAATAGACTTCTCATTCGGTCCCAAGAATAGAAGGATGCCTTGAAGGATGAATTGACCAGGAGCAAAGATGCAATAGAACGATCGGTCTGGGAAGCCCTTCTTGCCTTCGCTCAGTCCCCACTATTGTTTGCCTTGGCAGGCAATGTTTACGAGTCCAACGTTTCCCAATACATAGATAACATGAAGGTTCAGATTGTCAAGCAATTTGGCATGGACCCCGAAGATGAACACTGGGAGTCAATTGACCCCCTGACCAAGGATGAAAACTTCAAATAAATTACAGTTCTTGAGGAGCCTCCACTAGACAATGATCCCAACTTTTCCTAATTTGACTTGATGGAGAGATCAATCAATGAGTTATTTGACTTGATGGAGAGATCTGAAGGCGTGGATAGCAGAGAAGTCTAGGGAATCAGAAAGAGAGGAATGACAAGTGGATTAAAGCTTAGACCTTAAGTCTCCTCTTTTCTGTATTTTGTTTCTTGTTGTAAATATTACTTATATCAATGCATCTCGTTTAATTTTCTAAGCATAAGTTCCGGGCAAGTTACTAAGCTTAAACCCTTCGTTCACTTTTAACTTAGGTTGGAATTTTGCTAAGCTTAATAAGTTAGGGATACTTAGATACATTTATAGATCACTCTTTATTCCATCCCTGTTATCATGATAATCTTACCGGCGTAGCTCTGGTTCTTTATGAGTCCCATGACAAGTTTCGGCGGGGCCTGATTCTATACAAGTCACGCGTCAGGCTTCAGCCGAGCCCCGGTTCTGCATAAGTCCCAAGATAGGCTCATGTTTATACTTTGATCGACTAATTCCGTCCATGTTATCTCTTCTTATGGCAGAATACATGAACGTAATGGTTATTTCTGAAGGGTGAATACCGTTGAAAAGGATGTTTAGTTCGTAGTGAGTTCTGGGAGTTTTGCGATCCATCTAAGCACTCAAAAAGCACAGGCGCATCTGACTCGTCAGAGCGGTCACTACTACTTGGGAGCCTTACGAATGAATCACTACGGTCATCAGTCCAGACTAGTCCAAAAAATCCAACTCCAAGATCGATCAATCATCTAGCTACAAATAATTTATATTACATTCATTTGTATTATGTCCATAATTTGATACACATATTTTTGGTTCAGAATCATCATCCATTATCAAAGATTTACAAGAAATACCCCCGTAAATTCATAACATTCCAGGTTCGGGGGATCTCATCGCCATCTAGAGTTTCCAACTAAAAATCTCTAGCTTCCAATTTTTTCAAAATTTCTTTAGGGTCCTTCCCAATTTCTATCCAGCTTTCCAACGTTCCTCTGAACCCTTACATTCCTAATAACAAGATCGCCTTCAGAAAATTCTCTGGGTAGGATGCATTTATTTTGGGCTTGTTCCATTTTTCGTTGATAAGAACACATACACGCGTAGATGGTGTTTCATTTTTCTTCAATCATCTTAAGGTCCAGGGATCTTCTTTCATCATTCAAATGCTTATCATATTGAGTTAATCGATGTGATCGAATGGCAACCTCTACCGGACTAACTGCTTCAGACCCATATACCAAAGAAAATGGGGATTCAAGTGTGAGGTCCCCTCGGGGGTGCGAGAGAGAGGGAACCTTAGGCAAATCCCTACATCGGCTATAGACGGGGAACGATCGTATGTTAAGTATAATGATTCGTCTCCCATTGCACGAGGTCTTTTCCCTAGCAAAGTGGCAAGCGGAACGTTAGAACTGGAAAGTTAAGCGTGCTCACCCTGGAGCAATTTAGGGATGGGTGACCCACTGGGAAGTGTGGGGGGCTAGGGAAAAAGTAAAACCGTGAGGACTAGGTGGGTGTCATTAGGGTCAGCCTAGTCCAAAGCGGACAATATCGTGCAAGCGGAAAGAAGGGTCGTTACATTTGGTATCGGAGCAGGACCCGGGTTATAGTCGGTGTGTTGGGGCAAACCTCAGCGAGGACGCTGAGTCCATAAGGAGGGGTGAATGTAAGGACCCCTCGGGGGTACGAGAGAGAGGGCACCTTAGGCGAATCCCTACATCGGCTATAGACGGGGAACGATCGTATGTTAAGTATAATGATTCGTCTCTCATTGCACGAGGCTTTTTCCCTAGCAAAGTGGCAAGCGGAACGTTAGAACTGGAAAGTTAACCGTACTCACACTGGAGCAATTCAGGGATGGGTGACCCACTGGGAAGTGTGGGGGCTAGGGAAAAAGTAAAACCGTGAGGACTAGGTGGGTGTCATTAGGGTCAGCCTAGTCCAAAGCGGACAATATCGTGCAAGCGGAAAGGCGGGTCGTTACATCAAGGGTCGTAGAGCGGGGTGTAGTCCTGTAAGCCCATAAAACCTCGTTGATATGTTCGGGCCACTTTCCTCCCATGTCCTTCAACTTAGTTTTTAATCCCTTCAAGATGACCTCTACCGATACCAATGAGTGACTCACGTAATAGAAAGGTCTGTGAACATCATCTCTAATGGTAACCAAAGCAACGCTCACCGCGACTTCAGATACAACCAAGTATAATCCCAGAGGTTCATCGATGCTCTCACTCACCATCACATAGGGAGTGCTCAAATAAGTTTTTAACTTTGAGAAAGCCCGATCACATTCTTCAGTCCAGTTTTTAACCAAATGACTTGCCTTCCTTAATACTCTGAAGAAAGGCAAGGTCCGATCTGTAGATCTAGAAATAAATCTGCTCAGTACAACTAGTCGACCGGTTAGCCTTTGGAATTCCCTTTTATATCCCGGAGATTGCATGTCAATGATGGCCTGAACTTTCTAAGGATTGACATCTATGCCTTTTTTAGAAACATAATATCCAAGGAACTTTCCACTTAGGATTCCAAAGCAGCATTTGTTCGAATGTAGTTTGAGCTTATATTTGCGGCATACTTCGAAATAGCGAGACAAATAAGAAATATGGTTTTCATCATTCATAGACTTGACAATCATATCATTAACATACACTTCCATCATATGGCCTAATAAATCTCTAAAGATTTTATTAACCAGCCTCTGGTATGTTGCTCCAACATTCTTTAAGTCAAAAGGCATGACTACATAGCAATATATACCATCTTCGGTCATAAAAGCCGATTTCTTCTGATTTTCTTCAGCAAGGAAGATCTGATGTATCCGGAGTAAACATCCATCATACTCATCATTGTACTACCAACAACAGCATCCACCAAACGATCGATATGTGGCAAGGGGAAAGGGTAAGATTCGCAGCTCTTATTGATATCGGTGAAATCGATGCACATTCTTCATTTCCCATTTGCCTTATAAACCACCACAGAGTTTGCAACCTATTCAATATAGTGGATTTCTCTGATAAATCCAGCGCGCAACAACTTATTTATTTCCACCAGAATTACTTAAATCTTTTCAGGAGAATAGCGTCTCCTCTTTTGCCTAATAGGTTTTGCTTTGAGCGCAGTGTTGATCTGATGCTCACTTTTGGACAGGTCAATTCCGAAACATCATTTGGGGTCCAAGCAAATATGTCTACATGACTTCTCAACAAGTGGACCAGTTTTTTTCAAAAGAAGTGGTCAGATTTCACCCAATGCGATTAGTTTTGGTTGAATTCCCTTCAACCAAGTTGATCAATTTGAACCCGATGGGTTCCATAGCCTGCCTCGAGTACGGGGGCTCTTCTATCAAATCCACCCAGTCCCTTTTAATCGGTGCCAAAGTTCAGCATGAGCTCATGTAGCATTGTCTTGCTACGGTTTGATCCTCTTTTATAGACATAACTCGATTCGCAGAGGGGAACTTGAGCATCATATGATACGTGACAGGGACCGCCTCGAACTAATAAGCCAATGGTCTGTCCAATAATGGCATTATAAGCCAAATCAACTTCAACTACAATAAATTCAAAGGTCTCCGTTAGGTCCTTGAACTGATCTCTCAAAGTAAGCGGGAATAAGATTTTCCTGCATGGAATGACACTCCTCTGATCGAAGGCCCATAGGGTGATGTTAGCAATGGGGAGATCGTGACCGGAAGCTCCAAACATCTCAGCCACTTCACGCTTTATCAGATTGCATGAAGCCCAGGTATCCACAAAGATCTTGTGGACCCAACGGTGGCAATAATTCCAGTGATGATGAGAGGATCATCACATGGATCAGAGACCTCTTCCCGATCAGCAGCGGTGAAGCTGATAGCGTGTTCATAAGAAGAGGACCGCTTAATAGCATCATATTTAACCAGCGCAACAGATTCACTACTTTCTTCGGATTTCCCACGCACTGCTCTTTTTCGTTCCCTCACCAATTCATTGATTCTTATTCTGCCAGAGATAACATAAATATCTTCAGCTACCTCACGTTACTTGCGCACTGCCTCATTTTGGGGATGCTGAGTGACCATTTCAGTTGGTGAAGGAGGGGGATTCTCCTGCCTTCCACCTTCATTCTGCAAGGCCTTGCCGCCCCAACCCCGATATCGTTGTCTTCGGTCATGCCCACGGTTCTCTTGACCGTGCGGGCCTCTCTCATACTCTGTCGGAAGTGACCTTCGGTCCTCCGCTCGATCATAATAATTTCGAGGTTGCCCGCGATCGTCTCTGCCCCACGGCCTATGACGATCGTAACCTTGACGGCCTATTCGGGGAGATTCAGCTCTCTTGCCCTAAGGACTATCGTGATTGTGCATTTCCTTTGTCATCGCCGCTACTGTGTGCTGCACTAGCAGACATTTCCGCGTTGAGTGATGGTGGTTATGGTGCAACTAACAATACACCTGTTTATCCTCCCTCTTCGGGGGAGCATTTTTCTCAATTACAACCCCTACTTCTCGGGTTGTCTCTTAGGATACGTAGCCCTATGATCACCTATAGGGTTAGAATTCCCGTCAAGCTTCGTGTAATTCGTTCTCAACGCTTCATCTACCTTAATATACTTGTTAATCTTTTGCAGAAGCTTTCCAATGGTTGATGGGGGACTTTCACCCAACTGGCCGAAAGGCCACATGGTCCTAGAACTTGTTGTAGAATGTTGATCTTATCTTTAAACTCCAGCTTGATACTCTGGGCGGTTTTATTAAATTTCTCCATGAAGGACCGAAGGCTCATCTTTGCCGGGATATATTTCAGCTGATATAATTCTTGCATGCTAAGGGGCGATCCTACATTTGTCACAAACTGCTAAGAGAAAACCAAAATAAATCCCTCATACGACTGTATGGACCGGGATGACAAATTTTTGAACTAGGTTCGGGCATCGTCTTGTAAACCTGCTGCGAAGATGTGCCACTTTAGTGAATCTGAGGCTCGAACCATTCTCATACTCAATTCGAAATCCACGACATGATCGATAGGATCCCCTTCGATTCTCAATGTTGGCAACCCTTCAGAGTTGTGGTAATGCCGGTGTGGGACTGATGCCTAGATTTCCTCATAAAAGTAGAGCATCAAATCTCCCAATGCAGCAGAGACACCGCCAGATCGCTGGGACGATGTTTGAGTAGCATGCATGTTATGCCACCAATCATCGTCCTTACTCCGTTTAATCGGGGCCTCCATGGCCTTGTAGACTAATCCAGGATTCCGCTCAAGATCGGGCTCAAAATCCCTCGGCGTGCACAATGTTTCTAGCTCCCTGGAGAGCTCGTTGATGTGCTCCTGCATGCGTTCATGATTAGTCCCAGGAACATGAGTTGAAGCTCTAACTTGAGGAGGTGGGGTAGATAGATATATAAGCATCCTCATGGTCATACCGCACTTAATAATCTCCTCTTCATCGGAGCTGGCATTTCAGGATCACTCTCATACCATGTGTTTGTTGGAATAGGGGTAGTAACAGTCGGTGGTGCTGTTCCACTTCTCTCCGACGTAATCTCTAGCACCACCTTCCAAATAACAGCCTCCAGATCATATAAAGAGAAAGCATGGCTGGAAGGTTATTGGGAAACATGTCACTATCATTCGTGAAGTTTCATGTCCTTCCATAGGAGAGACTTCGAATGATAATCATAAAATCGTCCCCATAGACGGCGCCAATTTGATACGTTCCGGTTCGCAATAAAACGAACTCAGTTTTAATTTGCTTAGATTGGGGAGTGATTATGAAATGGAAAGCAAGGAATGCATACAACTATTTACCGTGGAAAAACCCATCAGGAATGGGATAAAACAACCTGACTAAGAGCTAGAAACGCTTTAGCAAATATATTAATCAAAGAGTTCATAATACAAACGAATGAGGCTTATGAAAATGACTATAGCAAATAAGAAAACGCATGGGAAAAAGTCAGCAGAATGATAGCTGATTTGTGCGTCCTAAAGGTCCTCTCGTGCTTGCCTTTAAGCCGTGTATTTATAGAGGGAGAAACGTGTGTGAAAAATGTTCTGTAATTGCCTCTGACAAAGTCGTTTTCCCTTGACAGAAAACGTGAGTAAACTCGAAATGCAGATAGCGTGATCAGACCTGAAGCGTGGAAGATGTGTGAGTGCCCGCGGCCAGTTGTAACCGCTAGGACCATCGATCCCCGAAGCGTTGAGTGATATACAACTCTAACATTCGGTTCTGATTATTGGTTATTGGGCTTGCATGCTTCTTTTAGCCAAATTGGGCCTTCAGGCCCTGTTATCTTCATCGGGCTAAACCCTTACTAAATGTTGGATATGAAGTTTTCTAGGTTCGTCTTCCGTCACGTGGGTTGACCTAGAATGGCTTGAGCATCATCCAGTTCGGGATACCGGGTTCCGGAGTTCTCTCAGGTCCCTTTGTCATCTTCGGTGTTGCGTGCTTCTGTTCTCAACCGATCGACACCAATATTGATCGTCCTCTGAGTGCGCCTGATCGACAACAATGTGGACCGCCATCCAAGTGTGACCGTTGACTACAATATCAATCCATACACTTAATACCTATCTCTTCGTTGTTATAGACATCTAATGGATATTAAATATAGTACATTTATAATTATATAAAAAAATTAATTCAATGCTATTTTAGTGATTTTAAGTTTTGTAGGTACTATTAAGAAATCAATTTTTAAAGTACGCTTAAAATTGTTTTTTGAAGGCTCTTACACCCGCATTCATCCTAAAAACCCAATAAATCCATATTATTTTGATATTATTTTCAATAGGCCACACTATATGATAAATAGATTGTCACAATCCACCACACAGTTTACATACTTCTCATGATTAGGTTCACCACAAGTTGGGCCGAATGACTCGTTGGTTAAATGCATTAAATCTTAGTGTGTATTATGTACAAATTATATAATATATAATTAGAATATAGTGTAGTGTTCTTTATAAAAATATAGTAAATTATAAAATGTAAAAACGTTATAAATAAATATAGAATATGAATTGAGTTACAATATAAAAAATAATTATCATTTTTTGTTATAAATATGAAATTATAATTCTAAACCAAAATAATATTTGTAAATACAAAATAAATGAATAACATTTTTTATTAAAAAAAATCATATAATTTAAAAGAAAACAAAAATTTTGAATACGATATCATCGAATAAGAAATCTAACAAGTAATAATATAAATGTTAAATTATAGAAAAAAAAAAGAATTCATATTATAACAAAGATGACAATTTGATTTGAAAAAATGTATATGTGTGAAAAATAGAATGATGTTTGCTACTAGCCCCCAAACTTTATAATAATGTAAAAATGCTACCCAAAATTTGTAAATTGCATACAAAGCCTCCGAAGTTGATATAATGCGCAATGTTGGCCTCCATGTTTATGAATTGCGTAGTTGATCCCGAACTTCCAAAACTTTTTATATTATATTATATTATATTATAATACTCGTTAATATTTTAAACATCTCAATAGTTTGTATTGATCAATTAACCTTAAAAAGATGAAATGTCAATGTCTCTAAACTTTGAAAATTTTAAAAATAATGTATGAATTATCAAAACCACTTATACGAAAAATTGTTACTATTCACTCGATGATCATTCTTGAACTACTTTGAAACTTCGAGAGCTTCTCATTCAATTTACAAACTTTGGGGGCATCGTCTTTATACTATTTTAAACATCGGGTGTCAATGCCGTTATTTTTTCGTGAAAAATAAGAAGTAAAATGCATAATGCATTTTCAGAATCAAGATTGAATTAATTCTGCATTATAGTTGAAAAATTAAAAATGAATTATGAATCATAATTTATAATTAGAATTTAAAATGAATATTGTTCTGTTACAAAAACAGATTATACATTCTATAATGCGTAATTCATTTTTATAATTTGTTCAGAATACATACTAATATTTTTGATGATTTGAATGTTTTGTTAGTATTCATGCAACCAAATACGCCGGCTACATTAAATGTATAGTTATTTTTAAATAATATTTTTAATTGATTTATATGAAATTTTACGGAATATAACATATTATGAATCAAAATTATCTGAAATATTTTGACAGTGAAAAATATTTTTAAAATATAATATATTTATTTAATTAACCAATGATTTATTATTCTAATTGAATTCATAAAAAATGAACAATTCTTGCATCCTACAACCCCCACTTACCTTCTGTGGGTAATGTTTATTTACCCTATTCAGAAATTATTACAAGACAATCGGCCTTCCGCACAGTCTCTTAGATTGTGAAACGTGGCTTCTTCAACTACCTTTAAATGCACAGCTGACTAGCTGAGCTTGTCCTTGCTTTGATTTGATCTTAACGGACGTGACGAGGCTACACGTTTTTCTGCGGTAAAAACCTAAATGCCTTTACCCCGATCATACATACAATTGGATCCCTAAATCCTCTCTCTTCTCTCCGATTTCCGCTCAATAATTCCTGTTTTCGATTTGATCCACGTGAGGTGGGTTGAATCCAATGGTTTTTGTTGAATTTCACGTTTGATTTGCCCTTTTTGTGGGATAATTGTTCTCTTTGCTTTTATATTCTAATTTATGTTAATTGTATTTGTTTCTTGAAGGATTCGGGTTTTTTCACAGTTTTGAGGGGAGTAATGGCTGGAAGTTCGGATGATCAGGCGAAGGTCAACACCATATGCAATCACTGGTGAGATTTTAAAGCTCATATATTTGCCCGATTAGTTTATGCATGTTTTTTGTTTCCCCATTTTTACACTTGGTAGAGATCCGTGTGCAAATCTCTTTGCACTATATAATTGAGTGCTATTTCTATTGCGTGTGAAATTGGTGCTTCCAATGAGTTTTTTTTAGGTTTACATGTTGAGATATTGTCCCTCCCTGAAGCTCCGATACAATCTAGAAATTTAGGATTCAATGGGCCAGAGAGTGCAGCCCAGTCCATAAGAGAAGTGAATCACATTGAAAAGACTTGGGCCAAGTCAATTACTCATGATATCACTCCTATTATAAACTAGACACTTTCTATTTCCATATCCGATGTGGGATATATTTCAACACTCCTCCTCAAGTCGAACTAGCCTTCGTCCGGTTCAGACTTGCTTCAATATGCTCGGTAGTGCTCGAATCATAGGTCGATCTATTTTTGTCGCCTAGGTCCGATGCGCTTTTCTACTCGAGTTTTTTTTTGTTTTTTTTATCTAAACCGGTACGAACCAGCTTGAAACCCACTCTGAAGCTCCGATACCATCTAGAAATTTAGGATTCAATGAGCCAAGTAGTGCAGTCCAGTCCATAAGAGAAGTGAATCACATTGAAAAAACTTGGGCCAAGTCAATTACCCATGATATCACTCTTATTATAAACTAGACACTTTCTATTTCCACATCCGATGTGGGATATATTTCAACATGATATAACAAGTAATCAATTTGACTAAGCCTTTTTAACGTGATTCACTTTTGTTATGGATTGAGCTACACGTACACTCTCTAGGCTCATTGAATCCTAAATTTCTAAGACATTTCTAGTGTTAATGAACTAAATTTTTCTTATATACTACTGAGTGCTTAAATTATCCCTTGTCTATCGCTTTTTTGTAATAAAATCCTTATTTTTCTAATTATCATGTTCAGCAACAGAGAAATCCCTTCTTGCAATATTGATTTGCACTATGCTCATTGCTCCCGAAATCTGGAAAAATGCAAAGTGTGTGGTGATATGGTCCCTAAGANACGGACGTGACGAGGCTACACGTTTTTCTGCGGTAAAAACCTAAATGCCTTTACCCCGATCATACATACAATTGGATCCCTAAATCCTCTCTCTTCTCTCCGATTTCCGCTCAATAATTCCTGTTTTCGATTTGATCCACGTGAGGTGGGTTGAATCCAATGGTTTTTGTTGAATTTCACGTTTGATTTGCCCTTTTTGTGGGATAATTGTTCTCTTTGCTTTTATATTCTAATTTATGTTAATTGTATTTGTTTCTTGAAGGATTCGGGTTTTTTCACAGTTTTGAGGGGAGTAATGGCTGGAAGTTCGGATGATCAGGCGAAGGTCAACACCATATGCAATCACTGGTGAGATTTTAAAGCTCATATATTTGCCCGATTAGTTTATGCATGTTTTTTGTTTCCCCATTTTTACAATTGGTATAGATCCGTGTGCAAATCTCTTTGCACTATATAATTGAGTGCTATTTCTATTGCGTGTGAAATTGGTGCTTCCAATGAGTTTTTTTTAGGTTTACATGTTGAGATATTGTCCCTCCCTGAAGCTCCGATACAATCTAGAAATTTAGGATTCAATGGGCCAGAGAGTGCAGCCCAGTCCATAAGAGAAGTGAATCACATTGAAAAGACTTGGGCCAAGTCAATTACTCATGATATCACTCCTATTATAAACTAGACACTTTCTATTTCCATATCCGATGTGGGATATATTTCAACACTCCTCCTCAAGTCGAACTAGCCTTCGTCCGGTTCAGACTTGCTTCAATATGCTCGGTAGTGCTCGAATCATAGGTCGATCTATTTTTGTCGCCTAGGTCCGATGCGTTTTTCTACTCGAGTTTTTTTTTATCTAAAACGGTACGAACCAGCACGAAACCCACCCTGAAGCTTCGATACCTTGATGGAATTTAGGATTCAATAGGTCGGGAAGTGCATCTCAGTCCATAAGAGAAGTGAATCACATTGAAAAGACTTGGGCCAAGTCAATTACTCATGATATCACTCATATTATAAACTAGACATTTTCTATTTGCACATCCTATTTGGAATATATTTCAACAATTTTTACTTTTTAGACAAGTGACTACAAACTGAATTTTAGCAGATGCAATAGTAGACATTGATCTGTTATTGGAATTTTTACGAAGCGATAGAGTGCTCTGATGAAATTGAGCATGTGTATTAGTTTGTAAGAANAAACTTAAGAGATCCAGCTTTACTGCTATAAACTTATCTCTTGTTTGCTTCATACAGCCACTACACTGACAGGTTTCCATTTTGCTGTTACTGCACTTGTTGGCATGATATCTAATGCTACCGGCTTATCTGCATCAAAGCATGTCCCTTTTTGGGACCTTCTATGGTTCTCAGTTATCGCAAACATGTCCATTTCTGGGATGAATTTCAGTCTCATGCTAAACTCAGTTGGGTTTTACCAAGTATGGTTCTGGTCGATGAATTCGCCTACTTTCCGCTTCGGTGTTCTTACGTTTTTATTCTTATATCTTTGTGCAGATATCAAAATTGAGCATGATTCCAGTTGTTTGTGTATTGGAGTGGATCCTTCACAGCAAAAAGTATTCAAATGAAGTTAAAATGTCTGTTGTGATTGTCGTTTTAGGCGTCGGTGTTTGTACTGTTACAGATGTTAAAGTCAACCCCAAAGGATTTATATGTGCCTGTGTTGCTGTTCTATCAACTTCTTTGCAGCAAATTGTAAGTTAATATATACTTACAACTATTTGGGATTTGAACTTTATGTTGATAAATGTTGGTACTGGATGCAGTTAATCGGCTCGTTGCAAAAGAAGTACTCGATCGGATCATTCGAATTGTTGAGTAAAACAGCTCCAATCCAGGCTTGTTCTCTCCTTATTCTTGGACCTATAATTGACTACTACCTTTCAGGGAACTTGATTCTAGTGTACAATTTCAAAGCAGGAGCAATAGTAAGAAGCAATATATATATGTTTACATTTTCATATGAAAATACATAACATGAGACACAAATGTATGCAGTTTTTTATCGTCCTCTCGTGTTTGCTTGCTGTGTTCTGCAACATGAGTCAGTACCTATGTATCGGACGTTTCTCTGCGGTTTCATTTCAAGTTCTAGGCCACATTAAGACGGTATGCGTATTGACATTAGGGTGGCTTCTGTTTGATTCAGAGCTAACTATAAAGAACATTGGAGGGATGATTGTGGCAGTAGTTGGTATGGTGATTTACAGTTGGGCTGTGGAAGCAGAAAAGCAAGGTCAAAATAAGACGATTACGCGCTCGAAGAACAGCTTGACTGAAGAGGAAATAAGATTTATAAAAGAAGGTGATGTAATGAAGGATAATGTTGAGGTTGGAGAATCAAAGGTGTAAAAGTAGATCATTCCATGTACTAGTATTTATTACTCAGTTGCAGTTACAGGGAGGATACATGAGAATTGAGAGCAAGGCAAATACAAGCATCAAAGGGTAGAAAGTTTACTTGGAATACTGAATTTACCACAAGACATTATACTTGACATTGATGTACTTTATTATGTTCCATTGCAACTTTTACCATTTGTGATTTGTGGAAGAAATAAGAATATGGAAAATCTTCTCTTGTTCCCCTTTTGGTATTTATTAATGATATAATTATGTTTAAAATAATGTAAATGTGATGTTTTCAAAGTTTGTAAAGTTCCAAAAATTTCAAAATTATTCAAGATTAATCATTTAGTGAATAATAGTAGTTTTTGTTTTTTTTCTAATGAGTGATTTTGACAATTTATGTATTATTTTTAAATTTTTCAAAGTTTGAATATATAGATATTACATTTTTTTAAGGTTATGAGGTCAAATACAAATTATAGATGCAATTAAAATATCAAAGAGAGTTAAAGTCAAATATAAACAGTTTTGGAATTTCGAAAAACTACACAATTTTTAAACTTTGAGACTATGTTGTTTACAAATTTAAAAAATTAGAGGTTCAACAACACATATTATATAAATTTCGAAGGTTTTGTATGCGATTTACAAAATTTAGATATACTATTTTAAGATTTGAGGGTTACTTACCCAACACTACTCATTTTTTGTATGATATATCCAAGTCTCTCTTTGGAAGCTTGAGGCTTGAAAAGTTATTCAATTTTATAAAAAAAATTAATTTTAAATTATTAATTTCTCAAACTCTATCTCAATTTCAAAAATTTGTCAATGCAATAATCTAACATTTTTTGTTGACTTACATCCATATATTTTTTTATGAAATTATATTTTTAATTTTTCAGGAGATTCGCTATGATTAGTATTTTTTCTTTTTAATACTTACAGCGTTTCATATATTATAATTTATGTGTAACATTTTTATGTTAATGTTTGTATCAATATCAAATATTAGATCAATAAAAATCTAATTCATATTTAAAAATGTAAATATTTTACTAATACTAATACAATGAAATAATTGCGAGTTTTAGCAATTTTTAATTATTTCAATTTTCAGTTTCCATTCGTCTTCTACCAAAACGGCGCCGTTCTGCGATTCCAGTCTCGGTTGGTTAATTCTAATTCTTCCCTCAACTCTGATGTGCATATCGGAGTCAAGGCGAAGATCATCTTTTCTGTTAATCACCGGATTTTCATTTGATTGCTTGGAAACCATATTTCAACTGATTCACAGTACGGATTCCTCGGATATGGTTGTAAGCCTGATATTAAACGATCGAATGCCCAATTTTCTTCGCCGGGAAGAGTTTCTTACCATTTTCATCTTCATTTCATTTCCGGCCGATATCACAGTTGATTGAATTTCTGATTTAATGCCGTCCATTCCACCGGAAAATTGATTCTCCGACGCGACGAACATAGCCGGAGAAATCCGATTTNTAATTTCGTCGACTCTATAATTTCAATAGATTGGCATGTCGAGAATTGGTGGGCTATGGGCAGGATTCAAAATAAAAGCTAAACAAAATTGGTTTGGTAAATTGAGTTCAACATGATTTTTTTACACAAAAATTGATAAAGAATCAATTAAAAACAATTTTTTATTTTAGGGACTTTAAATATTGCATTTTTAATGTTGAATTTGAATCAAATGTTATATTTATGATTTCAATATTTGTTGATTTAAATAATCAATTCTAAATTGAATTTTATTAGATATTTTGAACTTCAATTAAATAGCAAAGAATGATGAATATATTAAATATTCAAACATTCACTCATAAATTAGAATTTTAAATATTGTGACTAA
Organism: Utricularia reniformis; assembly: GCA_009725065.1. Lineage (NCBI taxonomy): Eukaryota > Viridiplantae > Streptophyta > Magnoliopsida > Lamiales > Lentibulariaceae > Utricularia > Utricularia reniformis. The sequence continues at coordinate 92,035 of RWGZ01001441.1, forward strand.
CTTCACCCAAGTTTTATTCTTTTTCCGATCCAATGCAAAATTTGAAATTTCTCCGAAATTAAAACATTTCATCTAAGTAAATGAAATGCTAGTAACACAAAAGTCATAAAGTATCATTAGATTAAATGCGACATCCAACGTAATCCCACGAACTAAACAGACCATAATTTCTAAAAGCTAACAAGTCGAATGTTCGTTGTGACTTTACGAAAGACACCAAAATTTACCAAGGTTTTACAAATTAAATCATATGTACTCGAAGATTATCAATATATATTATTATATTATAATTAACCCAAATAGTTATTAAATTTGACTTGGGACATGGCTACGAAATCATAAAGTTGTTTTGATCCACTAATCCAACCTAATCTTCTTCTAATTTGATTAGCTCTGGTCTTTATAAACACAATTCTTCTTGCATTAATTATTTGCTTGGAGACAGAAGAATTTGAAGAAAATAAGAAAATGGAGTTCATTCTCGTCTTTGCAACTTTGATTCTGATCCATGATTCGAGACTATGGGAAAGGCAAACACAACCACCACGCTCTCGAGGCCTACCGATGATCGGAAACCTGTTATAGATATGATACCATTTATTTAAAAGAATTTGACTCTGGATTTGTATTGTATAATGGATTTGTTGTACAAGATGTGTTAAGATAAAGTGTAATGAATGAACTAAATTTATTTATTTTTAAATATAATAGTTTGTATTTTTTGTGGTGATGAAAACGCAAAAATGAAAGGTGAACGCAATGTAATTCACTTTTCATTTGTTTAAAAAATTGCGGTGAACGTTTTTTTGGAAAACCTTAACACAACAAACTCATTATTTGAAAATCTCAGTTTCTTGCTTTGCCAAAATTGTCATACAAATGATGTATTTGAAATTGATTCATTTTATATTTAGTATTTCATAATTATGAATATTGTGTTTATAACTTATATCAATAGATGTAATGTTTTAAAAATTGATTCCCTTGGTTATACCGGATGAGCTTGGTAAATTGGTATATTGAATCTATATCGGGTATAACGGATATGGACCGAGATAATAAATAAATTAAATTATTAATATAGAGACAATGCACAATTTTTTATTTTATTATCAATTTATATTGTTATTATTTCAAAAGATAAAAATAAAAATATTCTACAAACTTCATATCTATTTTTTTATAAATCAAACAAATTAGATCTAAAATGATCCGTTTAAGACTCGTACCTACCCATATTTGTTAAATACCGACAAAACCGATGTAACCAAAATTTTCGGTATACCAGAAATTTAAAAATGTGGTAGAATTATCATTGACATGTATCCATTTTTGTTTGAAAGAAAATAATAATACAATGATTGCATTGAGAGCTTATATTAGGTTCACGTCAATTATTATTTAACGAATATACTTATATTTGCCCACCATTATAATGCAATAAATTATATTACTTATAATGAATATTTTGTTATGAATCATCAATAAATTAATATCCGTGATATTTTACCTGTTATTTTTAATTTTTATACTATGAAAGAGGTTAGTGAAATAAGAATATTATTAATAATTATAATAAATTGAATTGTCAATCTTAACAATGTATGAATGGCTTCAAATAGCCTTTTATTTTCATCATCTCTATCAATGTTAGTTTTCTATATTCTCACACTTCACACTTTCTTTTTAATGTCTTATATATATTTTATATCTAATTCACATGGAGGGGATTGATTATTTTGTAATTCATTAGTTAACATCACGGTTTAAAATTTCACCGAAATTTAACGAGTGTTAAAAAGTCTAAAGTTGTATACATTAATTTACAAAATTAAAGGGTTTAGTTAATAATATTTTAAATATAGAACTTGATTTTATAAGGAATATTACTTATTTTTTAATATACAATTTTAAGTTGAAATATATACTTTGCATGTGTTATACTTCAATTAGAAAAAAAAATAATGTTGAATTTGAGTAATATATTCGAAATTTAATTTAACTCATAAATTTGTGATTAAATAATATTTTTGTTCCAATCTAGAGTTTATTGAATTTTTAAAAATTGGTTAACATAAATTTCAATTTGAACGAATAAATGTGAACATAAACGAATCGAGCAGTGTGCGTAGATCATATACTTAATGAGAAAAATGCGTAGATGACCCCTAATGTTTAAAATAGTGTAAATGCGATGTCCCCAAAGTTTGTAAATTGCGTGAGAAGCACCCGAAGTTTCAAAACCGTTCGAAAATGACCCTAGAGTGAATAGTAACGGTTTTCGTCTTTTTTCGTATAAGTGATTTTGATAATTTATGCGTTATTTTTAAAAATTTTAAAGTTTGGAGACATATTCATAACATTTTTTCAAGGTTAATGAGTCAAATATAAACTATCGGACGATTAAAATATTAACGAGTATAAGGGTCAAATATAAACGGTTTCGGAAGTTGAAGGGTCAACCACGCAATTTTCAAACTTTGAGGGCACGGTGTTTACAACATTTAAAAGTTTGAGGGCCAACCGCGTACATTATATCAACTTCGGAGGTTTTGTATGCAATTTAAAAACTTTTGAGGCACCGCCTTTACACTATTTTAAACATTATGGACCAATTACAAACACCACTCCATATTTAATAGATATTTTTTAATTGATTAGGTGTTATACTTCAATTTTTTAATATTGAATAAACTGTAGATTGGAACAAAGAACATCATTTAATCACAAATTTATGAGTTAAATTAAATTTTGAGTATATTAATCATTTTTATGACACATGCAAAATATATATTTCAACTTAAAATTGTTTATTTAAAATCAATATTCCTAGAACTTAGAGCTTCACAAGTAATCTTCCAATTTAATTAATTATTCTTCCCTAAAGTGAAGTCTAAAATGGTACTCGTCATGCAATTTATTATTCCATGTTACAAATTATGTGAACTTTAAACAAAGTAATTAAATATTATAAATTGGTCAAAAACAACAATCTTATATTTACAGTAAAAGGGTATTTTAAGATAAGTGTTGAGGATTATAATACATATCTTATCATAAAAACTAAAATTGCTTATTAGTATTTCTATCGTTGTTTATAATATGAACAAATATAAATATTTTTGTAAATAAATTAGAATGTTTGTGAATAAATACATCATTTTCATTATATTTAAATGGTATCACCATGTTTATTCTCAAACGTGGTATCAAACAAATTTCAACTCTATCATACTCGATTGTTGAGATTAGTTCTAGTGAATATCTTTTATAAACCTAAGATTGCTTATTCAAATTCCCATTTTTATTATTTTTAATGAATATATACTACACTATATATATATATATATGTGTGTGTGTGTGTGTGTGTGTAAATTTTAAACTAATTATTTTATCAAAATTCTATATCACAAAATTTTCAAATAATTTTTAAAGAGATGATTTTAAGTCTCAATACTTTCATACTTTTAGGAAATTTTGTTCTCATAATTTGTAATGATGTAATTAATCCTTAAATTATAAGGTTTTAACAAATTTAGTAATTTAAGTTTGCACAACTTTGGCGAATTCTCAAAATGACTGTTGTGGTTCGAAAATCAAAGATGTCAACAGTTGACCGGTTCGTAGCAAGACGAACTCGGTTATAATTTATTTGATGTGTGGAGAACGATTATAAACCAAATGTAAGAGGACACAGCAATTTTAGAGTGGAAAACCTCAAAATTGAGGAAAAAACCACTTGACTAAGGGCTAGAAAAAACGCCCTTAGTCGATTCAATAAACAAAGTAGTAATCACAAATATCATGTTTGTTCTTTAGACAACAAAGGGAAAGAGAGTTATCAAAAATAAATCGATAGGAGGTTCTCTCTATGAAAGCTTGAAGGAGAAATCGGAAGATCTCATTTTCACACCACAAGTGTCCTTTTTATACTCCCGATGTGCTGTGTGTACATTAGGGTGTCGTTTTGTGATTGTCCTTTGTGGCTAGGTCGGCTATTGTCAGCCGGAACAGCCGCCGGGAACGGCTTCATAGAGCTGCACGACACTAGACCTTTCGGCGCTACTAGCCGGCTATTCCCAGGCTAAGGGAGGCTCGTACGACTTCGCTGGACCACGCTTCTGACAAGGTTGTCGAAGCATGTGAGGAATATGGATGGTCTGAAGCAGGGCCTGTAAGATATGGACCGATCGGTCTTGGCGTGCGGGAGAAGCTGTGCCCCACCTATTGGGACCGATCGATATGAATGGCCGATCGGACCACCTAGCCTGGATGGGCCACTCATTTATGTGGGCTGGATCTGAGCCTCCAAGTTCGGCTTACATTATTTGAGCTCCTCTGATCAAGCTTGGTCTTGATCAGGTCCGAGGTACCGGGTTCTGGGAATCTCATCAATGACAAAATCGATTTTCTAAATTTGATTTGGCCGAAGATCTCAATTTTTAAAATTAAAAATTTTGAAGGACTAATTAAATCATACAAACAAAATTTGTAGATTAATTATACCAATACACAATGATAAAATTTAGAAGTACAAATTTGTCAAAATCATAAAACCATATAAATCAAATTTGAGTGTTAAAAATCTAATATAATTATGACATCATCGCATCACTTTGTTTTGAAAAGTAAAATAAAAGTATGATATTTTTTAGTAGCCTCAGACTTTAAAATAGTGTAAAGACCTTATTCTAAAGTTGGTAAATTGTATATAAATCTTCCGAAATTAATATAATACGTATTGTTGATTTCCAACTTTTTAAAATTGTAAACAATATGCATTCAAAGCTAAGTTGTTGGACATATAATACATAGACATTTAAAAACGATAACGGTGTCATGATCCTCCTAAAGTGTCCATTAAAACATGACACATATGATTTAAAATAAAAATGTAATACAAGATGAACGAAAACATTGGTGGAAGATCAATAATATGTCATACTATAAATATATGAAATAATTTATGATTAAAATTAAATATGTAGTAAAAATTAAAATAATTAAGACTAAAATTATAAAATGAAAAATAATTTAAAAGATCATATATATAATATATTATAATAATTGATATGAGTATTATATGTAGAACACAAGAACGAGTATCCGACATATGCAAAGACGTAAAATTTTTAAAAAAACTTAGTGTCTCTAAACTCAGTTTATTAATTGTGTGATTTGACCCTAAAGTTTCAAAATCGTTTATATTTGACATAAAATCTCGTTAATATTTTAAATATATGCATACTTTGTATTTAATCCCTTAACAATAAAATTGAAAGATTTTCTTTACACTATTTTATTAAAATAGTGCCATAATTTCTATGTTGCACGCGTGCTTTAAATTTGAGATTTTAATGCACCGGGTACGCGTTGGGTGCTTGGGTGCCGGGATTCACGCACCCACCCACCCACATACTTAATAAAAAATTAAAAAAAAATAGGGTTATAACTTATAAATGTGTAAGAGGTTGCACATAAAAAAATTTTGTGGATGGGGGAAAAGAACTCCAAAGGTGAATGGAATGCGATGAAACAATAATCTAACAAATGTGAATTAAGAATTATGTACTTGATTCGTAAATTGTTTTAAATGTCATAACTTTTTTATAGGTTTGTGTATTTTGTGTTTTTATCATAAGTGAAAGTGAATCTATTCATACTTCATAGCCAAATAATGAACCATCATCTTCATGACAACCATCATCTTTACTGAATTATTCAAAAAGATCATCACGTGGTTTATTCTGCAGCTTTATCAATTTTCATTCACTTCATTAATCATTTTCATAACTAAATCAGATTCATTTAGTGATAAGTTTGCATTTTGTAAAATGCATTACGAGTGATCATTTATCTCATGAAATTTTTTTGTGTTGTTAATTTTATATTCAGTTTATTGTGAGTAATATTTTTAGATACTAACTGAATATTTTATTTTGTTTGAAAATTTTAAATATTTATATTGATTATTTTATTATTTTGAATTTGATTCATCCTAAATCAGATACTTCTAAAATGAACGCACCTTGTATCTCCGCACCTATGCAACATAGCATAATTTTGAGTAAAATAAAATATGATCATTTGCAGGCCCAAAATTAGCGAGGATATAAGAAAGAAACTTGTCTTGTTCTAACACACGAACCATGGTGGGGAAGCTAACACATCAACGTAAGAGCTTTATCCTTCACACGTATGATAATCGACATTCCTTCATTCCTTTAAGTTCAAAACTTCATATTTCACCATTTTCGTCTGATTCTGTCGTTTCTTTACATTTTTAACACTTGTTCGATCATGGCGGATGGATTCAACTATAAAAGCGATACCTGGATTCTGCAGAGTCATCGGAGAAGTGCTTCTCTTGTTCTTCCAAGAAATGGTGCTCCGGCGGATGAGAGATCTGCGTGGGTTTCGTCGTCATCGCGGTGGAGGAAGCCTGAGCCGGAAGAGAGTTTTCATGATGAAGATGAAATTGGGGTGCCTGTGAAAAAGGGGATCTGGAACTGGAAACCGATTAGGACTCTCACACATTTAACAATGCAGAAACTTAGCTGTTTGTTCGTCGTTGATGTCGTTGCCGTTAAATATCTGCCGCCGTCAATGAACGGTTTACGCCTCGCTGTTTGTTTAAGGAAGAAGGAGAGTAAAGATGGTTATGTGCAAACCATGCCGATCAGAGTTTCTGAAGGAACTGCTGATTTTGATGAGACTTTGTTCATAAATTGTAATGTTTACTTTACTCCCGGAGGTGGGATTCACGTGAAATTTGAGACTCGTCCGTTTCTTATTTATGTTGTCGCCGTTGATTCGCCGGAGCTCAGTTTAGGCAAAAGTTCTCTGGATTTTAGTGGAATGATTCAGGAATCCATAGCCAATAGCTTTGAAGGAACAAGAATTAAGCAATGGGAAAAAGCGTTCAGTCTTTCTGGTAAAGCTAAAGGAGGAGAGCTTGTTCTGAAATTGAGTTATCAGATTATGGGAAAAGACGGCGGAGCGTTTCAGAGTTACAGTCAGAAACCGAAGGTGAAAACTGCGGGAAGAAGACAGTCGAGAATGCCGTTCACTGCATCAAGTCGGAGGATGTTTTCCGAGGATATTGCGGAGGAGGACGACGACTTACCGGAGTTTGATATCGTCGATAAAGGAGTAGAAATTGAGGAGAGTTCTTCGGAGAAGAGATCTGTTTCATGCGAAATTATTAAGGAAGCCCGGTTTTCTGAGCTTGCCTCCATTGCTATGCAGATCAAAGCTCTGGTGGTGAAAAAGAAGACTGAAATAGCTTCCGATGAAGGGAAATCTCCGTCTAAAAAATTGGATGCAGATGAAGTTATGGTGACTAGAAAGTTTCTTAAGATGCTGCTAGACGAAGAAGAGATGAAATCGGTGAAGAATGAAGATGAAGAAAGTGATGTTTCCCTGCCTGATTTAGGTACAGGATTGGGATGCGTTGTTCAGACAAGAAACGGTGGATTCCTGGTGGCGATGAATCCTCTGGATACTCCGATTGTAAGAAAAGAAGACCCAGAACTCGCCATGCAGTTTTCTAAGCCGGTGGTGATTCCATCGGAAACTGCTTCTGGTTTTGAGTTTTTCCGGCGAATGGTTGGATATGGATTGGAGGAGTTCACTACTGAGATATTGAACTTGATGCCTATTGATGAACTCTATGGGAAAACAGCTGAGAAAGTTGCGTTCGAAGGTATTTTGTCGGCGATCATCGCTGGAAGGGGCAAGGAGGGAGCGAATTCAAGCGCTGCACGTATAATCGCCACCGTGAAATCTGTGGTAAATACGATGAAAACCGCCTGTAAAAAGAGATTTCCGACTAATATGCTAACTGCCGACGAGATCCTACCGTTTTCTATGCCGAAAATAGAGATAATGGCGATGGAAGCTTTGAAAATACAAGCAGAAGCCTCTGAAACAGAAGCCCCTTTNCAATAAGAAGATGCCTTACAGACATTACCATAGTACAGCTACGATTAACAACATCGTATCATCTTCCATGACCCCATTGTGAACGTTGATTTCTCATGCCTCCTCGACCCAATGCCGTGTATCTATTGTTCGAAGATGGTCGAGCCTGGTGGCTCAATCTTTCTCTACTATCAGGAGGAGCCACAAATACTACACCTTGGTTATACTGATCCATGACAGCATGTGCGGATCGATCAACCCAAGCACCTGCAACGCCATCGTACCTACCTGTTGATGATTGGTAGGGATGATAAGGAGGATGAGGCATGTAAGAGACCTGTGGGGGTGGTCCACGACCATAATGTTCATGTTGGATATTTGGGAATCTGTCATGTCGTGGAAAACTGTCCCTTGGAACATCTGGGAATCTTTCATTTCTGGATGGACGAGGCAAATATTGTTGTTGCATGTGAGCTGTGGATCTGGAGACTCCATGGTGAGGATGGACTGGATTAGGTTGTAAAAAGCCTTGTTGAGCAGTGGTGAAAGGATAGTTATGGTAAGGGGTATGTGCTTCGTATCCAACGACATGCGGCAGATGAGGATAATAAGTTTGACCATCACGATTGTTTCTCTCGTCCCTGTTTTGTATGCCGTTTAAAATCAAGCGTTTTGCGGACTGTCCGAGGAGTGAACCCGAAATGGCTCCATTTGGCGCCTTGTTTTTAAAAGTATCCCTGTAGGAGAATGAAAGGCCAACTTGAGTCATAGATGTCCATATTAACAAAAACACTGTTGAGTCATGTACCTTCTTCCATTGTCAAATGGCCTTCTCCCAGAATCCTCGTGCCAGAGTGCGGGATCAGGTTTAATATCATTCAGACCCACAATCTGCAAGTGGAAGGCAAACAAAACTCACAAAAATAGACTATCGAGCGAAATAAGCCGTTTTCATGCCTATCCTCAACTTCAACAAGTTGAGAGAGACTCGTTTTTAACGAACACGAGCTGGGGTTTCAAATTCTTTGAAAAGTAGTACAGTGGCGTACCTTCTCTGGGAACTTGATACCTTCTGGTGGTCGAGCTATGTGTTCATGAGTATCTGGGAGATTATAAATGGCACATCTGAAAGCAAACATGTTCAAATTGCAGGGAACATGAAGCTCATTTAAGTGAATTGCGAGTATATGTGATTTTTGGAGCTTACATTACTTGGTTGTTCGTTACGTCATCCATCCCTTGAATAGGTGATCTGAAAACCGGGGGGCAAGGATCACCCTCACACAGTGAAATATACCCATTCATCCCGTCACTGCAAGTACAGAGGACAACAAACAGAAGCTTTCTCACCATTAACATTCAAAATGATGATAAAAGTAACCTCACAATGACCGGAAAATGGTTGGGTGGATCATCAAATGACTATAGACACAAATATGTAAGAATGTGAAAATTCAAAAAGCCATCCAGTAGTTTTCATTATTAGCTAATAATGAAATAGAGGCGAAACTAGTAAGATCAACATGCAAACCAAGGTAAAATGTAAAACATATTCAGTGAAAGAACAAGCTCAGTCTAATGCCACTATCTCAATGTTATTCAGGATTAAAGTCAGAACAAATCTGGCTAATAATCTACCAGAGAGCAAAATAGAGACCTTAATAGGAACTGAATATAAGGAAACAGAAAGACACACCTTGCTCCAGGATCAATCCTCTCCTTTACCAAAACCTGCTCACCGGCCGTGTTCTTACAGTGGTCAGCAAGAGAAAAAATATAAGGTGACAACGTATGTGACACAGACACAAAAAGCATGTTACACATTTCCCTGTTTCTTCGGGCTTCTTCATCCTACATTAAGACAATCAAAATAACAGAAAGGAACTGAAGGCTAACCAAATAAACCCACGTAGGGATAAAACAGAAATACCTTAAGGGTATGCTCAATTTTTGCTACCTCTGCAAGTAGGCGTTTTTCATCAATGAAGGGCAATTTTGCAACACCCTGGAACGAGAGAAAAGAAAAATCTAAAGGAGTTGCTCCAAATGAAGTAACAGCATTGAAACAAAATATTAGCGCACCTGCCAAGAGAACCGCTTGCCATTCATGTCCACTTCAAAGTCTAATCATAAATAGGGCATCCATACGTGAGAGCATGATTTCATGCGCATCTATCAAGTCAATACTATAACAAACTAAAGTATAGACATACCAGTAGGATAGAAGTCAATTATTGGTGAGTTAGGATCCGTCATCAATTTCCTGTATTGCTCCGGTAAAGCATGAGCACTGCCCATAAAACCAGTTATTGACAAATATATAATGCTAAGGAAGTAACAACTCAAGTATATAAATATATATGACCTTGAAGCAGGAAAAACACCAAGTAATTGATTGAATGGCTTAAATGGGGTCCCTAATTCGAAACTTATTTTCAATCGTCCAATGTCCTTAAGGTCTGAGGCAAATGGAGCATAATGATATGGATAGTACCTGCAGGGTTTATAGCAAATTCATGTTAGTGAAAAATATGATCAATATCATAAACCTTGTATGGTTTCTGATACTGCATACAGTGGATACAAAACTTCAAATGCAAAATGATATCGGCTAACTTTATATTTTTTATTCATTGGTTTCATAAAATAAGGAATGCAATTTAATCAGCAAATGGACAGGAACTTTCCATTGCCAGGAACAAACGCCTTCATAGTAGTAGTTCATAACCCAGCATAGTCCCTCTGTGTACTTCTGTACCTGCAAGAAATAAATTTGGAACAGAATTATAAATATTTAATGCACTCATGATTCCACTGGGTCAAATGAGCAAAGATTCTTATAAATATGGACACACCCAGACAGCATAGAATATTCCGGGAATGAAATGAATCTTGAAATAAATTTTATAAATAATAGATGTACAATGTAGAATTCCAACCACACCATATATAACTTAAGCGACAAACATGGGTTATCTAAATGTCACATTATGAGAGGCAATAAGTCAATCTGTCCAATAAACCATTCCAAAACCAAGCATTAGGTTTACTTACTACATCTCTCCTTAAATCTTCAAGTTCTTCAGGAGATCCAGTAGTGAACTTCTGTTCATAGTACCTCTCTCTCCATCCCGGATCTCCCAGCCTAACCTGAAAAGGGGAAAGAGAAATGCCTCACCATAAAATATGATAAAAAGAAAGTGATGGCAAACGAAGCAAAAACCTGGTCTGGCTCTGGATTATCCATATTGAATACATCAGACTTTTGACGAAGGGCATCTTTCAGCTTCAATTTCAGCTCTTCACCATTTTCATCCTCCTGATCCGTAGAAAGGGCATTGCAAATGATCAGAGTACATAATAGCCAAGAAAAAAACCAAAAAACGAATGGGCTCTTCCAATACGTGCCTCTAATTCACCAGACATAAAAAAGTTAATCATGGAAGAAGAAAGAAGTAATTAATAGATAAATTATCCTCCCCGAACAAGAAAACTTACTCCACTTTCTAGAATTTTTTCAGCTTGAACAATAGCTGCGCCTATTGTGGCTCCAGAATCCACTCGAGCAACCTTTCTATCCCTATCATAAATGTGATTATCCCCAGATATTGCAGTCTGCTTTCTTGCATCCGGACTAGCCATACTTGAAGAAGCATGGCCAAGTCTATCCTGTCTCCGAGGAGTTCTGGAATCATTTCGTTGGTAAGGTGATGGTGATGGGCCTGAAGCAAGGCGAGAACCATCAAATCGAGTGACTGGAACAAGAGGCAATGTTTCATCTGTTGGTGCAGAGTCATCTCCTCTCATTGACTGTAACTTCTGGCGCTTGATTCTTCCAGCTTGTCTCTGAATATATTAGTAGCAGAGACTTCAATGATTGCAAGGAAAAGAAAAATGAATGTAAAATGTAGTAAATCCGATGCTCTATGCAGACTTTAATTTACTCTAAGTATACAAAAGTGCAATAAAAGACAATTTATGAACAAAAAAATAGTGACCTGATTCATATGAGCCCTTTTCTGAAAAATTTTGTCTTCGTAGGATCCCACAGCTTTAATGAAGTGCTCAACATGTCTCAGGTTTGGCTAAATGTCAAATATATCATGTGAAAAGATAAACCATAAGAAAAATATTTTCTTTATCTTTATTATCATAGAAATAAAATATCTGTAACAAGAAAACATGTTTATACCTTGCTTCCATCACATAGATATCCACCCATAGCCTTTAACTCCTTCTTATAAACAGCAATCAGCAAGTTGATTGCGCCCTACAGTGAATTTATAGAGAATCAGCAGAGACTTCAATGATTATTGGTATATTCATTCAGCACTAACAAAATTAATAAGGGGCCCCACTACCCCCTTAATCATACCTACCACATAGAATAAAAGAAACAAAAACATAAAAGAATCATCTGAATGGAATTTAACTTCATAAGCAAACAATGAGCAAAATTCTGATTAGGCATTTTTGTTCATCATAAATCTTATCTGCACCACAATTACTAAGTAGAAAGCAAGAATTTTAATAACTACATAAAATCAACATATTAATATGCACATACTCATACCTCACGGATCTCAAGTGTGGGCATATGAGGCAAAAAATCATTGCCAACAAAAAAACACATGAAGACAAAATCATCAACTATGCGTTCAAGATCATTCTCAAAGGGTAGATTAGGAATCTTCATCTCATATTCCAGATACTCACGGAGTGTCCAGATGTTCACAAACTGCCAAAAAAGAATGACCTGGCTGACTGTGTATAAACTAATAACAAATAAGCCTGGGAAATTTATGATATATATATAAATATATGTACAACCACACACACAAACACGAATCATATAAATGCGAACCTGAAAAGGCTTTTTAGGCACATCATTACCACTTTTCTCATCAAACTGTCCTGCCCTCTTCTTTGACTTCCCTTCACATTCTGAAGCTACATGGCCAACTTGACCACAAATAAAGCATTTATCTTGCCCTGGTGTAAATACAACCTTGAGAAAAAAAACGTCATCATGAAGAAGAAGCTTCAAATCTACAAGCACCATAATGTTTGCATTATTGTGTTTACAGCAATAAATTACTTAGTACTCATTATCTCAGCCAATCATGATCAGGTTACAATTGGAACTTTATTCAGAATTCAAAATCAAAAGACTAAAGAATAAATAATTTCAAAACATGTTCAGTATAACAGGTGTACAACATTTACCTCTCTCAAAATTGAAAAATGAACTTCGTGGGTGGCCAAAGCAAGCATGATCAGATCCGCATCCTGCATGAATGATGATTCATCAGATAACTGGGTGGAGTGTTGTTATATCAAAAGAAAACAGAGCTTACAACCGAAAAAGAAGCTCACAACCTCAAGTTAACAGAACTTTAATAATGGAAAAAATAGCAAAACATACCAACCCATAGAGACAATGGCGAGTGTTTGGATCGAAACCAGAAAGATTCCTCTGAAGTCGGATGTATGACATGATTTTGTGCTCGCCTTCACCCGGCACATTGGAATCAGAAAGTATAACCTACATAAAAAACAATAAAAATGCTTATTTCAAATAGGAAGAGGAAAACTATGCATATGTGCATGCAAAAATCATAACGTGTGTCTTAAACAAGGACTAGAATAACTACTTGTACTTTAAAACTAGAAGTACCTTGATCTTCTTCCAACCAGGGTCATAATTTAACCTGAGGTGAATGTAGTATTGAAGAGCAATTGCCAAAACTGCCATAAAAGGAGTTCCTGGTGTAATGACATTAGAATCCATAACTTGTGACTCTAATTTCGGAGGCAGCTTTCTGCCTTCACTCTCAAACTCAGCACGAAGTTTCTCCTCTTCAGCCGCCTATGATACAACATCTCATAATCAATTTTTTAAAAACATAGATCAAAAACGAAATTGCAATGCTGAAGAATTAAGGTGATAGAAACCGCTTCTGCGGCATCTTTCGCAGTTCTGAAACGCCTTGATCTCTGTTGATTCATCTTTGCCCTTGGTGCCACACCGTCTACAGTAAATTATATTAATATGATAAATATGTACTCTCACAAATTTTATCTACATCCCTTTTAAGAGAAAATGTATACTCACCAATTGCCATGTACAGCAGTTTTCGTGGCCGCACCATAGCAAATAGTCTATCTATGTAGTCAAACATGCACTGGAAGACCTCATCAAAAGTGATGGGGGAAGGCTGTAAGGAAATGAAGATTTGTGTTACACTTTATCACAGAAAATCAGATATAGAACACATGTACAATCCAGGATAGGTGAAACACAAAAAGGAAACTTGATACTATGCCAAGTAATTGTAACTAAAAATGAGACTACGATAGGTTATGGATAACCGGTAATGCGGGAACCAAGATAAAATCGAAACTTGAAAAAAAAGGATAAAGAAGGGACGTCAGGGATGAAGTACTTACTCTGTCTTCTGGATGAAAGCAAGGATGGATGATCCCATTCATATCAAGATACAGGTTATCATACTCAATGCCGTTAGGGTTCGGCTCACTAGTATCCAACGGAATCGTAATCCCATCGATAACCACAGACTCTTGTTCAATCACATCAACCACAACTAGCGGATACTTCTCTGCCAACCACCGGTAAAACGCCGGGACTCCCATACTCTATGAAACAAAACACGACTCAACCAACAAGGATACAAATCGAACCAACGATCCCGGCAATCTGCACACGGTGACCTGAAAAACGAATATGCGAATCCAATATTGGAATTTGAAGACGATAAAATTAGGGCAAGCACAATCCCATTCCCGTCTCCTCTCCTCGAATGAAATTTTCAGTATTTATTATTGCAGAAATAAAATTAAAAATATCTTTTCAGTATTTTTTTATATTTTAACTAAAAATATCTTTTAAAATCAGTTGTTTTAATCATTCACAACCAAATTTTGAAAAAAGGATACGTATCAATCCTGGTCAATATATTAATCGTATCTATATATCCACAGTTCAATTATTCAAAATTAATTAAAACATCATATATAAATTTTAATAATATTATATTTAATCTCTGGTCAATATATTAATCATATCTATATATCCACAGTTCAATTATTCAAAATTAATTAAAATATCATATAGAAATTTTAATGAAATTATATTTAATCTCTGATCAATATATTATATAAATCATATCTATATATCCACAGTTCAATTATTCAAAATTAATTAAAATATCATATATAAATTTTAATGAAATTATATTTGATCTCTGATAATTATCTCATAGGTAAACCCTAATTTCTATTGTGAAATGTAATCGTATTTGGGGAATTTTGCTTTTTCTGCTCATAATTAAGTGGCCAGAAAACGTGCTTACTATGTACAAGATAACTCAGAGTGATGAACAAACTTAGAGCCACATAAAAGTCACTGCTTTCCCTTTGTAGATGATGAAAGCAATCTAATAAGCCCATGAGCCTCCTTTTCCGGTGACGACGAAGACAAGCCGGGCTTCAGTGAGTGAAACTGCGAATGTTTTGATCTCACAGGTAACACCCGGAAGTTATTCATTTCTACGTAATAGGGAGTGACATCGAGCGATTGTGACTCCGATCCAGCTTTCCGAAACTGAGAAGAAGTGACTGAGTCGATTTCGAGATGATCCGTCTCTTGCAAATTCATCAAAATTTTCAGTGAACTCATGGCTTCCGGTTTCAATTGCTTGCCAAGAAGATGTACGGTTTCTTCACACTCTACAAGCTTTTCAGAGTTCTGATAGTGGTAAAAAGATAGCAGAAGATCAATAAGAATGAAGCACAATTCTGTCTCTAGATTCAGTTCCGAACATGATTGCGAGATGAGTAGTAGTTACCTGATGAGTTTTTTCATCAATTACGGCTGCTGTAGAAACACCATGCCTGAAATAAGATCGACAAAACCGATTTTTCAAAGCATTCAATCGCATCTTACTACAAAATATGAACAAGAATCATGAAAAATTGGAGGGTTTTGGCAGGAGTACTACCTCTCAAGTTGCTCTTGAAGATCATTGCATCTGGTAAGTGCTTCCTGATGACTTCTTATCACTTGTTGAAGCTCTTTCTCCAAAGTTTCAACTTTTCCTTGAAGCCGATTAGCTTCGGTTTGTAACTCCTCGACCCGTGAATCAAGTGATTTGTATGACTCTGTCATGCACTTAAGCTGTATATCAGCCAAGCTATTGGACTTCTGGGATGTCAATAACTGTGACTTAACCTCAGCAAGAAGATGATCATTTTCCTTCAACTGCATTTTTGTGATTCCAAATATCTCTATATATCTTGCAAGATCCGCTTCTAGATTTTCTTTATCCATTTTCAATTGTTCAAACTCGTCAAATGAACATTTCCTTGTACTAGAGGCTTCAATGGTTGGAACAAGACTTGCTTCGTTGGGAACACTGTGATCAGAGCAAGTATCATCACAAAAGCTTACGATAGCTTTGCTTTCCTGCAAGGCTATTTTGTCGATACAATCCGGGCTGCTAGTTTCCGATTCAGACCTTTTAAGTCCCATAACATTGAAGTTCAGTTTACTTGCTTCAGAAAACACATGTGCGATGTCATAAACAAATTCGACTGGATTGAAATCATCGGTGTCCCCATATTTGGCAGAGATCATATCAATCTTCGCATTCAACCTGGTTCGACTATGGACGAGCTTGGCTTCCCTACCAAGGATCAGAATGAACTCAAAAACCCGAGAAGCAGCAGACTTCAATTCTTGATCAAATGCAGCTTCAGAAGAATTTTCAGCACCAGGAGCAAGTTTTGTTTGCTGTAGAAGATGCTTGAAATTCTCAATAACTTTCTCCTGGTCATTCTCATCAGTTATGTACTCAAGTACTGTAGATATTAAGGATTGTAGTTCCACAAGAACCCTTGGATTTGCTGCGTTCTCCGCAAATTGAGAGCCAGATGCAGAACCTTCGGTAATTGCAAGCTTTGATACAACAACACTAGTTTTCTTATCTGGAACATAAGAATCTGATACTGTTCCATTTGATTCATTCATTGAAAATGCTAGTTTCTCCATCTCCAGAAAATCATTCATAAGGTCCACATTCTTTGTGTTTTCAGATTTTCTAACATTGGCTTGAACCTCTGCTTCTAAACTTTGAAGGTTTGTTGCTGTTAGTGCATATTCGCTGTTACGCTTAGCCAATGCCTCCTTAAGCATCTTCGCCTCTTCCTCGATCGTGATCATCCGTTTCTTGAGCAAATCATTCTCTTTAATATACATCAGTGAATTCTCAAACTCTGGTTCGGGAGATTTCTTGAAACGAGAGTCCCACGAATCTCGGCCTAAGCTAACAACTTCTAGCTTCATTTGAGCTAATGCAGCTGGACCAGGTAACTTTTTTCGAACAAGACTTCGCAATCTTTGACACTCTGCTTCAAGTTTAGCTATTTTCTTAACTCCTTCAAGATGTTGCTTGTTAGCTAATTCCGCAGAACGAACACTCATATTCTTCTCTTCGTTACGTATCTCTGCCTCTTTCTTTGCAATGTGGAGTTCATATTTGAGAGACTTCACTTCCTTTTCACAAATCTCGATATTGCTCTTCAAAAGCTCTATCTTCGCCTCCGCTCGTGATTTTTCTCCGTTCAGTAGAACAACAACATCGGATCGCTCGTGCAACGATCTTAACAATGCAGTATTTTCACCTGCATTTATCAGTAATTGTTGGTCCAAATCAAACAATTTTCGTTCGAGCTCCAGCTTCATTTTGTCATAAAGCTTTTCGTTGTTCAGAGCAAGTTCTTGCAATTTATGTTCATGTTCTTCCTTCAAATTCCGTATCTGCCTTCGGCATTCCATTAACGCACCATTCAGATCCGATGCCTTATCCTCGGCAGCGACCTTTAGCAGTGTTACTGCATCAAGATGATTTTTCAATGCAGCAGCTTCTAAATCAGCCTTTTCCCAACCTAGAAAATGTATCGAATAACACGATGCAAAATCAATCAAATTTTTCGAATCGAAATCGAAGGACGAGCTAATTATAAACCTGATACAGCTTCTTCAGCAACCTTTGTGTGCTGTTTGATTAGGTTATCTTTGCTGATTATTTCAGCATCGGCTTCGGATAGCCTTTCATTCAATTCGTTTACTTCATACTCCAGAGATTGCACTTGATCTTCATAGCTCTTTACTTGATCTTCCAATCCAACGAGATGAGTATATGATTCGACAGAAATTTGAACATATTTCGGCCTCTTATCTTCTTTTACGGGCTGTAAGATGATTAACAACACTCTTAGGACAGCCATTTGAAAAGATCAACAAGACAAACCTTGTCATCAATCTGATAATCCGATGCAGATTTCTCGGCTACTTGCTTATCAGAAGCCTTCTTCTTCCAGGGCCAACTCTTTTTATCCATTGAAAGCTACAAAAATGGTGATTAATGGCATAATAATACGAACTAGAAAAATTGAGAAAAAGCAGTAAATAGTCACTGTAAGAAGAATCATTTCAAAGGAAAAGTTATAAGAATGAAAGACGATAACATATTTAACCATCATGAATCCCAGAAGCATGAAACAGAGCAGAATTGAATGCTCCCCATTACCATAAAAGGACACCAGACGAATTAATTCATACAGAACACTGAACAAATTGAATATTACAGCGAAAAATGTGTCACTAATTTGAAAAGCGATTGAAATCGAAGCATTAAGAAACACAATTTCTCACCGAAGAGGAATGATTACAGAAACCCCAGGAACAGAAGCACAGCTAAGAGTAAGGTGGAGGGAATATAAAAATGGCGGCAAGTTGAAACAAACCCCCAGAGCAAAAACATAGCATATGGGTACAAACTGAGAAAAACAATAGAACCGAGTAAGTAAATGCTGGGAAAGTTGTCAGTTGGATGGACACGAGAACCAAAGTAACCAGAAAAAAATTAATTACTGCCGGTCCACAATGAAGAAGAATGGGATATCACTGCCTATCGATCATACAATACAATGTAAAGAATACCCATCATCCATCCACACTCACCACGAGCAATGCGCAGAATCACTCACATTGAGTTGGCTTCTACGCATGCAGCAGCAGATTCAGCCAACCCATTTGGCTACGCGTAATGCTGTTGTTTTCCTCCTTGTAAGAAATGAATATGGCGGTGAGGTAAACAAGTGGCCTGGCGCGAGGTGGGGTTTATATGTCTATATCTCAGAGGTTTGACGTCACAACACGTTGGAAACGATAAAAATTAAAATGTAAAAAAAATATNTCATATCAATCTTCGCATTCAACCTGGTTCGACTATGGACGAGCTTGGCTTCCCTACCAAGGATCAGAATGAACTCAAAAACCCGAGAAGCAGCAGACTTCAATTCTTGATCAAATGCAGCTTCAGAAGAATTTTCAGCACCAGGAGCAAGTTTTGTTTGCTGAAGAAGATGCTTGAAATTCTCAATAACTTTCTCCTGG
This sequence comes from Utricularia reniformis, assembly GCA_009725065.1. Taxonomy (NCBI): domain Eukaryota; kingdom Viridiplantae; phylum Streptophyta; class Magnoliopsida; order Lamiales; family Lentibulariaceae; genus Utricularia; species Utricularia reniformis. The sequence continues at coordinate 111,437 of RWGZ01001441.1, forward strand.
TCATTCTCATCAGTTATGTACTCAAGTACTGTAGATATTAAGGATTGTAGTTCCACAAGAACCCTTGGATTTGCTGCGTTCTCCGCAAATTGAGAGCCAGATGCAGAACCTTCGGTAATTGCAAGCTTTGATACAACAACACTAGTTTTCTTATCTGGAACATAAGAATCTGATACTGTTCCATTTGATTCATTCATTGAAAATGCTAGTTTCTCCATCTCCAGAAAATCATTCATAAGGTCCACATTCTTTGTGTTTTCAGATTTTCTAACATTGGCTTGAACCTCTGCTTCTAAACTTTGAAGGTTTGTTGCTGTTAGTGCATATTCGCTGTTACGCTTAGCCAATGCCTCCTTAAGCATCTTCGCCTCTTCCTCGATCGTGATCATCCGTTTCTTGAGCAAATCATTCTCTTTAATATACATCAGTGAATTCTCAAACTCTGGTTCGGGAGATTTCTTGAAACGAGAGTCCCACGAATCTCGGCCTAAGCTAACAACTTCTAGCTTCATTTGAGCTAATGCAGCTGGACCAGGTAACTTTTTTCGAACAAGACTTCGCAATCTTTGACACTCTGCTTCAAGTTTAGCTATTTTCTTAACTCCTTCAAGATGTTGCTTGTTAGCTAATTCCGCAGAACGAACACTCATATTCTTCTCTTCGTTACGTATCTCTGCCTCTTTCTTTGCAATGTGGAGTTCATATTTGAGAGACTTCACTTCCTTTTCACAAATCTCGATATTGCTCTTCAAAAGCTCTATCTTCGCCTCCGCTCGTGATTTTTCTCCGTTCAGTAGAACAACAACATCGGATCGCTCGTGCAACGATCTTAACAATGCAGTATTTTCACCTGCATTTATCAGTAATTGTTGGTCCAAATCAAACAATTTTCGTTCGAGCTCCAGCTTCATTTTGTCATAAAGCTTTTCGTTGTTCAGAGCAAGTTCTTGCAATTTATGTTCATGTTCTTCCTTCAAATTCCGTATCTGCCTTCGGCATTCCATTAACGCACCATTCAGATCCGATGCCTTATCCTCGGCAGCGACCTTTAGCAGTGTTACTGCATCAAGATGATTTTTCAATGCAGCAGCTTCTAAATCAGCCTTTTCCCAACCTAGAAAATGTATCGAATAACACGATGCAAAATCAATCAAATTTTTCGAATCGAAATCGAAGGACGAGCTAATTATAAACCTGATACAGCTTCTTCAGCAACCTTTGTGTGCTGTTTGATTAGGTTATCTTTGCTGATTATTTCGGCATCGGCTTTGGATAGCCTTTCATTCAATTCGTTTACTTCATACTCCAGAGATTGCACTTGATCTTCATAGCTCTTTACTTGATCTTCCAATCCAACGAGATGAGTATATGATTCGACAGAAATTTGAACATATTTCGGCCTCTTATCTTCTTTTACGGGCTGTAAGATGATTAACAACACTCTTAGGACAGCCATTTGAAAAAAACATTAAAATTATCACTAGACAAACCTTGTCATCAACCTGATAATCCGATGCAGATTTCTCGGCTACTTGCTTATCAGAAGCCTTCTTCTTCCAGGGCCAACTCTTTTTATCCATTGAAAGCTACAAAAATGGTAATTAATGGCATAATAATACGAACTATAAAAATTGAGAAAAAGCAGTAAATAGTCACTGTAAGAAGAATAATTTCAGAGGAAAAGTTATAAGAATGAAAGACGATAACATATTTAACCATCATGAATCCCAGAAGCATGAAACAGAGCAGAATTGAATGCTCACCATTACCATAAAAGGACACCAGACGAATTAATTCATACAGAACACTGAACAAATTGAATATCACAGCGAAAAATGTGTCACTAATTTGAAAAGCGATTGAAATCGAAGCATTAAGAAACACAATTTCTCACCGAAGAGGAATGATTACAGAAACCCCAGGAACAGAAGCACAGCTAAGAGTAAGGTGGAAGGAATATAAAAATGGCGGCAAGTTGAAACAAACCCCCAGAGCAAAAACATAGCATATGGGTACAAACTGAGAAAAACAATAGAACCGAGTAAGTAAATGCTGGGAAAGTTGTCAGTTGGATGGACACGAGAACCAAAGTAACCAGAAAAAAATTAATTACTGCCGGTCCACAATGAAGAAGAATGGGATATCACTGCCTATCGATCATACAATACAATGTAAAGAATACCCATCATCCATCCACACTCACCACGAGCAATGCGCAGAATCACTCAGATTGAGTTGGCTTCTACGCATGCAGCAGCAGATTCAGCCAACCCATTTGGCTACGCGTTATGCTGTTGTTTTCCTCCTTGCAAGAAATGAATATGGCGGTGAGGTAAACAAGTGGCCTGGCGCGAGGTGGGGTTTATATGTCTATATCTCAGAGGTTTGACGTCACAACACGTTGGAAACGATAAAATTTAAAATGTAAAAAAAATATAAATAATTATCGACATTTTGAAAAGTTAGAAAAATAACCATCATGAGACTCCTTATTAAATGATAAAAAATGTTTTTTTAAAAAAGAGTATACTTATTTTGATTTTGAAATGATTTTTTTGTATTAATTTTGAATTAAATAATAATTTTATAGTGTTAAAAATAAAATTTAACAAAATGGAAAAGCTCATTACCATAGTAATATTTTTTGTGTTTAATTAAACAATTTTATATTGATGTTTGATTTGTATTAAATATAACATCGATATGTTAAACGTAGAAACACATTTTTTCAAAGATAACCTATTTTTGAAACCGATTTTATTGGTTTCAAGGATTTGAATCGATTTTCAATAAATCCATCAAATTAAATTTTAAGATTAAATAATATAAGGAAAATAGAAACACATTTTTTCAAATATTTGATTACAAAATACAATTTACACATTTGTATTTGTACAGTTTTTAAAAATATATATTCTTTATATTTTAAAACAACAATTCCAAATCAAATCAACCAATTCTATCCGGCCAACGATTGATTTAATGAACACTACATTTTTCAAATTAAACTTGTTGATATTCGAGATTCTGTTCATTATGAATTTAAATTCAAATTGAACTCGAACATTGACCAAATCAATTTATTAAAACCCCAACTCAATTTGTTTGGGTTATGTGATAGTCCCCTGACTATCACATTAAGAGATGAATATATTTTAAATTTTATTTAATTATAATTATTTTTAAAAAATTAAAATAGTTTTTTAATAATTTTAATCATAATTATTAAGAAAGTTATAATAAATGAACAAACTATTTAAGAACACTGTAAAAAATTGTTGGAAGCTCCTGGCGAAATTTGACCAATTGCCAAGTGGGTGACAGCAGCAGGGAAGCCAGGAACGTGGACATGCAGAGTCTGTCGCGTCATGCGGTGGTATCGTGTACTGCCGCTGCACCTGATTCTCCCCTTTATAACTAATTTACTATAACCATATTAAATCATAAAAACTATATATTCTTTAACATATCATGATTCATTTATAATGCATACAAATGACGTGCGTTGTTTCTATTATTTTTTTAAAATAATATATTACAATTTAAAAATCAAATTTAATCTGTATAAAAACATCATTAACGATTCGGAATGTGTGTAATATTTTATTAGGACAAATCAAGTTTATATATGATTTTGTCACGACAAAATAAATCAGGCGTGCTTAAAGTAACCATAAAGAATCAATTGCTAGCAAAAAATGTATATTATTTATTTTTATTTAAATAAAAAACGGTTTAAAATTGAAGCAAACTAAATCGCCTTTGTATGAAAATCTAGGGTTTAGTGCAGTAAGGCCTAAAATCAGTAGATTCGACGTACAATTATAATTGAGGATGCTCAAGGCCTGCAACTTATGGGCTTGGGCTACATATAAAATGGGGAAATTATTTTATATTTATAATTTTGATTTTTTTATATTATTCATCCAAAAATTTATAAAATTAGTTAAATTTAATCTCGAAGTTTCAAATTAATCCACAAATTTTGAGTAAAAATAAATTAGTTCATATAATTTACACACAATGATAGTACCGAGTACCGACCTATGAAATTTACTAATTTAAAAAATATAGTACTCTTGCGTTAAACAATTTTGTATTTTTTCTAAATTAGTATAATAATTTATTTTTCTATTCCGATACATTTCGATATACTGGTGTACTGGGATAATCATGTATACCGAATCGTATCTTAATATCGAATTTAAATTGAAAATCTAGGGATACATGGATTCGTGTGCACCAATTTGATACATGGATCTTAATTCGATACAGGTACACCAATTCAGGGATACATGGATTCGTGTGCGATGATTTGCGATAAATAGAAATATCTCAATAATAATATAAATATAAAAATAAATTAAATTAAATACTTCAACAATAAAATTTAAAATATGATTCATATTCAAGTTAAAACAAAAATACATAACAATTAAAGTTTAAATTTTAAGATAATACAAATCAATCAATTAAAATGCAAATTTGAATTTTTTATTTTTTGGTAATAAAATTAAAATAAATAAAAATTCAAATACGAAATTTAAGTATTATCGAGGAATCTATGTATTCCATATGCCAAATTGGAATATTTTGGGAAACGCCATATCATAGTTGAAAATATTAACTATTTTGTTTAAAAAATATATAATAAAATCACCGACATGGGTCCAGATCGACGGCGTGTGTAACCAGCTTGTTGCCCACCGAAGGATCAATGATGGATTAACCGGTGTGTTCTAAACTTACCGAATTCTCGATCGCCGTGCTGAAGGCGTGACCGGAGGTGTATTATCGACCGTTGGATCTACAGCCTTTGCTGATCTCGATGTGGCAATCCGCATGCGAA
>RWGZ01001442.1:0-115805 GCA_009725065.1 Utricularia reniformis
GATAATGTGGATGAAAGAGAAATAATTAATAATGTGGATGAGTGAGAAGTTTTAGAATTGTAAAGATGATATGATGTGGATATGAGAGAATGATGATATGTAGAGAGATTTATACGGTGGAAATTGTTTTGGCCGCGGAAAAGGTTATAGGTAACCTTACTGAGGAAGTGTTACATTATCCTGATTTTGGCGTGCTACAGGATAAAATAGTCCTATATAATTATTTAATCACACCTATTTATCCATCCGGACGGTTATTGAAAGACGTTCAATATCTTGAAGAAACATTTCCATATTATAGAAGATATACCATATAAACTCAAATTCAAACATCATCTAGTTTTGATTACTACAAATACAAACATACATTATTTCCTTCATCATATGTTGTCAACGATGAATTTAACTTGAATAAATTCGATAAAAATAAGAAAGACAAAATTGAACGAACATTATAATGCATTTTGATAAGAATGTAAATTTTTGTTCTGCAAAATTATGAAAACGAATTATGCATTATAGAATGCATAATATGTTTTTGGAACATAACAATAATCATTTTAATTTCCAATTATAGATTATGATTCATAATGCAGTCTGATTTTTATAACTATAATGTATAATTAAATTCAGACTTGAGTCTGAAAATGCATTAAACGTTATACTTTTATTTTTCAAGAGTAAATTAAGACATTTACTCCTAATATTTAAAATTGTGTAAAGGAAATGCCAAAATTTTTGTAAATTGCATGAGAATCCCTCGAAGTTTTAAAGTCATCCAAGAATGATATCGAGTGAATATTAGCGGTTTTTCATCTTTTTCGTATGAGTGATTTTCATCATTTATGCATTATTTTCTTAAATTTTCAAAGTTTAGAGACATGACAATTTAAATTTTATCAAGGTTAATTGATCAATACAAAATATTGAGACATTTTTAAAATATTAACGAGTATTAGAGTTCAATATAAATAGTTTTGGAAGTTCATGAATCAATTACCAAATTCTTAAACTTCGAGCTATGATTTTGACAATATTTAAAAGTTAGTGGTCAACGTCGCGCATTATATCAACTTTGGGGCTTTGTATGTAATTTACAAATTTTAAGCAATCTTCTTTACACAATTATATAATGGGGGCTAATGACAAACACAATTCTATTTTTCACATATATATATTTTTTCCAAATATAATTTTCATCGCTTTCTATAATTTAGCATTTATATTATAATTTTCTTCGAGGATATCGTCCACAACATACTTGTTTTCTTTTTATTATATAACTTTTTTAATAAAAAAAATGTTATTAATTTATTTTGTATTTACAAATATTATTTAGTTTAGAATTATAATTATAATTTCATATTTATAACTAATGGAGATAATTATTTTTTACATTTTAACTCAATTTACATTCTATATTTATTCTTTTAAATTTTATAATTCAATTAATGTTTATGCAGAACACTGCACAGATCTTAGTTATACATTATAATTCTACATTCTAATAATAAATTGTGGTTATACATTATATAATTTGTGAAGAACACACACTAAATGCAACAATTTTATGTTCTTTTGCATGCATGATCTAAAGGCATTTTGATTGTTACAATGCATTATTATAATACTTATGTACTAAAGTATGCGAAAACGGTCGGTTAATGGATTATCGATTTTAACCAGTTCAATTAATTTATTTTGCGGCGAAAGCCACAACAAAGCTTCAAGTATCCCATCTCTCCCCAATCTTGTCCGAATGAATTCTTCAATATCCAATAAGGTTTCTTCTCGTTCATAGAATATCCAACCAGTAACATTCCATGATCCAATAACTTCAAGCATGCAAATGGACATGAAACCCCTTCTACGTACGTTTGCATAAAAGATGGGTTCATTCTCACTGCAAACACATAAGTCCTATGAGATCTCTCTCTTTATAATAATGCTAAATGTGTTATGGAGAATCACATACCTGCAAGAGGACCATTCTTTATTAGATTAGCACTTATTTGACTTTCATTATATGACACGATGCTCATGTCGGTGATCTTTGCTGCAACTTTACTCTTGTTGAACTTGCAAGCGCCTTTAATGGAAGTGTATGGATAACTATGTTCTGCCATTAATCCCCCTGCTTTGATAGTGTAGTCGAATGGGTTCTTATTTAAGCCGAAGTTGCACCCATTGTTACATGAGCCTGTTACTTTTGGATCACACTGCACATTGGAATAAAGACACTACAGCACGATGAATTGAAACAGTAGGCAAGTTGAGCAATAAAAACCTGATGATCACAATCCATAAGCTGTTGAGAGCTGAGGTTAACAAGTTTCCCGATTGCTAGAAAATTGGCACCTTCTAATGCACCAGCCGCTCTAAATGCCCAGCTTGAACTGCGATTACCATGTAAACATCCACAAAAATTGAACTGCGATTACCATAGATCCCAACCCACAAATACTGCAGCGAAAGCCACGACAAAGCATAAAGTAACCCATCTCTCCCCAATCTTGTCCAAATGAATTCTTCAATATCCAATAAGGCTTCTTCTCATTCACAGAATATCCAACCAGTAACATTCCATGATCCCATAACTTCATGCATGCAAATGGGCATGAAACCCCTTCAACGTACGTTTGCATAAAAGATGGGTTCATTGTCACTGCAAACACACAAGTCTTATGAGATCTCCCCTCTTTATAATAATGCTAAATTTGTTATGGAGAATCACATACCTGCAAGAGGACCATTCTTTATTAGATTAGCACTTATTTGACTTTCATTATATGACACGATGCTCAAGTCAGTTATCTTTGCTGCAATTTTACTCTTGTTGAACTAGCAAGCACCTTTAATGGCAGTGTATGGATAGCTTTGCTCTGCCATTAATCCACCTGCTTTGATAGTGTAGTCGAATGGATTCTTCATTAATCCGAAGTTGCACCCATTGTTACATGAGCCAGTTACTTTTGGATCACACTGCACATTGGAATAAAGACACTTTAGCACGATGAATTGAAACAGTAGGCAAGTTGAGCAATAAAAACCTGATGATCACAATCCATCAGCTGTTGAGAGCTGAGGTTAACAAGTTTCCCGGTTGCTAGAAAATTGGCACCTTCTAATGCACCAGCCGCACTAAATGCCCAGCTTGAACCGCAATTACCCTGTAAACAACCACAAAAATTGATAAAAAAATTGCAGAGAAACGGGCAAAATCAAGGAATTGATTTAAATTGGAAAGCTCAATCCCGAAATTGACCTGACTTTTAACAGGCGTCACAGCTCCATGGTTACGCCAATCAAAGCCTTTCGGAAGCCCATCGATAGGTAAAATTGGGGCCGACTTATGAGAATCGTGAAATTGGCTTGGAGGCAGAATATTCGAACCAATAATATGTTTCCTAAACTCAACCTTGGTGAGATCTGAGAATTTGGTGATACCATGGACAGCAGACCGATCGAGCTGCTGATTCTCGAGCGCAATACGCATATTAGCCTTAAAAACACCGAATCTATAATCATGCTCCTTTTTGGAACTGTAATTCTTGTTGTACTTCATCTTGAAGATCTGGAAGGAGCGTTTTAAGTCCGTCAATGAATCTACGCCGAAATGTGGGTTAAATTCAGGATCAGCGACTCGACGAATCACAATATCCTCCTCCGACAATAACTCTTGTGAAAATCCCGACCAGGCGGCGACGGAGGACATAAATAATATCGAAATGAGAAGAGAGCAGTGAAAAAGGAAAGGAATGGAGCGTGCAGAAGCCATGGAAATCGAAATTTGGAAGGAATGAAGATTGAAAAGATCAAGAGAAAGTACGGCTCCTTCGAGTCTTCCGCAGCATATTTATAGAAAGCAGGTGGGATTTATCATATTTGGATCCCAAATAAATCGTGATGATTGGAGGGAATCCCATTAAATTGTGAACAATATTAACAAATATCATTAAATTTGATATTTAGATTTATATCAAAGATAATATAATATATTTTTATAAATATATATGGTATATTTAATAATATAAGTGATCTCTTGATGAGACAATAATACTTAAAAAATTTAACATCGACACTAATCAAATTGTCTTGCACCGCAACAACGAGTCCTCAATGTTTCAAAAGTATTATCACTTATCATTTCCATACTAATATCAAAATAATTTATGATTATGGATGTATGAATCAAAACTAGATTATATTTGAATTTGAGGTGACATGGTATATCTTATATAATATGGAAATGTTTATTCAAGATATTGAACATCCTTTCAATAACCATTCGGAGAGATAAATGGGTGTGATTAAATAATTATGTAGGACTAGTATATTTTGGAGCACAACAAAAATTAGGATAGTGTAACACTCCCCCAATAAGGAGCCACGAAATCAAACAAACAATAATCATAATTTGAACGGATATCAGTTAAGAAGTAGTAGCAAACCTACTTGGGGTTTAGGGAATTGCTAGGTTGCACTGATACGAGGGTGTGAGGTGCGTAAAATTTTAATTATGATACATCGGAGGTACTTGTATAATTTAATAAAAATAATTTTAACTTGTTGTCTCAGCTGATTATGAGGGAGATTCACTGGCCAAGAAAGAAAAGTAGCTAAAAGATTTAATTCTATAATATGTGAGTATAAATATTTCGTTTTGGCCTAAGCAACACTGTCCTATAAATGCACACATTGTGTTGAATTCATGACATTTTGTATAGACTGCATGTGTTGGATTTTAGGTGAGTTAATTGGACTATTAACTTGTCATGTTTTGGAGTGAAATGTTTCTTTTTTTTAGTTTGAATTGGTTATGTTGCACCAATTATGAAATGTATAATTTAAATTATAATTAAAATGCATAATGATAATGAATAATCATAATTCATGTAGTATTGTAGAATGAATATATTAAACAATTTAATGTAAAAAGTATTCTATAAAATATAAAATGACAATTCATTTATAGTAAAAAGACAATTATACTCATTATGTCAATTATGAAATAAAATTTCAAATAAAACTAGGAAGATGATTTACAAATTAATAGACATTACATTCATAAGGTAATGTACGAAAATTCATCANGTCCCTTTTTAGGGGGTACCAACAGTCGTCCGGTTCGTTCAACAAACGAACTCGGTTCTGATTTGTTTTAGATGTGGAAGACGATCAAAAGCTGGAAATAAATAAATGCACAACGATGTATAGTGGAAACCCCAGGAATTGGGGTGAAAACCACTCGACTAAGAGCAGATTATGCTCTTAGCCTGTTCACTAATGAAATAACTCATAGTCAATACAAGAGAGGCTAATGAAAATGACAAGGTAAAGAAAGCGGTAAGAATTCCTGCAGGGTAACAGCCTGTTCTTCCGCGTCCAAAAGGTCCTGCTATTTCCGTCTTCTTGCCCTGTATTTATAGAGTTCATAGCGTGTGTAAATCACGTCCCGTAACGGCCTCTGACAGGTTTGTTAGAGGTTGTTATCGCGGGATGTAAAACGAGGTTGGGACCGAGGCGTGGTCTGCGTGATCGGGCCCGAAGCGTGGTAAACGTGGGAAGGCCCGAAACGTGGAAAACGTGAGTTTGTAACCGTTCGGACCGAACACAGAAGCCAGCTGTCAGAAAACGCTTTATTTCGTTAAGGTTATCTTCGATCCTCTCATTGAACATCGGGCCGCTCTTCTTTAAGTGTGTAAATGGGCTGTAGGAATTCGTTTTCACTATTTGAATCGGCCCAACGGTTGTTGAGTCTTACCCATCACAAGGTACCCGATCCTAAAGTTCTCATCACTTATAAATAAAACTAATTACCAATCGTATAACCAATTTTATCGTCATGAAACCAAACCGTAAAGCTGATTAACATATCATCCAAACAATTAACTAAATAAAATGGATTCGACTCGATTTTGCAGTTTGGCATCCACCCCTCGTCTGAACTTCAGACTCTGAAGTGCAAACTCATATACACCGAGGAAACTATTTCGGGCTTCTAACTAACGCCCAATTCAATGTCCTACATTAAGCCCAATATTTTCTGTTTAAACAATTTCTAGGAGAATTTGTTAGTATCAGCGGCAGAACGGAGGAGTATTGGAAAATGAAGAAGATGTCGTGTAAATTGCTTTCATCAGAGCCTATCCCGCTGCGTAAAGCATCGAAGACCATCTCCCGATTGGCTGACGCCGGCTACGTCGTGTCCCCCGTTATACGCAATTACCTAAACCGCACCGTCGAGGCTTTCGATTCATTGGTCCAGTTCCGCAAAAAGTCTTTGAAATCAGCAACTAAGGATAGCGAGAAGAAGAAGAAGTGGGAATCGTTCGTGAAAACAGAAGAAAAATATTCGAATATTCGAGTAGGGAAAATTGATTTTGAAGGGTTCACAGAAGAAAACAAAACAACAAGGACGTCGAACTCGGATTCGCGGTAGGGGAATAAGAAAAGGAAGAACGAGTCAGTAGAAAAGAGCATGCGTAAAAAGAGTAGAGTTGAAACTTAAAAGTTAAAATCTTGATTCAGTCGTAATATTTTTTTGCTTGTGCGGTTTTGGAGATATCATTCCAGTCTGATTCTTCAGTTCCAGGTTGCTGCTTCTTTTCATTTTTTTGCTTCTGCTTCCTCAGTATGAATGTTACTCTTTATGTTGCTGTTTGGAAATAGAGACGACTATTTTCAGTTTGTTAATTTTTTTACAAGTTGCATACCCGGGCGATATTCAACTTGTAGATTTTTAATGTTTACGACAATCGTTGACAAACTCGAATTTCGTGAAAACCACTTCATCTCATTTTTATTGTGGATAGTGTAACACTAAAAATAGAGAACAATCCTCATACAATGAAATGCCAAACATAATATCAAGTAGAAACACCGGATGCTGTACTTGCAGCCCTCTCTTTCACCATGGCCCTAACAAAAAGTTCTCCTGCTCTGTAAGAAGATCGAACCTTGAAAAACATACAAGTTAGTTTACGAATGTGACTCAACATGAAGTGAAGAAAGTGTTACCAACGGTCCACTTGCAATGTATCGGAAGCCAATCGACTCGCCGTAGTCTTTCCAGAATGCAAATTTTTCTGGGGTTACATACTCCTTGACAGTAAGATGTAATGGAGTGGGCTGTACGCAGTGAAAAAAATATGTGGTGCTGCATTAGTGATTGCTCTGCATGGTTCATCCTCTTTAAAAAAAAATTTGTTGAATCGATCACCTGTAAATACTGACCCAGTGTCAAAATGTCCACATCAATGGACCTCAAATCAGCCATGGCTTCCATTAGTTCATCATCTCTTTCACCAAGTCCTAGCATTATAGAAGACTTTGTTATTATTCCCTCTTTGCTGACTTTTGCTTGCTTCAACACTGCTAAACTTTGCTCATAACTGCAATATTTCAACAAAGCATTTGGAAAGATTTCAAAAATATTGAGATGAAATAGAAATTTATATTAGCTGCTTACCCAGCCCTGGGATCTCTAACAATCCGCTGCAGACGTTTCACGGTTTCAATGTTATGGGCAAATACATCTAGTCCAGAATGAATTAGAGTGTCCACAGCCTCTAGATCACCTCGGAAATCGGAGGTCAAGCACTCAATCATGAGATCAGGCTTTAAACTCTACCAAAATGAAATGTACAAGTTAAAATATATTGTGTCCTGAATCCTGATTCACATAATCTCTTAAAACAGAAGAAGCTTAATATCATGTTTTCTAAAATCAAACCTTACTAGCTTTCACTGTTTCTGCAAAATGACTGCTTCCACCATCAGGAAGATCATCTCGATCAACACTTGTTAGCACAATATAATCCATACTGAAATATGATAAAAAGATGCAACAACACTCAGAACCAGAACCACAACCACAACCACAACCAGAACCAGAACCAGAACCAGAACCGCATTATCCCTCTTACTAAACATTCTTTTACTGGTACAGAAAAACAACATAAAGAAGAAAAGTACCCCCAGCTCGCAATAGCCTCTGCAGTATTGAATGGCTCCATGGGATCAGGTGGGGCGGGATTCCTACTTGTTTTAACAGCACAAAATCTACACCCCCTTGTACAGGTGTCGCCGAGCAACATGATAGTGGCAGTGGCAATACCATCATTACCACCGTTCCAGCACTCACCAATGTTGGGGCACTGCGCTTCCTCACAAACTGTGTTGAGTTTGAGTCTGGAAAGACTCTTTCACTTCCTCATACTTCTTCCCCTGCGGAGCTTTCTGCCGTAACCACTCAGGCTTCTTCAAATTGGGATATCGGCCCGTGTGAAGTCCCATCCCGCCGTTAGAACGCTGCTTTTCATGGACCGACGGTATATTTGACTCAATATCTAGGTTAATTTCGCAACGCACGCCATAGCTAATAAAATTCGAACCTCGCGCTTGAGTACACAGCGATGCAAATACAGGAATTGGAGAATTAGATGCCTTAGGAGTGCAATGATGGATCATATTTCCAGTTTGACAAAGAACAGAACGCAATTCCAGTATCGTGATCTGGCTCCGCCGGATTCTCCAGAAGATAACAAATTTCCCAACTTAGATTTCCTTTAACGCAATGAACTGCAAGAAGGCTTTGGAATAGACGCTGTAGCCTGTAAATAACCACAAAACCGGGCGGAATTCCCGAAGTTGGTTCCCGTTTGAGCTTTAACTATTGGACGAAATAAGGTATATTATTCACAAATTATGAAAACGAATTATACATTATAAAATATATAATCTGTTTTTGAAACAGAACAATATTCATTTTAAATTCTAATTATAAATTATTGTTATATAATCGGTTCGTTAAGAAACGAATACGGTTTTAATTTGTTTGTGGTGAGTAAACGATTAAATAAAGCAAATGAAAAAATATGCAAAACAATTTAGAGTGAAAAATCTCGGGAAATGAGGAAAAAATCACTTGACTAAGAGCATGAAAAGCTCTTAATCGATTCACTAATCCACAGTTCATTACAAAATACAGTAGAAGTTTATGAAGATGACGAGGTATGAGAAAGCGATAAGAACTCTGGCAAAGTAACAGTCTGTTCTTAAGCGTCCAAAATGTCCTGCTAAATCCGTCGTCAAACTCTGTATTTATAGAGCTGAAGGCGTGTGTAATCTATGACATGTAACTGTCTCTCACAAGTTTGTTGAAGGTTGTTGTCGCATGATGTTAAACGTGGCTGGGACCGAAGCATGGCCTGCATGACCTAGCCCGAAGCATGGTAAACGTGTGGAGGCCCGAAACGTAGAACGCGTGGGTTGTAACCGTTTGGACCGACTCTTGGGGCCACTTGTCAAACGCCCTTTTATTTCGCCAAGTCCAACTTCGGTCTCATTGTGGAACATCGGGCCAATTATCTCAAATATGCTAAGTTGTGGACTTTGGGCCACACGAGTTCGTCTTTTATTACCTGGGTCGGCCCAATCATAACTGGCCTTACATATTGTAGGGTATCTGGTCCTAAGATTCTCATAACTAACCCATCGGGCTTGGTTGCCATCTCGGAGGTGACGTAAGGCCGACCACCCAATGTAATATACGTTCGTTGAGAGTATAGGACCGAGTCCGCTCACAACGAGAGTTCAAGGGACTGATCCTTCACTTAGTCAATTTGAGATGTGGATTTTGAATTCAAAATATCATAACGTTCATTTTTGTGTCACTTTTAAATATTAACGTCCAGACCTGCGTCTTTCCACATTCTGCTACTCAATAGGCGTGATGAGTGCGTACAGACTGCAACCGCCTATGGTAATCCTATGTGGTAGCTTACAATTGGTCGGGAAATTACTATTTAAATCGGGGTTTTGGATACTGTTCCTCCTCTCCGTCATTTCGAGAAGAAAAAATCGCTCAAATCAAGCTCTCTGCGTCTTCGTTCTTGCCTACGTTTAAACTCTTTCCTACCGATTTTCATCAAGGTACTAGCCATGGCTCCTCGTAAAATGAGATACCCAATCATGTCTGAGTTGGATATAGAAGAGTTTAAGTCTAGGTTTTCGATTCCGGCTCATTACTCCATATGGAAGGGGCAGGAAGATATTACCCGCTTCCTTCCAGCGGAAATGAACGTTCCGGCTACCGCTATTCCTGTCAGTTATGCCTCCCTGAAGTGTGGGTTACGTTTTCTATTACACCCGTTCGTAGCGGCCGTACTTAAGGAAATCCATTGCACGACCTTTGCGTTATTTTCGGGTAGCTATGTGTACATAGTGGCGTTTATCTTTTATTACCACCAACAAAGAATGGCCACGACCTTAGAACACTTTTTCACTTTGTTCTTGGTCTGGTCTCGAAGGGGTAAGGGTCTATTAGGATGTCGTAGGTTATATTACATAGCGATGCGCACCAAGGAGTGCGTTATTGTTGATAAGGAAGAATCTCTTCATGCGTGGGAGTCTTGTTATGTGTAGATAACGGTCCCTAAGGAGGACATGTTAAAGGTGTGACCACTTATAACCCACTAACGCATAGGTCAGTTGGACCGAACCAGGTTCAACCCTTCCCGTCCGGATATCGCAAACACACTTTCGATGTNAGACTCTTTCACTTCCTCATACTTCTTCCCCTGCGGAGCTTTCTGCCGTAACCACTCAGGCTTCTTCAAATTGGGATATCGGCCCGTGTGAAGTCCCATCCCGCCGTTAGAACGCTGCTTTTCATGGACCGACGGTATATTTGACTCAATATCTAGGTTAATTTCGCAACGCACGCCATAGCTAATAAAATTCGAACCTCGCGCTTGAGTACACAGCGATGCAAATACAGGAATTGGAGAATTAGATGCCTTAGGAGTGCAATGATGGATCATATTTCCAGTTTGACAAAGAACAGAACGCAATTCCAGTATCGTGATCTGGCTCCGCCGGATTCTCCAGAAGATAACAAATTTCCCAACTTAGATTTCCTTTAACGCAATGAACTGCAAGAAGGCTTTGGAATAGACGCTGTAGCCTGTAAATAACCACAAAACCGGGCGGAATTCCCGACGTTGGTTCCCGTTTGAGCTTTAACTATTGGACGAAATCAAGTATATTCTTTACAAATTATGAAAACGAATTATACATTATAAAATATATAATCTGTTTTTGAAATAGAACAGTATTCTTTTTAAATTCTAATTATAAATTATTGTTATATAATTGGTTCGTTAAGAAACGAATACGGTTTTAATTTGTTTGTGGTGAGGAAACGATTAAATAAAGCAAATGAAGAAATATGCAAGACAATTTAGAGTGAAAAATCTCGGGAAATGGGGAAAAAATCACTTGACTAAGAGCATGAAAAGCTCTTAATCGATTCACTAATCAACAGTTCATTACAAAATACAGTAGAAGTTTATGAAGATGACGAGGTATGAGAAAGCGATAAGAACTCTGGCAGAGTAACAGTCTGTTTTTACGCGTCCAAAATGTCCTGCTAAATCCGTCGTCAAACTCTGTATTTATAGAGCTGAAGGCGTGTGTAATCTATGACCTGTAACTGCCTCTCACAAGTTTGTTGAAGGTTGTTGTCGCATGATGTTAAACGTGGCTGGGACCGAAGCATGGCCTGCATGACCTGGCCCGAAGCATGGTAAACGTGTGGAGGCCCGAAGAGTAGAACGCGTGGGTTGTAACCGTTTGGACCGACTCTTGGGGCCACTTGTCAAACGCCCTTTTATTTCGCCAAGTCCAACTTCGGTCTCATTGTGAAACATCGGGCCAATTATCTCAAATATGCTAAGTTGTGGACTTTGGGCTACGCGAGTTCGTCTTTTATTACCTGGGTCGGCCCAATCATAACTGGCCTTACACATTGTAGGGTATCTGGTCCTAAGATTCTCATAACTAACCCATCGGGCTTGGTTGCCATCTCGGAGGTGACGTAAGGCCGACCACTCAATGTAATATACGTTCGTTTAGAGTATAGGACCGAGTCCGCTCACAACGAGAGTTCAAGGGACTGATCCTTCACTTAGTCAATTTGAGATGTGGATTTTTAATTCAAAATATCATAACGTTCATTTTTGTGTCACTTTTAAATATTAACGTCGAGACCTGCGCCTTTCCACATTCTGCTACTCAATAGGCTTGATGAGTGCGTACAGACTGCAACCGCCTATGGTAATCCTATGTGGTAGCTTACAATTGGTTGGGAAATTACTATTTAAATCGGGGTTTCGGATACTGATCCTCCTCTCCGTCATTTCGAGAAGAAAAAATCGCTCAAATCAAGCTCTCTGCGTCTTCGTTCTTGCCTACGTTTAAACTCTTTCCTACCGATTTTCATCAAGGTACTAGCCATGGCTCCTCGTAAAATGAGATACCCAACCATGTCTGAGTTGGATATAGAAGAGTTTAAGTCTAGGTTTTCGATTCCGGCTCATTACTCCATATGGAAGGGGCAGGAAGATATTACCCGCTTCCTTCCAGCGGAAATGAACGTTCCGGCTACCGCTATTCCTGTCAGTTATGCCTCCCTGAAGTGCGGGTTACGTTTTCTATTACACCCGTTCGTAGCGGTCGTACTTAAGGAAATCCATTGCACGACCTTTGCGTTATTTTCGGGTAGCTATGTGTACATAGTGGCGTTTATCTTTTATTACCACCAACAAAGAATGGCCACGACCTTAGAACACTTTTTCACTTTGTTCTTGGTCTGGTCCCGAAGGGGTAAGGGTCTATTAGGATGTCGTAGGTTATATTACATAGCGATGCGCACTAAGGAGTGCGTTATTGTTGATAAGGAAGAATCTCTTCATGCGTGGGAGTCTTGTTATGTGTGGATAACGGTCCCTAAGGAGGACATGTTAAAGGTGTGACCACTTATAACCCACTAACGCATAGGTCAGTTGGACCGAAACAGGTTCAACCCTTCCCGTCCGGATATCGCAAACACACTTGCGATGTTTCCTCCCCCCGAAGCACGTCTTAAACGGACAGAGTTGCTTTGGGAGGAGAGACTGATAGAAATAGGGGTCGCGGGTAGGACTGGAGCCCAGCCCCGAAGGGGATGTTTTCTTGTTCAGATCCATCTGAAGGATCGGGTATGAAGTTATATTTTTACTTTGTCACTTCGTGATTCTTATATATTTATCTTGCAANATATTATATGGATCAATCAAAGAAAAAAAATTTCCCCTTCGAAAATCTCGATTCTAAATCAAATTCCAATACAATCGATATCAAATAGAGTCATCAGAACCACCCGATCCATATCATTGATCGGTGAATGAGACCAATCAAACTGATCGACATCACCTCTTCGTGTTAGGTTTCCTTCGTCGGTCTTCCACCTCGATCGACATTAACCATTGGTACTCATGGTCGGTCATGCCAAATGACCAAATCGATTCTTTCGAACTGAATGTAATTGATTTTCATCTTCAATCATATCCACTGACCGGACCATTTGGCTATCACCGGACATTTATTCTTAACATCAAGTTGGAGTTATATGTGATGTCAATATGTATACTTAAAAATATTAGTTTCTAATTTTGAAAATTAATTAATATGTCTTTAAAATTAGTTACCCTTCAAATAGACAAAAAATCAATATAAAATAATATCAATGTAATACAAATTTTAAAAATTCACTTATTATCTAAAAAAAGTTGAGTAAACAGCAACACACTAATTTTCATAATTTTTCTTTTTAAAAATTTAAAAAATTAATAAAAACTACATGTCGACATTGATTCTAACAAGTTGGCAGTTGAACGACAAAGACGGACTAGGAAAGGATGAAAAAGACAGAAATTGCAATTAAAAGTTTATTTGGTTTTATTTTCCCAACGACGTGTCACCTAAAAATGATTACAATTCACTGATCCAGGACAAAATCACCACTATACCCTTTGCTTGTCTTAAGTTCTTAACTCCTAATTATATTGTATAGCCAAATAAGATTTATTTATATAATTTAGTTAGAATAGTTTATCTCTCTATACTAATATAAACTATGCCCCACTCACTCTCCAATTTCTCATATATATATATATGTGTGTTGAAATTAGTCAGACTCTTCGACTCGCTTCGATACTTGAAACAAAACTATGTTGTTTTGATTTTTTTCTTAATACTTTGTCGGAGAAGTTTGTTATGTATTTTCACAACTTTAATATGTATTCTATCTACATGTGATTATTATCCAAGCGATAATGTACAAGAACATGATAGATGATATGACTTAAGCAAACATCCATGCTATGGAACGTGAAGCTTACATCTGCTCTAAATGCTAAATGTTTTTCATCCTGGATCCTGTTGGTATTGCTTCAATCATAGATTTCTTACACTCTAAGGATCTTGGGTATGCTCAATACTTTTTTTCTAGTAGAGATTTTTCATCACAGTGGTGGCCCCTTTGTGAGTCAACACAAGTATATCTGTGAGACGTAGTTAATTCATCTATGACTTCACATGGCAGTTCGGCGATGACGCCTCTGCTCGGTAGTATTAATCTGTCCTCTTGTGATGTGTTCGTTAAACAACAACTATAAATAATTTAAAAATATGGTAGCACTTTAAGTCGAATTCATAGAGATTTATTTAATTTGATATTGTTATGGTCCATTTTTAGGAGTACCAACAGTCGTCCGGTTCGTCAAGAAACGAATTCGGTTTTAATTTGTTTATGGTGGGGAAACGATTAAATAAAGCAAATGAAGAAATGGGCAATGCAATTTAGAGTGGAAAATCCCGGGAAATGGGGAAAAAACCACTTGACTAAGAGCAGGAAAAACTCTTAGTCGATTTACTAATCAAGCAGTTCATTACAAGATACAATAAAGGTTTATGAAGATGACGAAGTATAAGAAAGCGATAAGAACTCCGGCAGAGTAACAACGTGTTCTTACGCGTCCAAAAGGTCCTGCGAATTCCGTCGTCAAGCTATGCATTTATAGAGCTGAATGTGTATGTAATCCACGCCCTGTAACTGCATCTGACAAGTTTGTTGAAGGTTGCGCACGATGTAAAACGTGGCCGGGACCGATGCATGGTTTGCGTGATCTAGCCGGAAGCGTGGTAAACGTGTGGAGGCCCGGAGCGTGGAACGCGTGGGCTATAACCGTTTGGATCGAACCATGTGACCATTTGTCAAAAGCCCTTCTATTTTGCCAAAGTCCATCTTCGGTCATGTCGGGGAACATCGGACCAATTTATTTCAAATGTACTAAGCTGTGGATTTTGGGCCGCGCGAGTTCGCTTTTTATTACTTGGGTTAGCCCAATCGTTTTTGGGTCTTACCCACTGCAGGGTACCTGGCCCTAGGATTCTCATCACTAGCCCCTCGGGCTTGGTTGTCATCGCAGAGGTGACGCAAAGCCGACCACACAATGTTATATACGTTCGGGAGAATATAGGACTGAGTCTACTCGTAATGAGCGTCTAGGGGACCGATCATTTACTTAATCAATTTAAGATGTGGATTTGAATTCAAAATACCAGAAAATTCAATTTTGTGTCACTTTTAAATATTAATATCCAGACCTGCGCTTTTCCACATTCTACTATTCAATAGGCGTGATGAGTGCGTACAGACTGCAACTGCCTATGGTAGTCTTACGTGGCGGCTTACAATTGGTCGGGAAATTACTATTTAAATCGGGGTTTCGGATACTGTTCCTCTTCATCATCATTTTGCGAAGAAAAAATAGCCCAAATCAAGCTCTCTGCGCCTTCATTCTTGCCTACGTTTAAACTTTTTCCTACCGATTTTTATCAAGGTACTAGCCATGGCTCCTCGTAAAATGAGATACCCAACCATGTCTGAGTTGGATATCGAAAAATTTAGATCTAGGTTTTCGATTCAGGCTCATTACTCCATATGGAAGGGGCGGGAAGATATTCCATGCTTTCTTCTAGCGGAAATGAACGTTCCGGCTACCGCTATTCCTGTCAGTTATGCATCTCTGAAGTACGGGTTACATTTTCCGTTACACCTATTCGTAGCGGCCGTACTTAAGGAAATTCATTGTCCGACCTTTGCGTTATTTCCGGGTAGCTATGTGTATATAGTGCCGTTTATCTTTAATTGCCACCAACAAAGCATGGCCCCGACCTTAGAATATTTTTTCAATTTGTTCTTGGTCGGATTCCGAAGGGGTAAGGGTCTATTAGGATGTCGTAGGTTATATTACATAGCGATGCGCACCAAGGAGTGCGCTATAGTTGATAAGGAAGAATCTCTTCATGCGTGGGAGTCTTAATATGTGTGGATAACGGTTCCTAAAGATAACATGTTAAAGGTGTGGCCACTTATAACCATGTAAGTCATACCGGTGGTATACCGTCCGGTATACCGATCATACCAGTAAATATCGGCAGTGACCGGTACACCGGTATTCCGATATATCACCGGTATACCAACGGTATATCGTAAAAATCACTCGTACCGGTAGAGATCGGTACGAGCGGTACCGACCGGTATGACTTCCTTGCTTATAACCCACCCACGCATAGGTCAGTTAGACCGAACCAGGTTCAACCCTTCCCGTCCGGATATCGCAAACACACTTGTGATGTTTCCTCCTTCCGAAGTATGTCTTAAATAGACAGAGTTGCTTCGGGAGGAGAGACTGATAGAAATAGGGGTTGCGGGTAGGACTGGAGCCCTAGTCCCGAAGGGGTGTTTTCTTGTTCAGATCCATCTGAATGATCGGGTATGAAGTTATATTTTTACTTTGTCACTTCCTGATCCTTATATATTTATCTTGCATATTCAACCGAAACGATGCCGAGCTCGAGACTCAAGCGTTTGGCTGCAGCTTCGGCCCGTCCTTCTGGAGGACGACAAAAAGCAACGGATAGCGCGGAGCCATCTGAATCAGCGATAGGGGGTATGTTGATTCCATCGGGGTCGTCTACTGGAAGGAACCCCCGATCCAGACCACCAGCGCATGCACATTAACCCTGCGTTGCTCAGGACAGCCTTCAACGGTCCAAGGACCCGCGCTTCGGGTATTTGGAGTGGTAGAGGAGGTGATAATGGCTAGGATTAGTTCATTGAGCCTATCCATCTTCTACCAAATCGGAAATAGTTCCGCTATTAGTGATGACACGATTAATTTGTTGATGCAGGGAGCCGTTCCCGTGGAGACAGTTCTCCCCAGCCCCAACCTTAAGGCGAACGTCTCCCTGCCGCCGATCCGCTTGGGTAAAGGGAAGAGAGCGACCGAAGCAGCCACCCCAAGGGTTTTTAAAAGGCTGAAGAAAGGAGGGAATGCTTTGGTCCCTACTAAGGGGATCGTTTTAAAGGATCTTGCCTCGGACCCTAAGACTAACTCCGACTGGGGGGTAGCCTTGGGCCTGCTGGACATGTTTAAGAAAGGGAAGAAGTTGGCCTCCTGGAGGAGTGCATTCATTGAAGATTTCCATCTCTACAGGGAACAAAACCCAGATAATATCCAGCCAGACATGTCTGGGGAAGAAATTATCGAGGGTTTCCTCAACCTCGCAATTAAGGTAAGTTCCCTTGATATTAAGGACCGAAGGTTTATGTTCTGACCTTAATATCTTATGCGATCACCGTGGAAAAGAGCCAGGGTGACCAGGTTGTGTCCCAAAAAGTCCAAGATCAACTTGACCTTGCAAAAAGGCAAGTTGAGATCAAACATGGTGAACTGGTCGCGATGCGAGAGGACCGAGACTGATTGGACAGTGAACTGTTAAGAGCTGGGACGGAAATCTCACTCTTAACAGATCAAGTCTCTGAGCTGGATAAGAAAGGAAAAACAGCTCAGGATCAAGTCTCTGAACTGGAAGCCAAGCTGCGGGCTAAAGAGTATGAAATTAACCATGTCCAAGCTCGGGCCCAAGAGAAGAGTAATAAGCTCAACGAGCTTCTTCTTCGGGCCCAGGAGGAGAAAACAAGCTTGGAAGAGGAGTTAACTAGAACCCGCACTTCGGCTAAAAGTTCGGTTCGGGAAGCAATCCTGGGATTCGCTCGGTCCCCTTTGTTATTCGCTTTGGCGGATAACATGCATGGGAAGTATATTTCTAAGTAACTGGATAACATGCGGGATCAGGTTACTAAGCAATTCGGGCTTTCCCCTGTGGATGAAAGGTGGAAGACGATCGAACCTCTAGAGAAGGATGGAAACTTTCAAGTAATTCCATCCTTGGAAGAACATGTCCTAGAGGACGACCTCTTCTTCTAACTCTTTGAAGAAATTGAGAGAGCGGTCAATCAAGAGGAAGAGCTGAGGCAGCTCGCGGCCCGGACCGAACCGCAGGAGCAGAGAGTGGAGGATAAGAAAGATGGGCATGACAGTTAGATCTTGATTGTATTAATATGTCTGATTCGTTCCTTATTCCTAATAAGAGTTTCTTTCACTCTCCATTCATTTTTAAAGTCAGAATAAAGTTATTATAACTGATCTTTTAAAATAATCGAGTGTGTTCAACCACTAAGTGAATGATCGGGGCTAGCTATAGTGTGCTAACTCATCGGTCCTCAATCTTACACTTGGTTCGCTCTGATTGGTTTTAACTGGATTGGTCGTTTCACATTATATATGGATAACTCTTATTCTGTCCTGTAGGTCATAGTAGAATTGGCAAGGTGCTGCCTGGGTTCATTATGAGTCCCATGATAATGAAGTCCCGTAGGTTATGTTGGTCGAGCTTTGGTTCTGCATATGTCCCACGTTAGGCCCGAACTTGTATTTCGATATGCTGACTCCCATTCCATCTTTTGTAGCGAACTTCATAAGTACAAGGGCCGTTTCCCAAGAATGATAGCCGTTGGAGGGGATGTCTTAGTTCGTAGTGAGTTCTGGGAGAATTACGACTCATCCTTGGGACTGGGAAAGCACAGAAGCATCTGACTCGTCAGTGCGATCACTGCAACTTGGGAGTCTTGCAGATAAGAAGCTTCGGTCACCAGTCTAGACTCGTCCTAAATCATCTGACTCTAGGGTCGGTCCATCATTTAATTAGAAACAGTTTGTTTTATACTTATTTGCTTCCTGCTTACGTTTAGAAGAATGTATATTTACTGAATCAGAGCTATTAATCGAAAATTTACAAGAAATACCGCCTTAGATTCATGACGTTCCAAGATCGGGGGATCTCATCACCATCCAATGTTTCGAGTTTATACGCACCAGATTCCAGTTTCTTCAATATCCGATACGGTCCTTCCCAATTTCTGTCTAGCTTTCCGACAATCCTATGCACCTTTATGCTTCTGATGACGAGGTCGCATTCATAGAATTCTTTTGGGAGGACTCGTTTGTTATGGGCACGTTTCATAGTTCGCTAATAGGAACACATCCACGCGTAAATCGCATCTTTCTTTTCCTCGATCATCTCGAGATCCAACAGTCTCCTTTCGTAGTTCATATGCTCGTTGTATTGAGATATTCATGGCGATCAGATGGCAACCTCCACCGGGCTAACTACTTCGGACCCATATACTAATGAGAAGGTTGATTCTTGGGTCGTCGAGCGGGATGTAGTTCGGTATGCCCATAGGACCTCATAGATATGTTCGGGCAATTTTCCTCCAAAATCTTCTAACTTGGTCTTCAATCCTTTCAAAATAACTTTGTTAGATACCTCCGTAAGTCCATTAGTTTGGGGATGGGCCATTGATGAGAAATGTTGGGCGATGTCCAATTTGATACAGAAATCCCGTACACTTTTCCCACGGAACTGGGTCCCATTGTCTGATATGAATGTTCGGGGCACTCCGAAGCGGCTCACAATATTTCTCTATAAGAAGTGTTTTACGATCTTCTCAGAGATAATGGCTATTGTTTCTGTTTCAATCTACTTCGAGTAATATTCAACTACCACAATACAAAATTTCCTTTGTCCTATTGACCGAGGAAAAGGTCCGAGGATATCAATTCTCCATCTGTCAAACGGACAAGGCAACCGGGTCACCGATACGGGAGCCCCAGGCAGCTGTGGGACTGGAGCGTGATATTGACATGTGGCACAACGTTTGCTATATACTTCTTGGCATCTTCAAGCAACGTCGGCCAAAAGTATCCGGCTCTAACGACGCGATGATATAAAGATCGAGCCCCTGAGTGGATATCGCATATCCCTTCATGAACATAAACCATGACGGCTTTAGCCTCAATATGGGATAGGCAACGTAACAGTCGGCCCTCAAAACTCTTTTTAAACAATCGTCCGTCAATTAGAACATATCTCTTAGCCCAGACTTCTATTTTTCTGGCTTTTGACTTGTCTTCAGGAAGATAACCGTTTGTTAGATATTTAATAAAAAGGTCCATTCAATTGGGTTCCCTAGGAGATTCAATAACGCTAATATTCAATCCCTAGAGTTCGTGGCATAGAGCCCCAATTTCTTCAGCTGATTGTTCGGTCACAGTTATCTCGACCGAAGGTCAGTCCTGGATATGGACCGAAATAGTGCTCGGTCCCATGTCAGTTATGCCCGCGGCCAACCTGGAAAGTGCATCAACAACTTTATTCTGCTCCCGTGGCACGTGGTCAAGAGAAAATTCACTGAACTTTTTGGATAATTCCAGGGCTTTGACGTAATAAAATTTCATCATCGAATCATGTGTTTCGAATCTCCCTGCGAACTGTTCCACCACTAACTTTGAGTCTGAAAACATTCGTACTTTGCTAACACCCATTTTTCGGGCCAGGGTCATTCCCGATAATACAACTTCATATTCTACCACGTTATTTGTTCCATCAAAAGAAAATTTAACTGCGAAATGAATAAGATCACATTGTAACGTTGTGAGGGTAATGCCCGCCTCTCTTCCTCCGAAGGTCAATCCATCTATGTGGACAATCCAATGATCATCCTCCTGGTATAGAAATATTGCTGATTGGGTCATTTCGACCACAAAATCAGCGAGAACCTGAGCCTTGATCGCCCTTCTGGGCAAGAATTCCAGATACATAGCGCTAAGTTTATTAGTCCATTTCTCTAATATATCATTTAGATCCGGTTGCTTAAGAACCACTTTCAGAGGCTAGTCACTGTAAACATAAACCGTTCGGCCTTCAAAATAATGATTCAGTTTAGATACAACCTTCTTCAAAGCCAATATGAACTTTTCCAAGGTAGTATATCTAGTTTCAGCATATACCAAAGAATGACTCACATAATAAACAGGTCTGTGAACGTCATCTCGGATGATTACCAAAGCTGCACTGATGGCAACTTCTGATACCGCTAGATATAAGCCCAAAGGTTCATCACAAGTTGGGCTCACCATCTTCGGTGGAGTGCTTAAATACGTCTTCAGATCCGAGAAGGCCCGATCGCACTCTACGATACAGTCTAGATTACTTGCTTTTCTTAGCACTCTGAAAAAAGGCAGAGCCCGATCTGTGGATCTGGAAATAAATCTACTTAGCGCAGCGAGTCGGCCAGTGAGCCTCTGAAATTCTCTCTTGTTTCTTGGAAGTTGCATATCAATAATAGCCCGCACTTTCTCAGGGTTAATCTCTATGTCTTTCTCTGAAACGTAATATCCTAAAAATTCTCCACTTCGGATCCCGAAGCAGCATTTGTTTGGATTTAATTTGAACTTATATTTGCGGCATACTTTGAAACAACGAGACAAATAAGTAATATGGTCTTCATCATTCATAGACTTGACAATTATATCATTGACATACACTTCCATCATATGGCCTATCAAATCTCTAAAGATTTTGTTGACCAACCTTTGGTATGTTGCTCCATCGTTTTTCAGTCCGAATGACATAACCACATAGCAATAGACACCATCTTCGGTCATGAATGATGATTTTTTCTGATCTTCCTCAGCGAGGAAGATTTGATGATACCCGAAGTAAGCATTCATGGTACTCATCATTGTGCTGCCAGAGACAGCATCTACCAATCGTTCAATATGTGGCAGTGGGAACGGATCCGACTCGCAGCTCTTCTTGACGTCGGTGAAGTCGATACACATTCGCCACTTTCCATCTTCCTTGGAAACCACTACTAGGTTTGCAACCAATTCAGTATAGTGGATCTCTCTGATAAACCCCGATCGTAGTAGTTTGTTCACTTCAGCCCGGATAATCTCGATTTTTTCGGGAGAATAATGTCTTCTCTTATGCCTAACAGGCTTTGTACCAGGCTCAGTGCTAATCCAATGATCACTATCGGATCGTTCAATCCCCGGAATATCATTCGGGGTCCAGGCGAATATATTCACGTGGCTTCTCAGCAAGTGGATCAGCTCTTCTTCAAATGCAGGGGGCTAGGTGTGCCCCGATGTGAATAGTTTTGGTTGAGTCATCCTCAACCAGATTTATGAGTTTGAACCCAACAGGTTCCATGGCTTGCCTCGGGTGAGACGGCTCTTCAATCAAATCCACCCGGGCCTTCTTAACAGGTGCCAAAGTTCGGCACGAGCTCAAGTAGCATTGTCTTGCTACCTTTTGATCCCCCTTTACAGAAATGACTCCGCGAGCGGAGGGGAATTTGAGCATCATATGATAAGTTGAAGGGACCGCCTCGAACTTACTGAGGCCGGTCCGTCCGAAAATTGCGTTGTAAACCAAGTCGACTTCAACGACAATGAATTCCATGATCTCCGATCGGTCCTTGGATGGGTATCCTAGGGTGACTCGGAAAAGAATTTTCCCGCATGGAATAACACTCCTCTGGTAGAATGCCCAGAGAGTTATATTAGCGATCGGAAGATCGTGAGCGGCAGCTCCCAGCATCTCAGCAACTTCGCGCTTCATCAGATTGCACGAAGCCCCGGTGTCCACCAAGATCATGTGGACCCGACGGTTCCCAATGATTCCAGTGATAGTAAGGGGGTCATCGCATGGATCGATAATCCCCTCTCGGTCGGTCATAGTGAAAGTAATATCCCCCCCGAAGTAAGGGGACCGCTCAGCTGGATCATACTTAACCAGCGCCAAAGATTCGGAGCTTTCAGCATAGTCTCCGCACGCTGTTCTCTTTCGGTCTCGGACCGATTCATTGATTCTCAATCCTCCGAAGATGACATAAATATCTCCGGCTACGTCTCTGGGTGCCGCCTCGTTTTGAGGAGGTTGGGCACCCGCTTCGGCTGGTGGAGGAGCGGGCTGCTCCTGTCTTCCACCCTCATTTTGAGGGGCTCTGTCGCCACGGCCCCGCCATCTTCTTCTCCGGCCCTGGCCACGGTTCTCCCGATCGTGCTGGCATCTTTCATGCTCTGGCGGAGGAGGCCTTCGGTCCTCCGTCCGATCATTATAATTTCGGGGTTGTCCCCGATTATCTCTTCCTCGCGGCCTGTGATGATCGTCACCCTGATGGCCCTTTCAGGGAGAATCAGCTCATTTGCCCTTCTGACCATTCCGATCGGGCCTTTCTTTATTAATTGCCGCTACTGTCTCTTTCAACAGCGGGCACTTCAAGGTCGGGTGATCGCGGTTGTGATGTAGTTCGCAATACACCCGATTGTCCTCCTGCTTCGGGGGGGACGTCTTTCTCAGTTACAGCCGCTACTTCTTGCGGCTGCTTCTTAGGGTAGGATACCCTATGATCATCTGTGGGTTCAAAATTGCCGCTAGGCTTCCGGTAGGCTAATTTCAGCGCTTCATCTACCTTAATATACTTGTTGATTTTCTGAAAAAGCTTTCCTAAGGTGGATGGCAGGCTCTTCACCAAACTTGCCGAAAGGCCGCACGGTCCCAAGACCTGCTGTAGAATATCAATCTTGTCTCGGAGCTCCAGCTTGATGCCCCGAGCGGTCCTATTGAATTTTTCCATGAATGACCGAAGACTCATTTTGGACGGGATGTATTTCAGCTGATATAGTTCCTGGCTACTTCGGGGCAGTCCTTCATTTGGAGCGAACTACTCATAGAAAGCTAAAATAAACGATCCATACGACTGTATGGATCATTCTGGTAGATTCTTGGACCAAGTTCGGGCATCGCCTTGTAATCCTGCCGCGATGATGTGGCACTTTAATGAATTTGAGGCCTGGACCGTTCTCATTCGTAACTCAAAGTCGGCAACGTGATCAATCGGATTTCCATCTTCGCGAAACGTCGGAAACCCCTCGGGGTTGCGATAATGTCGAATTGGGACTGCTGCCTAGATCTCACCGGAAAAATGGAGCATCAGATCTCCTAGGGCGGCGAATACGCCTTCAGATTGTTGGAATGACGTGTGGACCTCATGTAGATTATGCCACCAGTTGTCATCCTTATTCCGCCTAATCGGGGCCTCCATGGCCCTATTGAATAAACCAGGATTGCGCCCCAGATCAGACCCGCAATCCCTCAGCGCGCGCATGCTTTCCAACTCCCTAGGGAGCTTGTCCATACGTCCTTGCATATGCTTCTGATCATTCATAGGAGCGGGAGTTGGATCTCTAGCTAGGGGAGGAGGAGTAGATCGATATCTCGGCCTCCTCATTGTTACACAGCGCCTGATAATTTCCTCATCATCAGTGCTATGCTCATCAGGGTCGCTCTAGTACCCTCTACTTCTCGGAACAGAGCTTGAAACAGCCGGTGACTCTGTTCCACTTCTCTCCGACGTAATCTCCAATACCACATTCCTAACAACAGCTTCTAGATCCTGTAGAGAGAATGTTGGGGCTGGGAGACTGTTGGAAAGCACGTCACTGTCGTTCGTCGAAGTTCCAGTTGTCATGCTTTTGATTATCCTATCCCTGGTTGAAACCTCAAATGGGATTAGAGAATTGTCCCCATAGACGGCGCCAAATTGTTATGGTCTCTTTTTAAGGGGTATCAACAGTCGTCCGTTTAGTCAAGAAACGAACTTGATTTTAATTTGTTATGGTGGTGAAACGATTAAATAAAGTAAATGAAGAAATGGGCAAGACAATTTAGAGTGGAAAACTCCGGGAAATGGGGAAAAAACCACTTGACTAAGAGTAGGAAAATCTCTTAGTCGATTCACTAATAAAGCATTTCATTACAAAATACATCAGAGTTTATGAAGATGACGAAGTATAAGAAAGCGATAAGAACTCCGGCACAGTCACAGCCTGTTCTTACGCATCCAAAAGGTCCTACAAATTCCGTCGTCAAGCTCTGCATTTATAGAGCTGAAGGTGTGTGTAATCCACACCATGTAACTGCATCTGACAAGTTTGTTGAAGGTTGTTGTCGCACGATGTAAAAACGTGGCCGAGACCGAAGCGTAGTCTGCGTGATCTGGCCCGAAGCGTGGTAAACGTGTGGAGGTCCGGAGAGTGGAACGCGTGAGATGTAACCGTTTGGACCGAATAATGAGGCCATTTGTCAAAAACCCTTCTATTTTGCCAAAGTCCATCTTCGATCCTGTCGAGGAACATCGTGTCAATTTATTTCAAATATGCTAAGCTGGGGATTTTGGGCCGCGCGAGTTCGCTTCTTATTACTTGGGTCAGCCCAATCGTTATTGGGTCTTACCCACTGCAGAGTACCTGGTAGGCTGGTACTAGAATTCTCATCAGATATTAATTTTAAAATATGTCAATTAACAAAAGGGGGTTTTATGCAAATATTAAAAGAATGCAGTAAAAAATGAGTGATAAACATCAAATGTTTAGATCAACGGCCAACATAATAACATAAGTTAACAATAGAAAAAAATTCTAGTCAATGGTATTCGACAAATCAATTCTTTAATATGTATGTTTGTTATAGCCTCTAAGGCACTCAATAGACTTAATCTTATGAATTCAAATCAAGCGTACTCCATTGCGGCTTCATAACTAAACAACTACATAAGAGTCTGTAATAGCGGTTAACAAATGTAATTTTATTTAACATATATATCATCATCACAATGAAGGATGAGTGGATTTCACGTATCTAAACAACTACTTATGAGCTCGTAACTAACCTAGTGATATCCATGATTGATGTAATGCAATTATACTTGTCCCTTCACCCGTTGAGGTTACGGATTATTACTATATGTATCCTACACACTCTGCAGAATCCCACGAATTATAAAAATCATAAAAGAAAGTTTGCATGAAAACCCCTTTACATGAGTCAACTATTACTACTCTTTAATATCAAAATAACATATTAAGAGCAGAATGAATTAAGAAAGATAAATAAAGAAACGATTTTTATAAATTTAAAATATAAGTTTAGCCATAGGTGCAAAACATAATTTGTCTTTAACCCTCTATTAGAATACGAACTTAGTCATTAAATATGATCAAATATGACTGAAACATTGTATGAAAAACAAAGAACACAACGGGAATATCGTTGGAAGTTCATCGTCCATGCCGTGACTCCCTTTGAAGGCGTTGATAATCCTCCCGTTCTACTGCTCGTGTCGTTCATTCCGAACGATCAAAGATAATTTTAGTGATGATTCTTCATTCTATTTATAGATGACATATCCTTCAATCTTAGAATTGATCTTGGGAGATATTTGATTAAAACCTGACTCAATTCATGCATATTAAATATTTTCTTCAAAAAAGATTTTAAACAATGAAAATAATTAAAATATACATATATTTAATAAGTGAGTCAATGTCTTAACTCTTAAGCACTCTACCCAATTCATGCATATCAAATATTAATGACAACATGATGGGACAATTATTGGGGATCCTTCTCTTTACCAATGTTTTAAAAATCAGTACCGGTCGATATACCGGATAAGCTCATTGGATCGGTATACCGGATATGTATCGGATCCGTACCGGAATATTAAAATAAATTAAATTATAAAATATTTATATTTTATTTTTTTAATATAAAACCAGACTCAACCCGCAAAAAATCCACCCGACCCGACCCGAAAAACACATACCAGCTGGTATTTTGGCAAATACCGATCGAATCAGGTAAGTCCGAAATTTCCGGTATACCGGAAATTTAAAACACTTCTCTTTACTATAGCCTCGTGGGTTGCCTATTGCATCTTTCTTAGTGTGGCATATACCACGTAGCAAGTGAGTCAATATCTTAAGCATCCTCCTAATCTCCACAAGCAGCTTATGGGTATGATTTATGCTGTAGACACTGACCATATCCATCGTCATCGTGTCTTTGGTGATTTAGATTGGGCAATGTGTGGAGACACTCGTTGGTCTATCATTTGAGATGACATTTTTTCTTCGGCACCTCCCTATTTTCTTGAAAGTCAAAGAAGGAGAATATAATGTTGCGTTTTTCTAAAAGTATGAACATATTATGATGCTAGATTGCAATAGTGGATGCAAAAAATGCAAAATGCTTTCTTGATCGGAGCTTTCTAGCCGCTAGGAAAATGTTATAAAGCTATGTTATCTAAATTTTATATTTGTATATTTGATCCCAAAAATCCGAACCACTCATGTTTAGCCATAACCCATTTTAATGTTTTAAATACATAACTATGTATATGATGTTTTAAAATTAAAAATATATAATGATTATTTATGTTTTTAAACTTTGAAAATTTTAAAAATAACAAATTTGTTGTAAAATCCGACTGAAATGATAGGAAAACTAATAATATTCACTCCATAATTATTTTTAAATAATTTTGAAATTTCAAAGACTAAATAAGTCATTTCTAAATTTTAGATGTATAATATTTATACTTTTAAAAACTTGGGTGTCATGTACCTAACGTTGTCATTATTAAAATATTCTAAAAACTGAACAATGAAGTACCTGAGCAAATTTATAAACTGAAGAAAATAATAAAATCATATTTATTGAAAATGAAAACCAATTCCAAAATTTTGTTTATTGTTTAAAAATTAACAATATGGCCCATAAAATTGACATTTTGGCCCAAGATTTTGAAGTGGGCCGAACAAGCGCGCAATGTGTAATTGGGCATTTTGGCCCATAAGAATCTCAAACGGATAGAATACAATTAGAAAGCAAATCTTAGCTGAAACTGATAGTAATCAGAAGAGAGTAAACGGTAGACGAAGATGACGGTGGTGATAAAGCAAGGGCTTGTTCTGTGCAGCCCTTTCCATCGTGATTTTCATTCAAAGTTTCCACATTCATTAATGAAGACGCAGAGATCACTAAAACCCACTTCATTTTTCAAGGTTACATCGATCGGTAATGTCGCAGAGCATAATGCCCATGTTTTTTACAGAAGAAAGGACGAAGATGACTTGTTTTATTCTCCTATTTTGTCTATATTTTCTGAAAAGGTGGGTTGTTTCTAAGCGTATTGATATTACTTGCCGCTTGCTGAATATTGAATTTTAATTGGGTCTTCTTGCATTGTATTTAAAAGTATATGGTATCTTGATATTTTGTGAATCAGCGTTCATTGGGCTTGCCCCTTTTCCAGCATTTACTCAGATTTGCGTCAGATTATATGACCTAAGATCCCACAGTTCAATATATCAAAGAGAATGACTTTGAATGAGTTGTGGTAGATATTGATATTTTTATTTACAGCTAGCTTTTGCGAATGAGCTTCCTTGGTAGATCTTTTTATTCATATTAACCTGCATTTTGTTGATCATATGAAAATGTTTTGGATTCGAGGAATTGTGTATGATTTTTGAACATTGAGCTTTATGTTGCAGGGAATGTTATTCTCTCGAATCCCAGTTGCGGCACTTGTATTCATAAACTCATTGATTTATGCAGAACCTATGGAAGCTTATGCAGAAACATGTGAAGCTGATAATTCTCTTCTCAACATGAATATGCCGCTATTGCTTTTTGTAGCTCTTATTGGTGCCACTGTAGGAGGTAAATTATGAGCTCTTGTAAAAATCGAAGTTATCCGAATAAATGGATCTATCTACTTGATTGCAGGTTTAGTTGCACGACAGAGAAAAGAGGAACTACAACGACTAAACGAACAGCTACGCCAGATAAATGCTGCGTTAAGAAGACAAGCGAAGATTGAATCTTATGCTCCCACATTGAGTTATGCTCCTGTTAGTGGAAAAATATCAGAGAACGAAGTGCTCGTTGATTCGAAGAAACAAGACTTGATTTATCACTTGAAAAACGGGAAAAACTTTCTGAGGAATCAAAATCCAGAGATGGCATTTTCTGAGTTCAAGACTGCACTTGAACTTGCACAGAATTTAAACGATCCAATCGAAGAGAAAAAGGCAGCAAGGGGTTTAGGTAACTTGTTATACTCGTACTTTTATCGAACCCGATTAATCTTAACTAACAATATGGTTTCGGATTATTAGGAGCATCCCTTCAAAGACAAAGGAAATATCGTGATGCTATCGAGTATCATTCGATAGTTCTGAAGATATCAAAGAGTTCAGGTGAAGAGTCTGGGAATACAGAAGCTTATGGTGCAATTGCTGATTGTTACACAGAACTTGGAGATCTTGAGCGAGCTGCTAAATTTTATGACAAGTACATAGCCAGGTTACAGTCTGATTAATAATCTATCTCTAGTTTGTTTGATGAGCTTTTTTATGGAATACTTGAATCCTTTTTACTGTTAAATATATTGATGTGCCCAAATGAGAAAATATATTTATGGAATACCTCAAATATATACATACGAGATGGGTAAAGGTGCGAGTTGGAATACCTCAAAAAATGTTAAATATATCTTTACCTCAACTTACGAGTTGGGTAAAGGTATGTCCCAACTTACGAAATTACATGAATAACATCTAAAGTTATCAATACTGTGTTTTTTATCCCTGATAGTGTAACATCCGGTTTTTCGTTAAATTGATATATGTTTTTCCGTTAACATGATTGATCCTAAAAGTTTACAAAATATGCAAATAAAATCTTTATAGTTTTAAAAATTATATAAACTTAATCCTTGATGTTCGAGAATTGTGTATAAAATATAAAATATTAACGAGATCGTTAGAGTGTCAATGATAAACGGTATTAATAACTTGAGATATATGCATTTAATTGAAATTGAAGGACCACAAATGTATATTTTTATTTAAAAAGTGTATCATATTTATAATTTTGTAACTTAGAAAACATGTACTTTACACAATCCGTAAGTTGAATGGCCGCATGCAAACGTCAATCATACCCAAACACACGTAAGTACAGCAAATTTCTTCAAAAAGGATTAGAATGAATGTATGAATCAATTCCGGCATATCGATGATTATCCGATGAGTGGTCGTGATAAAATACAGAAAAACGAATCACCTACTAGACGAACAACAAAAATATGGTCATGGGAATGTGTTGCTTTTGGCTGATCCAACAGATCATGCCATTCAACCTCGTTTTGTCGACTCGGGATGCTGCGATACAACATAAGAGGATGCCTTTACTTCGAACATGTACATTCCTTTTGGTTATCCTTAAAGCAACAAGCTTTTAACTTATAAGAGAAATTACACCGAATGAGCACCAGAATCGTAACAAGTTTGCCAAATCTCGATACCCTCAACACCTTGACGAGTCACAAAAAGCCTATTTCCACCACCCTGTACTTTGTTAATCATTCCTCGTTCACAATCCTCTAATTTATCAATATAATTCCTTCTATACATCTCTTCACTAGATAACACACCAAATTCATCATCTTCAACCTTTGACCAGACCTCAAGTTCTCTGTGTCTCCCCACAAAAACTTGCTTTCTATAACAATGAATTACTATATTCCCACCATCAATACACCCAGTGTTTGTTAAGCGGGGATTCTTTTCTGTTAGATATATCCATGGGTCATCTGTAAGCTTGCGTAAATCAGCTATGGCTAAATCACCAGACTTTGAGCAAATCTTGAATAATGAGAAATTATCCAAATCAACATCAATGTCAGCTAATGTGTCCCCAAAACGGCTGCTTCTGCCTGACCCAGGCTCGTTTGTCTCCCAAATCATGTTACCGGACCTTAAATCCCATAAACGGATATAGCCGGAAAACCCGAAAGCACCGGAAGAAACAGAACT
This sequence comes from Utricularia reniformis, assembly GCA_009725065.1. Classification (NCBI taxonomy): domain Eukaryota; kingdom Viridiplantae; phylum Streptophyta; class Magnoliopsida; order Lamiales; family Lentibulariaceae; genus Utricularia; species Utricularia reniformis. The sequence continues at coordinate 30,813 of RWGZ01001442.1, forward strand.
TCCGATCAAAACTCCCATCTCCGATGAGTATGTCAACTTTGATGGGACCATGTTTTTCGCTGAATTTCCTAGCATTCTCCCAATTTCCAACGAAACCTTCATCGTCGAGTTATCGATTGCAAGGATGCAATTCTCGCCGTGATGGCAATTGTAGGATGCGAAAATCAAATCCTCCCAGTGAGCAATCGCGTGAACTCGTGCCTTGTAAATTCTTACATCGTTTGGGTCAGTCCACTCAGTTGAATGAATTTGGGTGCCGTTGGCCGTGTCGTATAAATGTAAGCCTGATCCCAATAATGAGCCGACGGCAGCTATTTTGGGTTGTATTCTCTTCACCGAGCTAATTAAATCCAAGTGCGTTCTCACCGTTCCCATATGATCGAGATTCCAATCGTAAGCCGAAATCAGGCCGCCGTGGGCTAACAGCAGCGACCCATCTAAATCATTGGCATCAAAGTCGGACACGATACCATCCAAAGATGGCGTAACAGTGGTGAATAATGATGCGTCGACACCGTTTAGCGGGCACGGGGAAAGTGCAGACCGGAGAAGGGAATCAATGCCGAAATAAATGGCCTCTTCGATGAGTTCCTGATCAGAAAAGCGCTTAGCCGTAGATGGAAGACGATTTGACCGGAGAAGCGAGAGAAGAATCGCGAATATCTCCGGGTCACGATCAATGAACACTGGATCATTAGTCTTACGGTTTGAGAGAGCGGAAAGGAGAGAATCTGAGCCACCGGAGCGAAGAGTAGATACGGTTGTCTCAAAGAGCTTACCTCCGACGTTGAGTTTGACGCGATAACAACCGGAATTCCATTCCCCCATCCAGGCTCTGAATCTTCAAGCAAAATCTTAAAATCTCTGTTCTTTGGATAAAATTTATACAGAAACTTTGTTCTAACTTCTAAGTAATCTAGTAACGAAAGCCCAATAAAACATATGGGCTTATGATGATTCAAAAGCCCGGTAGTCTGCTTCAATGGAAATACGAGCCACGATATCTTTGATTTCAATGAAATTAAATAAGATTAAAGATATCCAATATATAATAAAATATATTTACAAATTTTATTATAATTTATTGACTACAACACTAGGAGTGTGCATGAAAATTCGGTAATTCGAAAAACTGATGTAATCGAACCGTAATCGAACTGATATTTCGGTTATCCGAACTGCAAATACTTAATCGGATCGGATCCAATGCGGTTTCGGATCGGATACGGTTTTTCAAATTTAATATCCGATCCGATCCGATTTTTTTACTATATATATTATATTATATTATATTTTTATAATTTTGTAAAGTTTAAACCTCATATATAGTAATATATTTTTCCTTATTATAAATTGTTATCATATTTGTTTTTTCGTTAATATTAATATTTTTATATTTTATTCTTATTTTGCATAAATAATCGATATGGAAGAACACCAAGTAATCAAATCGGAGATTGATTTTTGAAATTCATATATTTCTAGTAAGTTAGATGATTTTTAAAATATTTTATATTATCATTTAAAATGTACAATTGATTTTATTTTTATAGGCTATAATTACGAATATCTAAATAAATTATGTTTATTTTTTACAGATTCGTGCACTTAGAAGAAAAAAATAATTCATTATTTACATATATTTGTTTGAATTCAATTGTTGTATTGAATTTAAGTTTTATTTTATAGATGTTTAAAAATTCCGAACATACGTTTTTAGTTCTTTTATAATTTTTATAATTATCAAATAATTAACTTTTTTGTGATTAATTGTAATTTCTTATAATCTTTTATAATTTAAAAATAAATATTCGGATATTCACAAATCGATCCGCAAACCGATCCGTAAACCGATCCACTATTGTGGATCGGATACGGATCACCATTTTTCTGATCCGTATACATCGGATCGGATCAAAAAAATGATAAACGGATCGATTATCCGATCCACACACACCCTTATACAACACTATTATAACTTGAAGGACTAATAAAAAATTTAATCATTAGATAATACTTGTATGCAAATAGTACTAAATTGGGGAATTTTTCATTAAAAACTTGCGCTAAAAAGAATAAACATCCATTTGGCTTGTAATTTGTAAACTAAACCTGAGGCTTTCACTTTTCAGGCTACATCAAAAAGCTAACTGCTGCTTTCATAATACTAAGAATCTTGATCTCGTTTATTACCATTTTGATCCCTAATGCTTTGAAATGTCGTCTCAGCCGACCCAATAAGCCGCTTCATCACATCAAAAGTCGTTAGCCTGATGCTGCACAATATAACAAGGTTTTCATACTCGACATTCCTCCGATATCTCACACTTTAAACCTTATATGAAATATGTTTTCAATCGCTGATGGAACTCGTAGCTTCAAATGAAACATAACCTGTTGTTCGGTAAAGTTTTCAACGCATTCGGCACGAAACCGCAGTAAAGTCCGGCTATGCCATCACGATACACAATACCTGACATGATTTACCACACAATATATCATGATTATTAAAGCATGGTACAAATAGGAAGCTTGAACTCCAAGCTCATCAAATGAAAAACATGAAGCATCATAAGAGAAAATGACGTGTTTGGTCCCGAAAGTATAGTGATTTTGGCAAATTTAGTCTACAAGCTTTAATTTGACATCCGTAATCCATTTTTCCATAGACATTAAACTTTGAAGACTGGATTTACCAAATTTTATAAAATATAGGAACTAATTTTGCCAAAAACTCAAAATTTGGGGACTAATTTTACCATTCAAAAACTATTTTATTAAAGTGAATGTACAAAACTACACATTTACCGGAAATGGCATCTAGAACTGTGGTGTAAGGAGTGCCCTTCATTTGCATTTGTCGTCTAACCGTGTCGAGTGGATAGCAAAGCATCGTAGCAACAGTAGCAGAAACAAGTCCAGTTAGAATAGTTGCTTCTGTTTTCTTTTGATATTCTAGTGGCAAGGACTTCTTCACCCTGAACATTTAAGTCAATTTCATATCACAAAAGACACTAAAAACTCTATAAACATAAGCTCACAAGTCAAAAACACAAAAATTGACAGCAATATATGGAGCAATTCCAATTAATGAAGGTCCAAGGCCATTATAAAACGATGCAAATCCTTCCTCCCGCAACATTCGTAAAGCCACCTGCAAATTATCTAAGATTATGCAATTAAACATACAAAAACGGATTCATAATCCTTCGTTTTTCGACCTCACTCATTGTTTTGACTCCAGGTTCAACAGCTAATCTTAACCTGAGGACATCCAAAGGGTAGGTGACCTGTGTTACACACGAAAGTTCGAATATATTAAGTTTATTGTCTATGAAGAACTTCATCTATTTATCCAAAGCATTAAGTTTCATGGCTAATCTAACTATTCGAGTTTCAACTTACAAAAGTTGAAGTCATGCCAGCACAAGCACCTGCAGCTAATCGTCCTATTACCGAGAGTTCTCCATCTTTTCCTCTCAAAAGTTTCTGAAATACGAAGATTCATCACTTGTTTTAATTCAATCTCATTCATATGTATTCATTCCTTGTTCATCCACACCTTATACGCTTCGTAGGCAAAAAGTTGAACTGCACTATAAGGTATAACTCTGATGACCTATAGAAATTTGATAGAGACTCAGGATACAAGACGAAAATCAGTAGCATTTCCGGGATCTAATTACACGAAACAGAACACAAAACCTGAGGGAGGTTCCCTTTCCAGTAACCCCTTAATCCATCCTCCTTACCAATCAGTGAAAAGGCCTAAAAAATATTAGGGAAAAACTTATTCCATATCAGGAACTGCAATTAACTATTCTTCAAAGTGTCATTAGACAATCGATCGTAAAACCGATGAACATATCGCAATTACCCAAAAGCATCGTTGTGTTTGATCTCTAGTCAAAATAAGATAATATGCAAGGAGAAACATCACAATGAAAAGACAAGTTTAAACAAAATACTGAAGAGGAAACAAAGAAAGTACCTCAATAAGTCCAATTCCTTTCTTCACACCGTCTTGTCCTACTCTAAGTCCATGAGTCTTCATCAACAAATACAAACAAATTATTGCGAAACACTTAAAAAAACTGTTTCATAAGTCAAAACAAACATTTTATCCCATACAACAAACACCAAAACTGACTAAAAATATATATAGAGAGCGATAAAATCAATATAATGCTGAAAACTCAATAACCTGCATAAGAATCTTAACACGATCAAGCGGCGCAATCACTGTTTTCGCAACTGCACCCGAAAATGCCCCCGCAGCGAAAAGCGCGACATCTTTAGGAACCAATGCAAGTATGGCCAAAGGGTGCTTAAGAAGTTGTGCGGGGGTAGGAAACAAATCTTCCTCCCTCTTCTCCCGAAGCGAAATACACCCAAAATTCGGCCTTCCGGTATCACCAACCACAGGAAACCATTTCAGTCCATTGTGGGATGAAGTTTCTGGGTTTAGGCCAGGAATGTCTCGCCAAACTAGCATCGCACGAGTGCCATAAATCATGCTGAGAGAATGAGAGACTGAAGAATCCCCTTCCTAACCGGCGGAGAAGGAGATAAGAATTTAGGAGAGAGGAAGAAGGATCGAATAAGAGCCTTCGCGGGATAATCAGTCAAACTCCCCTACAAAAGCCACATCACTACTACTTTAGGGCTAAATAATTCAATTTAATAAAACTCTTCAAATTAATATAAAAACAATATCTACAATTACAATTTGGTATTCCAATTTCCACCTAATATTTTTTTATATTATTGAAATTGCCCAATGTTAGAGTTTGAATTTTATTTTATAATATATTTATATGTAGAATTCAAAATTCAAATATCTAATTTTCAAAGAAAGATATGGTATATCGGGTTAGTTTAGTAATATGTAATCCCCAAACAAGAGTAAGGGTAATAAGTGAAAGATTCAATTAGTTGAAGGGTATGTGAGGGTGTTTTTTTTAAATAAAATTTCAATTAGAGATGTAAATCAACTCAATCAATGAATTTTGATATTTGATAACATTTTAATTATATGAACAGTTTCAATTTTTAGTTTTTGGATGACTAAATGGACACATTTTTAGAAATAATAATTATTATATCTATTTTAAAATCAAATGATCATTCTAAATTGTGATATAAGTCAACTTTTAGAATTAATATTTAAATAAATCAACTCTCCTATCAATCACTAAGATAATTTAAACTATGTTTTAAAATTAATTACATCCTATTGTCATTTACAAACTACGAAAGTTTCAGAAAATTTAGCAAAAAATAAAAAATATAAAAATATATTTACTATGATAATTATATATATATAATATAATATAGAGAAATAATTAATATACAAATAAAATAAAAAAATAGATAAATATAAAGGAATAATTCAAAAACATATTACAAAATTTAAGAAGAGACTCTCCTCGGATAAAATATCCACGGGGCACATAGCGCCATCAAAGGATTATTTGTCAGAAAAGAAATTCTTTAAAAATGATAGCCCTTTTTAAATTATTATACAAATGAAATAATATTTGTTTATTAAAAATTTCTTACATCTAATAATTTATTTAACATAAGATATAGTATGAGATATTGTGAGATTAATTATTTTAATCCAATGATCTTATCCCAGTCGGTACCAGTTTTAAAAACATAGGTTAGAATCATTAAAAATAGAAAAAAATTATTTACATTTAAAAATAGAAACAATTCATTTTTGTCCATATAATTTCTTACGCAAATCATTTTTTGTATTTCATTTTTAAAAATTCAATTTTAATTCAATTGTAAAATTTGTTGGTAAATTATATCAATCATGATTTAACTATACATTATATAGATTAGTAATCTAATTATTAAATAAAATATATTATATCAAATGAAACTACCAATTTAATGCTATATTGTAAAACATTTTATGGTTCAACGGTAAAAATGTTTGCAGGTAAATCAGTGACGCCCATCAATTATTGAAAATTAAGATAGAGAATTTAACAATTACCTAGATCTATTGGAATCAATCGGATCTCACGATATAACAAAATAATCGAATAGATTTGTAATCCGATGGTGAGTCTTCCGAATCGATACATATTTAGTGGAGAATTCCTTTATGTTTCTCTCTAGTCAATCTCTCAATGGAATGAAGAATATATTTGAAAGAATACATATGACTTGAGGACCACGACTATATTTTTTTTGAACGGAAAGGACCAAAACTATATTTATAGACGATAACTAAAATTTCATACTTCAACCCATCATAAAAGTAGAAGCTCAATAGTGTCTACACCTTAAAGGTCCACAACTTTGAATACAATTAATTTGATTGCTTTTAATGGATTTATAAATAAAATAATCCTCAATACATAATTATTTACATATAAGTTCAACGTGGAATTAATAATCCAACACCACTATCATCAATACCCGTTAAGCTTCTACATCATCGGAAGCTCGGGTAATCAACTAAATTTCTAGAATCTGATCAATTTACGTGGAAAGCCTACATGAATATAACATATACGAAAGAATATATCACATCGTAAAACACATGAACAAATCATTTACTATAATACACAATCCCTCTTATAAATCTTACCTACAAGGTGGGACAATTGTCATATTTCAATATACTCGGTTACCTCAATGGAGCATACAAAAAAAGCATATAGCATAAGAAAAATAGAATGATATACAATGTGGGAGGGAGTTTATGAAGCAAAGAAAGAGGAAAAATTAGAGATTGAATGGAGAAGATGAATGGAAGCTTTGGAGAACGAGACTTTTAATTTGAAAAAAGAGTTAGGGAGGAAAAATAGCAAATAAACGAGATGCCCTGCCCTAATCACATATCTACTCATCAAACATAGAAGAGAAGACGACAGATCTACCTGGACCCGGACCCGGACCCAGACCCAACACATTTAGCAGAACCCGATTATTCACTTGTTTTTTCTTCATAAGCTCAGAATAAGTTCCTAGATCTTATTCTATAATTTAAAAAAGAGACACATATCACCTTACACAAACATAATACTACCAGTACAATACGCACATCAACAATGTCTAACAGAAGACAGGAGATTCCTAAAATCTCGAAAGCAGTAGAGCCGGATAATTCGATCTGCAATGCACGAATCACACCACAAATCACTAAAATGCATTATGGAATGAGGGAAAGGAGAAGGACCTCTTAAGGGGAGCTTCATCTCTTTTTGAACCCATATTTCTTGCGTTCGTAGAAGAGATCGGTTTTAGCACTTCCCAAATTCACAATTTTGGGACAACCATCACGGTCTTTTTCGAGCTGAGTACACTCTTTGCAATAGTACGCATCAGAGATACCTACACCACCACAAATAACACAACGACCTTGGAATGAACCATAGTTGCATTCATCACACACTCTTACAAGAGTGCAAGGACGGACATACGAATCACATATCACACATTTTCCATCGTCTTTCTCACACAGCCTCCCAATTGCTATTCCTGGTTGTTTACGGCACATGATCAAATCTGGATGATGCTTTGCCATACTTTCTAAAACAGTAACTGCAAAGCACCATAAAACCTCAGTAATAACAAACCTTGCAACATACTAAATAGTAAATAGGACACAACAAGACTAAACTGAGAAAACAGTAGTACATAAACCCTGCTTGTATATGAACTTTAAATTTAAATCTAGAGTTTCTACAGAACATCAGAAATACTCCTGAAAACCAGCTTACAGTGAAAACTAAAACAAAAATAAACCCCTTAAGAATGATGTAAAATAACTTACTTAAATTCTTTGTTAAAAATAAAACAATCAATAGAGTTAACGGAAAATCAATTGATAACTGGAGAAGGCATAAAATCGCAGTGAGCAGAGCCAAAGAGATAACATAAACAGCAAAAAAAGAATTCAAAGACAAAATCATATGATCACAGCCAAAAGAATTTTTGATTCCTACTTAAGGGGCTACGACCGGGAGCTTCACTGTATTTCAGAAACACCAACTTCGTGCTTTCTCCGGAACTTAAAAGAAGGAATCGTTGAGCCCTAGAATGACCACACATTTCCAATAGAATATAGTTGGGCCTGGGCCCAATCAACACTTCCGGTAATAAATTATGGATTAAATTCTACCCTATGTGATGAAAATTCATTCCAATCAGTATTTTGATTATATACCCGTGGTAAATGAAATGTAAAATACACATGTGGTGATTTGGTGACCTCACAACGAGAAAACAATGTAAGAATTAACTAATTTCGAATGAAATCGAAAACGGAATACACAAATAAAAATTTTGCTACCGAATGCCGAACCGTATTTTATTGATTTGGTTTGATAAATACCAAAATATATACCAAATTGATGAATTTTCGAAAAATTAATGAAATAAAAAATGGGCGACAAGCAAAAACAGTCCCGAAATTTAGCAATTTGGTTAATTTAGTACTCAAAGTATTTTAATTTTGGCAATTAGAGTCTTCAAAGTTTGGTGATAGCAAAATTGGTTCTCATAGTCTACATGATTTGGCGAAACAAATCATCATAGTTTTATGTGTGTGACATAATTGATTTCAAAAGTTTTGAATTGTGGCAATTGAGGTCCTCAAACAAAAAACATGTATTTTGAGTACCCAAAGTTTATCAATTGTGGTAGTTTTAGTCCCTAACAGCGTTAGACATCCCCAAACTTCCTATTTTAAGCAATTTTGATTCTCAAAGTTAGTATTCACAATTTTAGTTCCTTAAGTTACAATAATTTGACACATACAATCCCCAAATTTTGGATTCTAATTTCTTGGAAGTTACATAATTTGATACTTTTAACTATTTTGGATCCCCAAATTTCTTGTTGGTTCCTATTTGGAGAACAAAAAAACAAAAACCAATATGAATCAATAAAATGAAATGGGACAAGCTATGCACATAATTAATAGATCTATAAAAACATGAAGTAAAAAGAAGTTTACAATTCCCTCAACTAAACAATGAATAATAACACAACAACCCACAAAGCTTAAATTTAGAATGTTTTACTGATCCAATTCGGTCACTGCAAACCTCGATACGTAACTATTCCCACAACCTAGATTACGGCGGTTACACATGGGAGAAAAGGGGTTATCCGGCAACTCTAGGGACTTAGAAGAAGCCAATAAAGCTGGAAAAATCAACAAAAAAATAAACGAACGAAAAATGAAAAAGTGATAGTAATGATGAAATACCCAAAAATAAGATAATCGGAGAATTTTGTAGTCCAAGTAACAGCCCCAGCGTTCTTCACAGCCCCCAAGGAGAGAAATTGACGGGAAGAAACGCATAATTCAAACCATCAAATTAACTGAAACCCTAACATAGTATTAAAGACATTAAAAGTTACTTGGACTAATTTTGCACATTAATCTGAAATTTGAAGACTTAATATGCTAGTGGGTGTAAACTACGAGGACCATTTTTGCGTAAAAATAACTTTGGGGACTAGTTTAGAACTTTGGAAATCGTAATTACCCATTTTACAGAACTATGAGTATCAATTTTGCCAAACGAGTAAACTTTAGAGACTTTAAATGCAATCACAAAGAATGATGATCAAAATTGAAAAAATGTGTAAACTTTGAGGGTCAAAGTTGTCATTTTTCCATAAAAAATTAATCATAATATTATATTTAATTATATAATTAAATACATTATTTGAAATTAAATAACATATTTAATTTGTTCGATAAATTGAAATTGATAATTTTAACCTAATCGAAACATAACAACCAAAAATAAAAAAATGAGTACGAAACTGATTTTAAGAACTTGGTATCAATTCGGTGAAATAATTTGATATGCAACTTTTACCAAATAATGAACAGCCTCTACTTCCAGAAACAATGTAGATTACTAGTGGATTAAGTGAAATAATGTTTTATCATGCACCACTCTGAGCCCTTAGGATACACAAATGGTCTCTTATGGGTAGGGATTGCAATTTAGGTTATTCACTCTCCTATCCGTCGGATAATCACCACGTTCAGAAAATATTTAGATAGTTAAACGGTTATTAATGTGCGATGAACTATAAAATTAATTACTCATTTTAAACGGAGCAGATGAGGATTTTACATATATCCGCTCCACTACCCGCATGGTTATAAACTCACAAAATTTATTATATATTTATATTTAATTATATATACTAGTGGATATAAAACAATCTTAATTATAGTTTTGTGTTTTCAAATGAAAAATCATTGAATATTATATAGTTTTCATTACAGATATACATATTGTTTGTTAAACTCGTATTTTATCAAGTTTGAGAAAATTAATTCTTTATTTTTATAATATATTAATATTTCAAAAAATTCTATAATTTTTTTGTCCAATATAAAAATTTTGATATGTAAACTTCTTTAATTTGATATTGATATTTTTCATTTGTCTCGTTAAAGCTATTGAAGATTCTTATTCTAAAATAATTAATTTGTGTTGTGTATGAAATATATTTAGCTATTATGATGTTAATTTGTTAGATTAATAAACTATAAAAAAAATTATAAATCAACGGTTAATTATTGACTTTGGTGTGACGAGTAATGTACGGGGTATGAAGGGGATATGGTGGAACTGGGTGGAGAACGGATAGACGGTATGTTAAACAAGGTCGGTAGCGATTAATAATGTAACTGTCTCATATCCGTCTCATTGTCATCAACACATAGGAGCTCGTTTGGTAGGGAGAATATGATCCTAATATATTGTACTTTTTGAGTTTAGATTTAATAAAGTGAATTTTATATTAGAATCAAGTGTTTGTGTTTATTTGAAACGAAGTTAAAACAAAAGAATCTACACTGTTCACTATTTTTAATATTGTACCATTAATGCTAATATTTAATTATTAATCTATCATTTAAAGAAAATTTATAAACAATGTTCTGAGAGGTAAAATATATTTAAATCCTAAATTTTTTGTAATATAAAAATCCTGAGATATACTTTTTAGCAATAATATGATTGAATTGAATATACAGTGTGATGTTCTAACTTCTAACTAAATCAACCCTTAGACTTTTAAACATTTGAAGAAGATTTTGTATAATTTCAATTAAATCCACTAAATACAATAATCACATGTTTTAAATTGTAATAGATCCAATGTAACATATCATACATGTTAAAATTGCATTATTACATTTTAATAAAATATTAACAATTTTAATTTTTTTTAAATAATATTATATTTTAAATGTGCATTGACGTGAGAATTAATGTTGATGCATCTTATAACTTTTGTGGTCAAAAGACCAGAGGTATCAATAGTTGTCCGGTTCGTAATAAGACGAACTCGGTTTAAATTTGTTTGAATGAGTGAAACGATTAAAAGATAAAGGAAAAATATAACATGGCGATTTTAGAGTGGAAAATCCCTCATAAAAAGAGAAAAAATCACCTGACTAAGAGCTGAAAACGCTCTTAGTCTATTCATTAATGAAACAGTTCATATTACAAACAGTAAGGGCTTATGAAGATGACGAGGCAGAATAAGAAAGCGCAATGGGATAAATCAACAGAGTGTTTGCTGATTCTGCGCGTCCAAAAGGTCATGTTTTATCCTCTCATCAAGCCCTACAAATCACGCCATGTAACCGCTTCTGATAAGGTCGTTTTCCCCTGCTGGAAAACGTGGATGGGTCCGAAGTGCAGTTTGCGTGATTAGGCCCGAAGTGTGGAAGACATGGTCAAACCCGGAGCGCAAGACGCGTGGGCTATAACAGTCTGGACCGATCCCTTAGATCGGTCCCCGAAGCAACGGATAACGTGCAACGCTAACCTTCGGTCTTGGTTATTTATTAATGGGCTCGGCCCAAGTGGACCTTCGGGTCCAGCTAAGTAGGACTTAGATTAAATCAAGATCGTTCTTGCAGACGTGCAGAAGAAGTTTGGACATTGCTTCTGCGATCCAGCTCAATCGAAGGAGGTCAAAGATCATGCATTGGCTCAGTGGCAAGTTGAAATTAAACAAAATGAACTGGAATCGGTCCTGGAAGAACGGGACAGTTTAAACGAAGAGCTGTTAGAAGCGGACACTCAAGTCTCGCTTGCCACTTCGCAAGCAGCGGATTGGGAGACGAAGCACAAGGAGGCCCAGGTAGCTGTTAATTCTGCAACGGCCCGTGTTTTGGAGTTGGAGCGTCAGATGCAAGAGCTGTCTGACGAATGCAACAGACTTCGCCTTCGGTCCCAAGAGGAGAAAGATGCCTTGAAAGAAGATTTGGTTAAGGGCAAGGAAGCAGCGGAAGGAGCAGTCCGGGAAGCCCTTCATGGCTTTGCTCGGCCCCCGTTGATGTTTGCATTGTTGGCAAATGTCTATGGATCAAATGTCTCCTAATACATTGGCAATATGAAGGGCCAAATAATCAATAAATTTGGTCGGAACCCCGAAGATGAGTGCTGGTAGTTGATCGATCCCCTAACCAAAGATGAAGACTTCAAGGAGATCTCAGTTTTGGATGAGCCTCCATTGGATAAAGATCCCAACTTCTCTCTGTTTGACTTAATGAAGAAGTCAATCAACGAGGTGGTTGAAGAGAAAGAAAATTGGATTATCTCAAGGTATGGACTGCAGAGAAGTCTGGGGATGCATATAGGGATGAATGACAAGTAGATTGAGTGTTAGACTTTAGGTCCCCATCTTCTATATTTTGTTCTTGATGTAATTTATCTCTAACTCAATGTATTCAGTTTTCTTCTAAGTGTAAGATCGAGGTTCATATTGAACCTGGACTCTTCGGTCACCTTAACTTAGATCGGCATTTTTCTTGGCTTAATAGATTAGGGAATCTTAATCGTATTAGTATATCACTCTTTATTTCGTCCCTGGTAACTATTATAACTTTGGTGGCATTGCCTCGGTTCTTTATGAGTCCCATGACAAGCTTTGTCGAAGCCCCGGTTCTAATATAAGTCCCACGGTAGGCTTCGGTCAAGCCTCGGTTCTACATAAGTCCCAAGATAGGCTTGTATTTGTACTATGGCTGACTAATTCTGTCTTCGTTACCTCTTTTTATGGCGAGATAGAAAGAAGCAAGAGTTATTTACGAAGGGTGAAAGCCATCGAAGGGAAGATTCAGTTCTCAGTGAGTTCTGGGAGTTTTGCGATCCATATAAGTGCTCAACAAGCGTGGAGGCATCTGACTCGTCAAAGCGGTCACAACTACTTGAAAGCCTTATGAATGAACCACTACGGTCACCAGTTCAAACTCGTCCAGAAAGAACAATTTAAGATCGGTCAATCACCTAACTAGAAATAATTTATATTGCATCTATTGTAATCTTTTTTTAATTTGAGAAACATTTTTATGGTTTTGAATTGTCACTAAATGCCAAAGACATTACGAAAAATATCACCGTAAGTTCATAATGTTCCAGGTTTGGGGGATCTCATTCTCATCTAATGTTTCCAGTTAATAAGCTCCAGCTCCTAAATTTTTCAAAATTCGATAAGGTCCTTCCCAATTTCTATCTAGTTTTCCATCGTTTCTCTGAACCATTGCATTCCTGAAAATGATGTCGCCTTCTGAAAATTCTCTGGGTAAGATGCACTTATTATGGGCCCGCTTCATGGTTCGTTGATAAGAACACATGTGCGCATTAATATCATTTCTTTTTTCTTCAATTATTCCCAGGTCTAGGGATCTTCTTTCATCGTTCAAACGTTCGTCGTACTGAGTTATCCGAGGTGATCTAATAGCAACCTCTACCGGACTAACTGCTTCGGACCCGTATACCAAGGAGAATAGAGATTCCTAGGTCATAGAGTAGTGAGTAGTCCTGTAAGCCCATAGAACCTCGTAGATATGTTCTGGCAACTATTCTCCCAAATCATCCAATTTAGTTTTCAATCTCTTTAGGATAACTTTGTTAGATACTTCCGTGAATCTATTGGTTTGAGGGTGAGCCGCTAACGAAAAGTGTTGGGCAATACCCAATTTTATACATAAGTCCCGAACTATTTTTACACGAAATTGAAGTACATTATCTGACACCAATGCCCGAGGTATACCAAAGCGTCTTGCAATATTTCTCCATAAGAAATTCTTCACAACGTTTTCAGAGATTATGGCCACAGTCTCCACTTCGATCCACTTAGTGTAATATTCCATTGTCACAATGCAAAACTTTCATTGCCCTATTGATCTAGGCAACGGTCTCAATATGTCAAATATCCATCTGTCAAATGGATAGGGGAGTGGGGTCACCGATAGGGGAGCCCCCAGTTGTTGGGGGACCGAAGCATGGTGTTGGCAGACTGCACAACATCTAGTATATTTCTTAGCGTCATCAAATAGTGTTGTCCAAAAGTATCCAACTCTGATGATCCGGTGTACAAGGAACGAGCCCCCGGAATGAATACCACAGATTCCCTCATTGACATAAATCATGACGGCATCTGCCTCGATAGGGGACAAATATCGCAAGAGCGGTCCCTCGAAACTTTTCTTGAACAATCGCCCGTTGTCTAAGATATAACGTTTGGCCCGAAACTCATTTTTTCTGGCTTCCGAAGTGATTTCAGAGAGATAGCCATTGGTCAGATATATGACCAAGTGGAATCATCCTCCACCAAGTTGATTGTCTTGAACCCCACAGGTTCCATAGCTTGCCTCGGGTGCGGGGGCCCTGAAGTTCATGGCACAAAGCTCTAATTTCTTCAATTGATTGTTTGGTCACATATATCTCGACCAAGTGTCGGTCTTGGATGTGGACCGATACAGTGTCCGATACAATATTTGGTATACATGCGGCCAATCTGGCTAGTGCATTAATAACATTGTCCTGTTCTCGCGGCACATGGTTAAGTTAAAATTCACTAAACTTTTTTTATAACTTCATAACCTTAGCATGATATAGCTTTATCGTGGGCTCATGTGTTTCAAATCTTCCTACGAATTGTTCCACGACAACCTTGGAATCTGAAAACATTCGCACTTTGGCAACTCCCATCTTTCGGGCTAGGGTCATTCCCGATAATACAACCTAATATTCCACCATGTTATTTGTTCATGAGAATAAGAACTTAACTGCGGAATATGGATAATATCACTTTGTAGTGTAGTGAGGGTAATGTCTGCCCCCTTCCTCCGAAGATTGATCCATCAACATAAATGATCCATCGATCATTATCTTGGTTTAAGAATATAGTTGATTGGGTCATTTCGAGCACAAAGTCAGCAAGAACCTGAGCCTTGATCGCTCTTCGGGGCAAGAATTCCAGATACATGGAGCTAATCTTGATTGCCCACTTCGATAATCTTTCATTCAGATATGTCTGATTCAGAACTTCTTTCAAAGGTTGATCATTATAAATATAAACCATCCGGCCTTCAAAATAGTGCATAAGCTTGGATATAGCCTTCTTTAATGCCATCATGAATTTTTCCAGGGTAGTGTATCTAGTTTCCGCCGATACCAAAGAGTGACTCACGTAATAAACAGGTCTGTGAATGTCATCTCTAATGGTGACCAGAGCTGCGCTTACTGCGACTTCCGATACAGCTAGATATAATCCCAAAAGTTTATCATTGCTTGGACTCACCATCACATGGGGAGTGCTCAAATAAGTTTTCAACTCGGAGAAGGCATGATCACATTCTTCGGTCCAGTCTAGATGACTTGTTTTTCTCAATACTTTGAAAAAGGGCAAGACCCGATCCGTGGATATAGAAATAAATCTGCTTAGAGCAGCTAGACGACCAGTAAGCCTTTGGAATTCCCTTTTGTTTCTCGGAGGTTGCATGTCAATAATTGCCTGAATTTTCTCAGTGTTAACCTCTATGCCTTTCTCAGAAAAGTAATATCCTAGAAACTTGCCACTCAGAATCTAGAAGAAACACTTGTTTGGATTTAGTTTGAGCTTTTATTTACGGCATACTTCGAAACAACGAGACAAATAAGAAATATTGTCTTTATCATTCATGGATTTGACAATCATATCGTCAACATACACTTCCATCATAGGGCCTATAAGATCTCTATAGATTTTGTTAACCAACATTTGGTATGTTGCTCCGGCGTTCTTCAAGCCAAATTGCATTACCATATAACAATAAACGCCATCTTCGGTAATGAAGGCCGATTTATTCTGATCTTCTTCAGCAAGGAATATCTGATGGTACCCGGAATAAGCATCCATAGTACTCATCATAGTGCTGCCAAAAATAGCGTCCACCAGACGATCAATATGTGGTAGGGGGAACGGGTCGGATTCACAACTTTTGTTCACATCGGTAAGATCGATGCACATTCTCAATTTCCCGTGTGCCTTAGAAACTACCACAGGGTTTGCAACCCATTCAGTATAGTGGATTTCTCTGATAAATCCTGACCGCAGCAGCTTGTTCACCTCTGTCCGGATGATCTCAATCTTCTCAGGAGAATAGCGTCTCCTTTTTTGCCTTATCGGCTTAGCTCCGGGTTCGGTGTTGATCCGATGCTCAATTTCGGATCGATCAATCCCCGGGACATCGTACGGGGTCCAAGCAAATATATCCACATGGCTTCTCAGCAAGTGAACCAGTTCTTCTTCAAAAGCTACGGCTAGATGTGCCCCGATGCGAGTAGTCTTGGTTGAATCACCTTCAACCAAGTTGATTAATTTGATCTCGATGGGCTACATAGCTTGCCTCGGGTGCGGTAGCTCTTCCAGCAAATCCACCCGGGCCCTCTTAAAAGGTGCCAAAGTTCGGCATGAGCTTATGTAGCACTGTCTTGCTACTGTTTGGTCTCCCTTTACGGAAATCACTCCATGAGCGGAGGGGAACTTGAGCATCATATGATAAGTAGAAGAGACAGCCTCGAACTTACTGAGACCGGTCCATCCGATAATGACATTATAAGCCAGATCAACTTCCACAATGGTGAATTCCAGTGTTTCAGTTCGGTCCTTGCATTGATCTCCTAGATTGACTGGGAATAGAATCTTCTCATACGGGATGACACTCCTCTCGTCAAATGCTTAGAGGATGATATTAGCAATAGGGAGATCATGACTGGCAGCTCCCAACATTTCAGCTACTTCGCGCTTCATTAGGATGCACGAAGCCCCGGTATTCACCAAGATCCTGTGGACCCGACGATTAGTGATAATTCCAGTGATAATGAGGGGATCATCACATGGATCAAAAATTCCTTCCCGATCAGCTTCGGTGAAGGTTATGGCGTCCTTGTAAGAAGAGGACCGCTCCGTAATTTCATATTTCACCAACACCACAGATTCGGAACTCTATGCGGAGTCTCCGCACGCTGCCCTCTTTCGATCCCTGATCGATTTGTTTATTCTTATTCAACCGGAGATAACATAAATATCTCCGACCACTTCTCTTTCCTTTGGCACCACCTCATTTTGGGGAGGCTGAGTGTCCATTTCAACTGGTGGAGGAGTGGGATTCTCATGTCCTCTACCTTCATTTCGAAGGGCTCTGCCGCCACGGCCCCGCCATCTTCGTCTTCGGCCCTTGCCACGGTTTTCTCGACCGTGCTGGCCTCTTTCATTCTCTGGCGGAGATGACCTTCGGTCCTCCACTCTGTCATTATAATTTCGGGGTTGTCCCAGATTGTCTCTGCCCCGCGGCTATGACGGTTGTCATCTTGATGGCCTCTTCGGGGCGATTAAGCTCTCTTGCCCTTAGGATCATCCCTTTTGGGCTTGTCTTTCGTCATTGCCGCCACTGTCTCCTACAGTAGTGGACACTTCAATGTGGGGTGATCGTGATTATGATGTAGTTCACAATACACCCGATTGTGCTCATTCTTTGGGGGATAGTCTTTTCAGTTACACCCGCTACTTCTCGCGGCTGCTTCTAAGGGTAAGAAACCCTATGATTACCTACGGGCTCAAAAAACCCGTTAGGCTTCCTATAACTTGCTCCCAGTGCCTCATCCACTTTAATGTACTTGTTGATTTTCTGAAAGAGCTTTCCCAAAGTGAATGGTGGGCTATTCACCAAACTGGCCAAAAGGCCGCAAGGTCCTAAGACTTACTGTAGAATGTTCATTTTATCTCTAAGCTCCAATTTAATACCCCGGGCGGTTCTATTAAATTTATCCACGAAGGACCCGAGACTCATCTTTGCCGGGATATATTTCAGATTATATAGTTACTGCCTACTTCTTTGGGTGATCCTAAATTTGGAGTGAATTGCTCAGAGAAAGCCAGGATAAATCCGCCATACGACTATATGGATCTGGCCGGCAAGTTTTTGAACCAGGTTCGGGCATCGCTTTGTAATCCTGCCGCGAAGATGCGACACTTCAGTGAATCATATGCCCGAACTGTTCCGATTCTTAATTCAAAATCTGCGACGTGATCGATAGGATCTCTGTCGCCCCTGAACGTTGACAACCCTTAGGGGTTGCGATAATGCTGATCTAGAACTGTCGTCCAGATCTCCTCAGATAAAATAGCATCAAATCTCCCAAAGCGGCGGAGACACCGTCTGATTGCTGGGATGACGTTTTGGCTAATTGCAAATTATACCACTAATCATCGTCCTTGCTACGTTTGATTGCGGCCTCCATGGCACTGTTAAATAAACCAGGATTGCGCCAAGGATCGGGCCTGCAATCCCTCGGCGTACGCAGGATCTCCAACTCCTTGGTAAGTTCGTCAATACGTCTCTGCATGCGTTCCTGATCACTCCCAAGAACGGGAGTTGGAGCTATGGTTGGAAGAGGTGAAGTAGATCGATATCTTGGCTTCCTCATCGTCACATCGCGCCTAAAAATCTCCTCTTCGTTGGAGCTACGTGCTTTAGGGTCACTCTCGTACCCTCTGTTTTTAGGAATAGGGCTTGTAACAGCCGGTGGTTCTGTTTCACTTATCTCCGACGTAATTTCCAGAACCACATTCCTAACAACAGCCTCCAGGTCCTACAGAGAGAAGGTTGGGGTTGGAAGGCTGTTGGGAATACGTCACTACCATTCGTCGAAGTTCATATCGCCATGTCTTTGCTTATCCTATCCTAGGGAAAAACCTCGAATGGGGATTAGAAAATCGTCCTCACGGACGGCGCCAAACTATTGTGGTGAAAAACCAGGGGTATCAACAGTCGTCTGGTTCGAAATAAGACGAACTCAATTTATATTTGTTTGAATGGGGAAAATGATTAAAAGATAAAGGAAACATATAACACGGCGATTTTAGAGTGGAAACCCCTCGTAAAAAGGGAAAAAATCTTCTGTTTCATTAATGAAACAGTTCATATTACAAACAGTAAAGACTTATGAAGATGACGAGGGAGAATAAGAAAGCGTAAGGGGATAAATTAGCATAGTGTTGCTGATTCTGCTCGTCCAAAAGATCATGTTTTATCCTATCATCAAGCCCTGTATTTATAGAGTAGAAAAGGCGTGCAAATCACGCATGTAACCGCTCTGAAAAGATCGTTTTCCCCTGATAGAAAACGTGGATGGGCGCCAAGTGCAGTCTGCGTGATTGGACCCAAAGCGTGGAAGACATGGTCAAACCTAGAGCGCAAGACACATGTGCTGTCCCGAAGCAACGGATAACGCGCAACGCTGACCTTCGGTCCTGGTTATTGATTAATGAGCTCGGCCCAAGTGGACCTTCAGTTCCAACTATCTTTGCTGGGTTGAATCTCTGTTATGAGTTGGATCTGGGGTCTTTAGGTTCGGCTTCCGTCACTTAGGCCGGCATGGAAAGACTTGGGCCTCATCTGGTTCGGGATACCTGGTTCCGAAGTTCCCATCAATAACGTTATTCAATGTTTTAAAATCCGATATATTGGACAAGCTCATTGTATCGGTATACCTAGGGGTGTCAATGGGTCAGATAAATCAGGTAATCCAGCACAACACATCCATTTGGATCGGATACAGATTATTTACTAATATCCAACCCAACTCATTTAAGCCAAGCAATTTAATTAATTATATATTATTCAAAAATTAATATGATCATTTAACATAACCCATCAAAAAAGCCCATCAATGAAACCTAAAATCTCTTAATTGACCCATAAATAATTAAATTGAAATAAACAACCCCTGCCGGTTGCGGCATTGCCGGCAGCTACTCTTTTCTTTTTAAAAACCTCATTTGCAACTTCCAGTGGCTCAAGGGCTACAATTACGATTTATGGAAAGTTCCGGCGACCACTTCCGGTAACATTGTATTTTAATTTTGGTATACGAGCGATGTTGAAGTAGTCTTGTTCTTGAGGCGTTAATTGATTATTTCGCCAAATTATTCTAAAAAATTAGTGTTGTTGACGCCTATTAAGTTTCGATTCTTTGGCCTGCATTGTGAACTGATTTTGTGCTTAGTTTCGTAGTCTCTGAGCCTGTTAATCGCTGTGATTATTATTGCTATTATTGATTCAAATTTGGTTGATTGAATAGATTGTGAATCTTGCTTCTTGCGGTGACATTATGTTTGAGTCTGTTACTTGCCATGTGGTCGTGTATTTCTTAGTTTGAACTTTGTGATTGCTCACTGGAAACAAGTGCAGGGATACGTAACTATGAAATAATGAGTGGAATGCTTTATGATAATGAGGTTCGGAAAAATGATGAATCAACAGTTAAAGAGACTAAAGAAATAAGAAAAATAAAGTTTCAATCTGAAATTTGAAAACATTATGATTTAATCAATAAAAAAGGGAATGATGCTAAAACTAAATGTAAACAGTGTGAAAAAATGTATCAATCGATGGAAAATAGTCGCACAAATAATTTGAGAAAACATTTTGAAAAATGTCATGGACGTCTTGTAAAAGATGTTGGACAATTATTAATTGATCAGTCTTATAAATCGATTGTTGCAAGATCACAAGTATTTAGTCAAAAAAGATATATAGAATTGATGTCATCAGGAATAATTAAACATGATCTTCCCTTTAATTTTGTAGAATATGAAGGCATACGAGATATTCACAAATATCTACAACCAGAAGTGAAATCTATTAGTCGAAATACAGCTAGAAATGATGTTATGAGTATGTTCAAGAAAGAAAGTTGCAAACTTTCTAATGAACTAAAATTATATCCTGGAAGAATTTACTAGTGATTTATGGACTTTAATTGTTTGTGATAGTTATTTAGCTTTGACTGCACATTATATTGATTCTAATTAGAAAATGCATAAACGAATTATCAACTATGCTTATATGCATCCACCTCACACATGATATTATTTATATGAGAATGTATATAGTTTGTTTGCTTATTGGAGAATTGAAAAGAAAGTGTTTACAATGACTCTAGACAATGTCTCTGCAAATGATTTGTTAAATGGAGAATTAAGAATTAAGTTAATTGTTGAGAGAAACACTATAGTTAGCAATGGTTTGTTTTTGCATATTCGTTGTTTTGCGGATATTATTAATTTGATTGTTAAAAAATGTTTTAAAGGTATTGATTGTTGTGTCCATAAAATTCGTGAATGTGTTAAGTATGTTAAAAGTTTTGAGGTAGAAAGAAGAGATTCGCAGAATGTGTTTCAATGTTTGATATTGATTCAAAATGTACTTTGAGACAAGATGTGCCTATTAGATGGAATTCTACATATTTGATGTTGTCATGTGCCTTATATTTCCGCACCGCCTTTGAATATTCAAGAATACTTGATGTAAATTTAACAAAATGTCCTGAACGTGATTAATGGGAAAAAGTGGCAAAAATATGTGAATTTCTTGAATTTTTTTACGAAATCACAAATA
Source organism: Utricularia reniformis (assembly GCA_009725065.1). NCBI lineage: Eukaryota > Viridiplantae > Streptophyta > Magnoliopsida > Lamiales > Lentibulariaceae > Utricularia > Utricularia reniformis. The sequence goes on from RWGZ01001442.1 coordinate 52,555, forward strand.
AGTTTTCTGTATCAAAGTCTCCAACATCCCATTTGTTTTTTTCTTTGGTTTTTAAGATTCAATTAACATTAATTCATGAAATGAAGAGTGAAGATGAGTTCATGAAGAAAATGGTCAAACAAATATATTCAAAGTTTGATAAGTATTAGAAAGATTGTCACATTATTTTGGGTATTGTTGTGATATTTGATCCAAGATACAAGCTTCAATTTATTGAATGATCTTATTCAAGATTTCATAGAGAGGGCTCATAGCCTATAATAATATTACAAAAATTTCATTCAATTTATGAAGAATATACCACAACTTATGATCGCTCTAAAGGTTTAGTAAGTGGTAATACGTTATCTCAAAGTGAATACATAACAAATTTTGATTCTAAACACTCTAATATATTTGAAGTAAAGTTTATATATTCATTCTTATTTTATAATTTATTAATCATATAGTTCAGACTTTTTTTCTTATATTCAGGAATTTGATTCTTATGATACCAATGAATCTAAAGAGTGAAGAGAAAAACTGATCTTGAGCTATATCTACATGAACCAAGAGTAGATATATCCACTGGTATTGATTTGTTGAATTTTTGAAAAGCTTATGAAATCAAGTATCTAAAACTTGCTTACATGGCAATGGATATATTATCTATTTCAGTTTCTACAGTTGTCTCATAGTCTGCTTTTAGTATGGGAGGAAGAATATTATATGAATATCGTAGTACAATGAACCCGAGTGCTCTTGAAACTTTAGTTTATTGTAAAGATTGGTTGTACTCTTCAGGTATTAAATATTTTTAAATATGAATTATTATGTATATTATTTATTTCAATATTTATATCTTTTTTACACAGATTCTACTAAGATGGAGGATGATTTTATTAGAGTGGATTTTGCTACTGATGGCATTATAGAATAAAAGAGTAAAATATTATGATCAACGAATAACGTTTTCTAAATCTTTATTAAAATTTTATTGTGACATGCATTATTATAACAACTTGATAATTGCATTTATTTATTTTGTAACAATATCTTTATTGTTAATTTTTTGTTTGTTTAATATTTATAATATTATCAATTTAAAATTTTTTTAATAATATTAATAAGTTTCGAAAAAACTTCTTAATTGCTCAATTTTCTTATATACGATTAAATTATTTCTGGTGAATTTTGGATCATTTGGATGGATTCAGATTTTAACGAATACATCAGATTGGATTCGGATTCGACAAAATAATATTTTTGAATTTCATATCGGATTTGGTTTCATTTTATTTTTTTGGATTGGTTTCGGATTTGATTAAATCCAATCCAATCAAATCCATTGACATCCCTAGGTTACCATATATGTATCGGATATATAAATATGTACCAAAATATTAAAATAAATTTAATTAAAAAATATTTATATTTTATTTTTTCATAAAAAATCCGATCCGACCCACCAAAAACTCGTAAAAATATGGATTGAAATCGGTATTAGGGGTGAGCATTCGGCATCGAATGTCAAACCAAACTAAATATTGAAATACCGAATACCAAATTATCAATCAAATTGAATACTAATCCCGATCCAATAATTTTTTGGTACCAATACCGAAATAACAAAAAAATTTCGCTATTTCGGTATTAGTACCAAAATTAAAAGCAAATAAAAAAATTGTCACAAATCAAGTACATATAAAAATATTTTAAAAATATAAACATTGAATAATTGATCAAATTGCTCTATTCATATAATAAAATAATCTTTGATTCTTCTAATCTATTACAATATAAGTGTAGAATGTTCTGAAACTTCTAATAGAAAATACGAAAAATAATTATTAGAAAATAATTGAGAAGTTAATAGTTTACTCATGTGGAAACTAAATTATCATTTTACCATCTTCTTTCGTTATTCTCTCAAAATCAACCCAAAACGATGATCTCAAAGTCATTTGGTTTCTCTTTCACACTTCAGAAACGGCATGTCGTTGCATAGAGGTTGATGAACAAGTTGCCGATGCTTCACCATCTATTTTTTCCAAACACGGTGATAACAACAATCCATTCTCCCTTACTCATTCTAAACTTGATAGAAATTAGAATAAATGAATAATGCCCTAAAACCCTACATTTAATCCAATATTAATAATTGAATGGTTTATGAATTATTTAAAAATTTAAAAATATATGAATATTTTATAAATTAATTTGGTATTCGACTGTGTTCTAAAACCGGATCGATTTTATCCGGTTCGACCGGTTTGGACCGGAATCGGGAATAAAACCGATCAGGTTCACACATATTTTAGGGTTAGTAATTTTCTTTTGCAAATCTGAATGGTTTCATTACCGGTCCGACGGAATCATTCCTAAAGTTCAAACCCTAGGTCTAGGATTGCAATTGTATTCTATGTATTAAGTGGATGATTTTTTATTCCCACAAACAGCAGCCTCGGGTTTTTTCTGCATTTCTGAAATGTTTCATTACCAGTCCCTTCGAATCTTTCCTTGTTAATTTCATGTTCTGCTGTCCAAATTGATTCTTTATGATTTTTTTTATTTCCGGTGTTTCCCTTGCGTTGTTGTTGCTTCGAATTTTGACTTAAATTCAAAGTCGGACTATGCAATTCAAACTTCAATGGGAAAGCAAAAGTTGCATTTCTTAGGGCAATTTATCCATTGGAAAATAAACGAGAGCCCTGCTGTATTTTGCTTAATAAACATGAACTTCAATTGAAAAAACTTCAATAGTTGGTAGGAGAATTGGGGGAACCCAACAAATATTACCAATTTTAATGTGATATTGTTTTTTGCCACAATTTGAGATTTGATTCCTCGAATGACAATTTTTGGGCAATTTGAGATTAGAGATAAGCTATATCAATTTAAAAACCAATAATTCATTAAAATCGGTAATATTTGTGGGGATTCCATGGGAGAATTGGGCAGCTTATAAGTAGGTAGGTTAGAATCCAAGTGTGATGTCCAATAGTTTATTTAGTTTTTATTTTTTATAACAATTTTTTATGATTTTTTTGAGTGGTAGATAAAGATGAACACACAATAATGAATTTTGAATCATTTATAATACACTTTGAAAACGTGGTTTTGGATAGTGCATTTTGACGATGAGTAAGTTAACATTTTTTTATGTTAGAACATAGATAATTATATTTTTTGGATGTTTTTTTAGATATTTCTACTTAACATATACAAATACAATAATTAAAAAACATTAAAATCCAAAAACGAGTCAAATTGGTTCTCAACCAGTTCGAACAAGTTTGAACCGAACCGGAGGGATCACTGGTTCGTGTTTTCGGTCCGGTTTTAGAACATAGATATTCAGTATATACCGAATATCATACAAAATTCCATAATTTCATAAAATCAAATACCAAACCAAATAACGAATACCAAATATCGAAATTACAAAATTTTGGTATGATATTTAATATTCCAAAATTTTTAGTTACCCCTAATAGTTATATTTGAAATTTAAAACATTAAGTTAATTATTATTTTATTTAATGCAGAAAATAGAAAAAATTGAGTTCCGTAGAAAAGTTGGCATGTGTTACTTTCTAGACCTGTGACCTTTCCAATACAACCGGTCCTCAATTTAGGAAGACGGTCGCTTTAAATCCCGATTGCGCCGTCGGATGATCGGATATCGGAGAACAAGGTAACTATCATTTGCCTCCGTTATCGCCGCATCGGATGGCCGAGAATAGTGAATCTTCCAAGAAATCAATCCCACCGTACATGAAGGCGGTGTCCGGATCTTTCGGCGGCATTGTCGAAGCCTGTTGTTTACAACCTATCGATGTCATCAAGACTCGCCTCCAACTGGACCGATCAGGTTCGTATAAAGGAATTATCCACTGCGGTACGACAATCACGAGGACCGAAGGCGTGAGGGCCTTATGGAAGGGCTTGACTCCATTCGCTACGCATTTAACGCTTAAGTACGCGCTTCGAATGGGTTCCAATTCTGTGTTGCAGTCAGCGTTCAAGGATTCGCAGACCGGGAACCTCAGCAACCGCGGCCGGATGCTGGCTGGGTTTGGCGCCGGAGTTTTGGAAGCTCTTGTGATTGTCACACCGTTTGAGGTTATCTCGATCCTTAAATCATTGCTTACAAATGCGACATTCCTTAATTATGATTATCTATGGGGTTATTCGCTTAAATTCTCATTCCATTTTGTAGATTGTTCAATCACCATTAACTAGCTCATGTCTCTGTGTTGCTTATTAATTTCCATATACTTAGCTATTTTACACTTCTTAAAGTTCGAGGCTGGTATCCATTTCAGCTTTCTTTTGCTGACTCTAAGAAATGATAGTTGTGTTAAGAGTTAAACCATATATTTAAAATAGTTGGTATGCAACAGCAGTATAAGTTGATGGCTTGAATGTGGCTCTGGTTTGAAATTCTGGTCCAATTGGGTTTCTTAATAGAGCACTTTATATGTTGTTATGTTCCGTAGAGAAGTGGGATTGTTTAGGTTTATAAGGGTGAGAATTTCATCACATAATGACTTGTTCAAGTCTTTTACGGTGTTATCTCCTCCCCTTATACATCATATCCGTGCACACTCCAGTCATAATTTCGGCAGACTATAATTTCAACATGTTTTTAATGTATAACTGCAGGTCGTGAAAATCAGATTGCAGCAGCAGCGAGGATTGACTCCGGAGCTCCTAAAATACAGAGGACCTCTTCATTGTGCTCATACAATTGTTCGTGAAGAAGGCATTTTTGGCTTGTGGGCAGGTGCTGCCCCAACAGTGATGCGTAATGGAACTAACCAGGCTGCAATGTTTACAGCCAAAAATACATTTGACACTATGCTATGGAGCAAGCACGAAGGTGATGGGAAAATGTTACAGCCCTGGCAGTCAATGATCTCAGGGTTTCTCGCTGGAACTGCTGGTCCAATATGCACCGGTCCATTCGATGTCGTAAAAACGAGGCTTATGGCTCAGAGCAGGTCGGGCGTTGATATGAAATATAAAGGTATGTTTGATGCTATAAAGACAATATACATTGAAGAAGGAATAGTTTCGCTTTGGAAAGGACTTTTGCCAAGGTTAATGAGAATTCCACCTGGTCAGGCAATAGTGTGGGCTGTGGCTGATCAAGTAACTGGCCTTTATGAGAAGGCGTACATTTACAACGCCCCTTTGTAGCTTCATTTGCTATAAATAGAATAATCATGCTTTGTCACTTTTTTGTAGCAAAAATTTATGTAAGTCTAGCAAAATGGCCACTTTGAAAAATGGATGTCAAACTCATATCAATCCTGCTACCCTATGGGTAATTATCCTGCTTAGGAGTGATTTACGAACTCCAATGTCATTCATAATTATGTGGTGCGAACAACCATGATTTAACATTGCATCCGTGCTTTTAAATTTTGTTCGTGATTTTAAAACTCTAGTCAAACCACAACAACTACGTTTTTTAGTATCATCTTCTATTAAGTTGAAAACATAATTATTTCTTGTTATCACAATTTGAGTTAGTGGGTGTTATGCACACATTTTAAAAATGTATTTTCAATAGTATAATACATTCTAAAGGTATATGCACACTCACATGTTTTCATCATTGTAAGATGATAATTGAAAAAAAAACGCAATAATTTTAGATATGAAAATACGTTAAATCTAATAAAATTATCATTATACCCCAAAATATACTTTGCTTCTCACATTTTCATTATTTTTTTTTCTTCATCTATCTCTACAACAGACTCATCTTTACAGCACTAAAACCTCTTAGCTTCAAAAACTTTCAGCAGAAACAAGACGAACATTTTGTAACAGAGGAGCTTTGCAAGTAGTGAGATGGGACTTGAGATGAGGTATTGTAGGATGCACACTTTCACACCGATTACATCGTAATTCTTTCTTCAAAAACTTCTCAAAATCCTCTTCAAAAACCACATTACCACCTTCTTCCACTTGTTTTATCACATCAATTGAATCGAGGAAAAACCGTGTATTGAATGAGTTCCAGTGCTTCTTATTCTTCAAATGGGAAGAGTTGAAATCTTGGCTTATGACATGAAGATGTAATTGCCTCATGGAAGGTGACTGCAGATAAAAGTATTAGTTTCATTCATGAAGAAAGAATTGATCAAAACTTACCAAATGGTATCCCATCCGGAACGATAACGATAACGACCTATCTTCTTCGATGTACTTCTTAATCCATTTTAACCCAACATTATGAAACTCTCTAAGTAAAGATAAATGATCTCTGTTAACGTCTCGGATGCAATCTAGACCGTTAGATCTTGCTAAGATCAAGAGATGATATTTTGCCTGCATAAGAAACTTTTTTATAAGGTTATATATAAAAAAGGGAGACCTTAGGAAAGGGAGAAAGGGAGACCTTAGGAAAGGCATCATTCATCACTAAATAATCATCTGATAGTTCGAGTACGACGTTACGATTCTTTTCCGGGTTCATAGCAATTTCATACAAAGCCAATGACCATAAACCCCAAATCTTGGTCGGGTGAGCTTGTTCATTTTCAATGTTGTTCACATTATCATGACCCTTGCCTTTGATGCTCCTATCAAAATCACAAGGAGCTTTTCGTTTCGTTGTCTGATTTTGAGATGCGACCAATTTCACCGATTTTTCGGAATGTAAAATTGAAAAAAACCCTTCGAACAATGACGAATAAGCTTTTTGAAGTACCTTGCATCCTTCTACATAATCACCATTAAGACAATCTGGTCTCATTGGATTCATATTTGGTCCAAGAACATGTATCACATGAGTTATCCCTTCTCTTGAAAACAATGGAGATGATGCAGAAAGTGGCACAATCAATGATTCTCCACGACTAAGACACTTTACCCTTTCCTTCGTTGCAACTTCAAATTCAGAACCCGCAGCATTAAAAATGGCAGCGTTCACACCTCCTCCTCCTCGACTTAAACGCCTGTGTAAATTTGGAAAAATCGAATCAAAAGGATAAATGACAATAAGTGTTTCAAAAAAACAAGCATACCAATTAGCAGCATTAGCAATTACATCACACCGCAAACCTCCCCTTGAGTGTAGTCGTGTTATATCCTCAACAAAAGTGAAAAATTTAGAGGCATCAATATTCTTCCTAGAAGCTTTCTCCTTAACAAGTGATAATATTTTGGATTCATGAGATATATCAACTAAAATAAGCCTTGCATTTACGACTCGATTCTCGAACTCCGCAACCTTTTCAACTATAATATCAGATGCTTTATCAATGTCAAATTGAAAATCTGCAGTTGAAATAGATGGGAACGCAAGAGTTGGGATATTTTCAGAATCCACAAAGGTATCAACTTTTTTAAAGAACTTCATAATCCCAAGCTGAGCCTTGTTATGTTTATTCTCTTGTCCAAAAGAACCATAAGGAAGAGAATCCTTAATCCCCAACAAACCATATGTTTTTATTGCTTGTTTGACATCATTCTCATTTTGACAAACTGTAATTCTATGAAAACCTTCACTTAGCTTAGGGAGTTCTTTATTTTGCGTAATCCGATTCACAACTGCAGCTGCTTTACCCCCTTGTAAATTCCCTTCATGTTGAGTACGAGCCACAGAGCGAGAAGCACAAATCTTGACTGGAAGATCAAGAACAACTGCATGTTTTTCTGTCTCAATAGCTCCGAGAGTCAGAAACTCCGCTCTTTGAACTCTATCGATGTTACATCTGTCTATCAGCACACTCTTCCCCTCACTCAATGCATTTGCAGCAACTGATAAACACTGATTCTTCGTCCCCGATTTACCTTTACTTATGGTATCCTGAAATAGATCACATAACCAAAATGGCTCACTACAGAATGAACCATCTGTAGAGAACACATGACCAGAAATTTCAACCACATTCCTCAACATTAAGAATAAGAAAAGCTTGGAACATGTAATAGGAACACAAGAATATTCCCTATTCAAGCTTACCACAAAATGAACCTAAGCTGTTGATCATTTGCGGCAAGAATTGAGTTATATTCGCAAGTTGAGGAACTAAAAAAGTGTATTTTCTATGCAGAAGGATAGCTTTAAGGACCAAAACTGCATATTTTCAGTATATAAAAAAACAAAAAGAACTCCACATATGGTTTTTTCAACAAACAAGTGGTGTGCAATCAAACCTGACAAACACGAACCCATGAGCGAGCCGAAATTCTCATGACTTCATCGCAAAATGTAGATTTTCCACTTCCTGGGAGACCAATCAGAATAACAACCAATTTGCGCGCTATAACTTCTTCACCTTCAAGAACTAAAGGCATCTCCAATATTTAGATCATTACAAATCACTCCTTGAAGAAAGCCTATAAAATCAAAACACATATACCTGTGTCTTCAGACGGTGCTTTTCCTCCATCAATCTCCATAGGCTCCATCCCTAATTTAGATTATCAGATTATTTCAACAAATCCGTAGGCGTCACAAAACATTAGGATTTTTTGTTTTGTGTTTTGACCTAAGAAAATTAATTATTTGTATTCCAAATTTGTAAAAATTAAAATTAAAAGTTGAAATATTTTTTTTGTAGGTTACTGGATAATATTTGAGGTTTTTTGGCAAATAATAGGTTGTAGCTAATACTTCATAATATCAAATAGATTTGTAACATAAGATCTTCTACATTAGTGGTCGAAACTGGATGGCTATCAACTTATCGATTTGCATTGTATGTCCGAGCAGATGGTACAACGAGAGGAGGGAATCCTTTTTTTATATTTATAATAAATATCATATAATTTAATTATATTAACTAGTTTATGGTTCACTTAAAACACAGGGATGGGTGATCCTAAAAGACGGAACACAGGCGATTGAGCTAGCACGGTCCATTGTGACGCACCTCAAGTGGGATGCACGGATAATCGAGATGGAGAGCAACAGCGATGAGAGGCTCCTCATTTTCCAGAAGCCTTTCTCGAAGCGATCTTAGAATTGGATAGAACAACCAAGATACGGTTTCAACAGCAAAATGCTTCACAATAAAAGAATGAAGATTGCTAATTCTTTTTCAAGGAGGAGAATGACAAACAACAGCAGTTTTTCCTATGGAGCCACAAGTCGGAAATAGGGTCATGGTTAAAAAATAGGGTTTAATTCAATATTATTTTATCAAATTACACAAATTATAGTTTTTGAATAATACAATATACATATCTTAATTAACAAATTTTGTCAATTTTGATACAAAAATACCCTAAAACTTTTTTAACACTATCCACAAATTATTAGTTGCCCTGCAATCTATCCCGCCATAAGGTTATTGCTATTGTAATGGAAGAAATTGTTTGAACAAACAAAGAGTTTATTTGGTTTAGCTTTTTAAAATTGTGTGTGTGGTGAAATGCGGTAAGGTGTGGTGAGAGGATCGTGAATTTTTAACTATTTTGGTAAAATTGTGGTATTATGATCGTGAGTTGTGTAAAAATACTAATATACCTTTATATATAATAGTAATAATAAATATAATTAATAAAAGTAAGGGTAAATGAGTCTTTTCCAAAATAACGATGAAAAAACATCTGTGATGATATCGCAATTTTTTAACGATTATCACATCGCAATTAAGCTTGTGTTTTGCGTGCATTAAAAAAATCACGATTGGACCATCTCACCGCACCTCACCGCACTTTTAATCGTGGTACCAAACAAACCCAAAATGTTGGGTAAACAATATGTACATGTATAACCATGGGCAAAAAATTATCTACAACCCGTCGGAGTGAAGAAGTTAATTTTGTATGCGGAGATCCTAACCTAAAACTCATCGGCCAAGTGCGAGACTTTTTTTCCTTCTTTTCTCAACACCAGAGAATGATGAACAATCAATAAATTTGTTTGGATAATGCCCGTAAGTTTTAAAAAAATTTTAGGGATATTTTTGTAATTTTGTATCAAAATTGATAAAATTTGTTAATTGGAAAATGTATACTGTATTATTCAAAATTAAGGGATGAAAAACGATAATTTGTATAATTTGAGGGACAAACACTGAATTAAACCCTTAAAAAATACATTAATTTAAGTGTTTGTTGTAAAGAGGTTGAGATATATACAATACATATCCCATTTATTGTAATGAAACACAAATAATTAAAGTAATATAGTTTTAAATGTTAAACTATATGAAATAATTAAAATATTATAATTATTTGGAATTTTATATAAAAGAATATTAATTAAAGAATGCTGAATTATAAATAAATATCAATATTAAATAAATAATTTGTAGATAATGAAGTTATAGAATAAAAAACATGATTGAAAGTAAATGAAAAATTCCAACATAGGTTAGTTGCATGAATCATTAGTAGATAATTGGTAGTTTTGTAAATAAGAATGATAATATTATCTTGATAAAAAATTCTGGGATACAACATGGATGTTGGGCAAGAATTTTATTTTGATACGAATGGTGCAAAAAGAGTTATGAAATTCATAATCTTCCATGATTATGTTGTTATATCGTACAGTGATATTCTCTGTGATTTTACTTGTCAATAATAGTAGAAACGCAGGAAGTTCAAACCTGAGGAGGAATGCTTCACACAGTTTTGTGGATATAGATGAAGATAGAATGACATGTGAAAGGAATATGACATCACACTCATTGCATGAGAATAAGAAATTATTAAATACAATGGACACGTTTGGAACATCGTTTGATAAATAGCGGTGATGTGAGATAATTGTATTGTGATGTGAGGTGAACTATTCGTGATTTAAAAAAACTGTTTTTGAAACAACGGTGCAGTGATCGTGATGTCATAAAATGATTTTTTGCTCTTATTTTTAAATAACTGTGTATAACTTAAAAATTATATTTCATATTATTTTATGATAAATTCAATATGTCAAAAAGTGCATTTTTAAATTGTTATATATATTTTTATAGTTTGAACATGTAATTGATAGAATATAAGTTATTGATTAAAACTATTTTTTTAAAAATCTAAACTATAATTTTCCAAAGGTAAAATTGACATTTGTCATTTGCGTTTTGGTAGCCGTTGGGTTAAATCAACTGTGAACTAACCGTTATTTTCTGTTGTCGCACGAACGCAGTTATTAATGATGTTTGGTTAAAATAAAATACAACTATAACATGTTCACCACACTGGGCGGTGGACTGACATTCCAAACAACATCAATAATTGATCAGTATTAGACAAAAAATAGGGTCATAATAGGAAAAAAAGTTGGCAAAATTAATAAATAACTATTCTGATTATAGTAGTATAGAAAAATAATAAAAGAAAAGTATTTGAATTAGATGAATTTATAGTTATTACAAAAATTAAAATACTAAAGTCTAATAGATATGTATGATTTTATTATTTTTCGTAATATGATCGTAGAATATATAATCATATATATAATAAGGGTGACATCTTGCAATATGACTCTTCTAATTATCATATTGTATCTTGCAGAATATATATAAGAAATTATAACATCTTGCATAATATGATCATGTCACTTCTCTTCTAACTATAAAGGGTGTGGAATATAGAATCTGCTATGGTTCCCTTTTAGGATTCCAAGAATCACCCGGCTATAGATCAATTATTATTCACCAAACAAGATTTTATATTTTAATGTTGTGCATATAACTTATGTTAGAATGCTAGGTGAATATACAAATTTTTGCATAGAAAACCTCAAAATAATGAGAAAAACTATGGTATCGACAGAAAAAGTTATCGATAGATACACTATAATAACAATGTACAAGAGTCAATAGAATTTAACCACAAGAGATATTTAACAAAAGAAATATAATACGAAAAAATTAGCAAACAATATAGCAAATTATCAAGAAAAAGATAATTATCCTTCTTCACAATCTTATATTTATAGATCATCACTTGACCTAAAATGTTCTTTACTCATTTCTCATTCATCATCACTAATGACCGTTAGATCCTTCAAAATCGATAATGTTCACCTTGACTACGCATAATACTATGACAACCTTCAATTTCCTTAGTATATGCATATCCATTGATTCCCGTTAGACCCACCCTAAGTCTACAAGGACCGATAATATTTATAGCCTACACCCCGGTCCAAGGGGACCGCTGAGTTGATTGGAAAGCTTCCCTTCCCATGTTTACAATTCATGGGCCATGCCACATTGTTAGCTGGGTTCATCCATCTTAGGTAGAACATATATGTTTTGAACCAAGCTGCGTCTTAGTCTAACACTATTAATATTGGTTAGACCAATCTTAGGCTAAGCTCACTTACTTGTGCTCGATCCACATGTCTCGTTCATAATCGATTTTACTCTCAAAGATATTATGTTCATGTTCATCTTTTAATATTTGTAAACAATGAAATTTTCCATTTCATTTGTGTGCCAATACGATAATATTTGTTGTTGGGAAAAATACATAACCTATAGCAATTCTAAAAGCAATAGCAAAAACAACGGATCAAGAATAATATGATGTTACTAGGAAGACTAATAAGTAAATATTTATACAATGTTTTTTACTTGGAAAACCCATATCGAGAAAAGTCACTGCACCATAGTGCTATCGAAACCTCCACTATCAAGATTAATGGGCCCAACACAATATCCTCCATTGAACATCGGGGGAAACAACAACGGCTCAAGAATAAGAAAAAAGCCATAATCACCAACAAGGTGAATATCAAAGAAACGGAAAATAACTTTTTGGATTTGAAATTTGGAATCCCCAAATTCTTATTCTCTCTTCCTCCTTGTTTGGTTACAAATGATGTTTGTGTTTTTTCCTTCTTAACCATAAAACATTGTTGTCTCTTGATGGCCCAAAGTGAGATCATGTTCATAAAGTGGACATGTCCCAACAATTCTTCTCTACCACTTCAAGTGAAGAGCACAACCAAACTAGCTTCACGCATGCATGCCTCTAGTTTGTTATTGGACAATGATTTAGTAAGTATATCATAAATATTATAATCAATGTGTACCTTTTCAAGTTGCATCAACTTCTCTTCAAGCACATCTCGAATCCAATCATATCGTACATCGATATGTTTTGAATTCGAGTGGATTGATGAATTTATGCTCAAATGAATAGCACTATGTCTGTCATAATAAAGTGATCATTTCTCTTGCTCTAAATCCAGTTTTAGAAAAAATTTGTTCAACCACAACATTTCTTTGCTAGTTTCTGTCACGACAATATATTCAACCATTTTTTGGTAATGCCACACATTTTTGAAGTTTAGACTGCCAAGAAACAGTCCATCCAACGAACATCATTACATATCCACAAGTGGACTTTCTAGAATCGATTTTTCTAACCCTGTCTGCATCAGTATAACCCTCAAGCATAGTTTTACCATCTCAAAATTTCAAACAGATTTTGGAAGTTCCACTAAGATATCGAAGAATCCATTTTACAGCTTCCCAATAAACCACACCAACTACATGAGAGATATACTTTTCATCATTATTGTCTGCATATTATTGCTATACATTAAATTTCCAACTGTAGAATTGTACAGTATTCTCATCACTTCCTTTTCATCATTCTCACTTTTTGGACATTGTGCAACGTTGAGTTTAAAATGTCCGACAAGTGGAGTGCTCATTGCCTTACAGTTGCTCATGTTGAATATATGTGGAACATTCTCAATATACTTTTCTTGAGATAGTCAAAGAGTTCTTTTTGCTCTATCCCGAAATATAGACATTTCAAGAATTTGTTTAGCAGGTCCTAAGCCTTCATTGCAAAAGACTTGTAGAGTTCAACTTTCAACTTGTTGATCTTGTTGGAATCACCACCAACTATCAACATACAACAACAAAATGATTAAATCGCATTCCGAAATTTTTTTGAGGTAAACATATTATCATAGCAAGTTTTACGATATCCATAAAAAATCATGAAATAGTCCATTTTTTTATACCATTGTTGAGGGCTCGCTTTAATCTATATAAATTTTTCTTTACTCTACAGACAAAGTTTTGCTTCTTCTTGACCTTGAAACTTTCTGATTGATCCATATATATTTTATCTTCTAACTCCACATGAAGAAAAGTTGTTTTCACATCAAGTTGTTAAATTTCCAGATTTGGACTAGCAACCATGCCTAGAACCACTTTAATTGAAGATTTTTTTACAACGGGGGAGAAAATCTCATCAAAATCAACATCTTTCACAACCAATCTTGTCTTGTATCTTGGTTGTGAGTTGTGTTGCTCCATTTTCAGCCGATAAATCCATCCATTTTTCAATGATCTTTTGCCTTGTGGTAAATTCACTATGTCGTAGGTGTTGTTTTCTATTAAACACTTCATCTCTTCTTCCATGACATCACACCATTTCTCATGTTGATCATGTGATACAATTTCTCTAAACTTCTCATGTTCTCCTCCATCACTCAACATCAAATACTCATGTGGATCATATCTCATAGATGGTTGTCTTTCCTTGGTAGACCTCCTAATCAAATTTTCTGCTTGTGGAACTTGTGAAGAATTTTGTTGAGCATTCATTGGTGAAGTCTGTTGATTTACAGTCTCATTATCATCATTGGAAGCTTGTTGTTCATTATGCAAATCTCCTCATTGAGTAGAAATTGATGCTACTTGAGTTGAACTTGTGGACATCGAAATGCCAAATGTGAGGTTTGGAGTTTCATTCTCCACAAGATCGTCAATTTTATGATCTAGGAATACAACATCTATATTTCTGATAACTTTATTATTTGCTTAATCATACAATCTGTAACCGAACTCTTCATGATCGTACCATAAGATACATGGTTTACTATTACCATTAAGCTTGAATCTTTCATCTTTAGGAATGCAAACATAAGCTCTACATCCAAAGACCCTCAAGTGTTTGTAAGAGACATCTTTCTTATTCAAAACTCTCTCTGGAACATAACTATCCAAAGGTACCGATTGAGAAAGATTTATCAAATCAATTGATGTCCTCATTGCTTCACTCCAAAAAGAATTTGGTAAGTTGGAATGTGACACCATGCATTTAGTTCTCTCACATATGGTCCTATTCATCATTTCCGCGACACCATTGTGTTGTGGTGTTTTAGAAACAATCTTCTCAAACATGATACCATGTTCAACACAATATTGCTAGATCCGGCCAAACAAGTCTTGCAATTGTGCACATAGTTACTAAATATCAAATTTAATTACTTTCGACATGCCAAATCTCCTTTTACAACTATTAATTTGTAGACGGTACTTATATAATCCTGATAAATTTATATTCAAAATATATATATTCCTGATATTTATTTCTTCGATGCAAAAAAATATGCATAATGAACTTAATGGGTTATTGCGCACTATTTGTGTCATTTTTCAAGTGGATCATAACACATTCTTTAACGTTGGGCGTTCAATCTAACTGTACGCCCAAGTTTCTCGTTTTTATTTTTTTAATCGTCACATAAGCATGTGGGATAGTTGATTGAATAAACAAATTTTACTACTTTCTAGCCTCAAATCAAATATATTATATATAATTATGTATTATATAAATTATAATAAAAATGATATATCAATTTATTCATTATTAATTTTATTATCTAGCATACATTAATTTTAGATGCATCTGTAATGTTATTATTGATAATATCGGTGTTGTGGTTCGAAAACCGGGGGTGTCAACAGTCGACCGGTTCGTTGCAAGACGAACTCGGTTATAATTTATTTGATGTGTGGAGAACGATTATAAACCAAAGGTAAAAAGACATAGTAATTTTAGAGTGGAAAACCTCAAAGATGAGAAAAAAATCATTTGATTAAAGGCTAGAGAAAATGCCCCTAGTCGGTTCAATGAGCAAAGTAATAGTCACAAAGATCATGTTTGTTCTTTAGACAACAAAGGGGGAGAGAAGTATCAAAAATAAATCGATAGAAAGTTCTCTATGCGAAAGCTTGAAGGAGAATCGGAAGATCTTTTTTTCACACCCCAAGTGTTTTTTTTATACTCCCACTGTGTTGTGTACAGTAGGGTGTCGTTTTGTGCCTTCCCTTTGCTGCTAGGTCGGCTAATGTCAGGCGGAACAGCCGCTGGGAACGGCTTCATAGAGCTGCACGGCGCTAGACCTTTCAGCGCTACTAGCCGGCTATTCCCTGGCTACGGGAGGCTCGTACGACTTCGTCGGACCACGCTTCTGACAAGGCTATCGAGGGTTGTCGTTGCATGGGAGGAGTATGATGGCCCGAAGCAGAGCCTGTAAGATGTGGACCGATCGGTCTTGGCGCATGGGAGAAGCTGGGCCCTACATATCGGGACCGATTGTTATGAACGGTCGATCGGGCCACATGGCCTCGATGGGCCATTCACTCATGTGGGCTGGATTTGGGCCTCCAAGTTCGGCTAACGTTGTTTGGGCTCCTCTTATCAAACTTGGTCCTGATCATGTCTGAGGTATCGGGTTCCGGGTTCCGGGGATCTCATCACTAGCCCTTCGGACTCTGTCGCCACCGCGGTGGTGATCGGGGTTCGACCATAAGATTGAGATCGTTTGTGCATAAGTGCCCGATCGCAACAACGGAAACCTGTACCCGAACTGGTTGTAACGGCGTCCTTCGGGACCGATCATGCACTTCGAAATTTCATGACGTGAATTTTGAAATTTGAAATCCATAGCGGTTGAGGGTAAAAGCGTAATTCTAGGCTCTGTGATAGTTAACGCCTTTCCGTATTCCAAATGGGGACAGACTGTCAGACTGCAGCCGCCTGCAGGGATGACGTGTCACCCCGTGATTGAGTAATACGCTGTATAAAATTTGGGATTTTTGCCATGTGCAGCCATTATCACACTTTGCGACAAACTGCTCCAGTTTTAGAATCCTCCGGCGATTTTGCTCAACAGTTCCTCAACTCTAACCTTCTCGTAAATTCTAAGGTAACCATCCATGGCACCTCGTAGGGCTAGGTATCCTGACATATCCACAATGGACCTCGAAGCATTTCGGGTCAAATTTTCCATTCCAGCCTATTATCCCATATGGAGGGGGAAGGAGGACGTTCCTTGCTTCCTTCCCACCGAGATGAACGTTCCGGCTAACGCCATACCCGTTAGCTATACCTCCCTGAGATAAGGCCTGCGATTTCCTCTTCACCCTTTTGTCGCAGCCGTTCTTCGGGAGATTCACTGCCCGACTTTTGCTCTTTTTCCGGCCAGTTATGTTTATATCATCGCCTTCATTTATTATTGCTACAAATAGAGGGTAGAGCCAACCCTCATGCACTTTTTCAATCTATTCCTGGTGGGATCCCGTAGAGGAAGGAGATTGTTAGGGGGTCGCAGGTTGTATTATATAGCGACCTGAACGAAGGATTGTATTATCGTAGACAATGAAGATTCTCTTCATGAATGGGAATCCTACTATGTCTGGATAGACATCCCGAGGGAGGACCTGCTGAAAGTTACCTTCTTAACAACCCACCCTGATATCGGGAAATTGGACCGAAGCCGGTTCAATCCATGCACCAGGATATTGCCAACACCTTGGCAATGCTTCCTCCTCCCGAAAGGCGTCTGAAAAGAATAGACATCCTTCGGGATAAGAAGCTGTTAGAGATCCGGGTAGCAAGAAGAACTGGAGCCCCTACCCCGAAGGGTATATTCTCTAGCTCTGACTCATCGGAGTCAGAAGAATCGGGTACGACTTAGCTTCCTTTAGTTCATATTTCCTGATTCTTATTATTTTTCTTTTGCAGTTTCTACTGATACAATGTCTGGAAACCGACTTGTTGCGGTGGCTGCTGCTTCAAAAGCTAAGAGGGAGGCTCAGCTGCAAGCGTCCATACCTAAGCCCAGCGCTGCGGCTGGGCCTTCACGATCATCGGGGAGCTCCAGCAGCCAAAGGCCAGAGCCCCGATCAATGGATGAGGTGGATGAGGTTATTTCTAGGAGGATGCGCTCATTAGGCCCTCCCGCCATGTACAGAATCGGGAATAACTCACCTCTGGATCTTAATGTCGTACGGTTGTTGCTGTAGGGATCAATGCGGGTGGAAGACGTCCGCCCCTCATCCAGCTTAGGGGATAGAGCGCCGAGACCTCCAGTCTCTGCGTCGACGAGCAAGCGGGGCCCCGAAGAGGAAGCCCTGAAGAAGTACAAAAGGCTGCGGTCAACTGTGAGCAGGCCCGTAGCCCCGATCCCAACGAAAGGGGTCACAATCGGGGAGAAATCAGTCCCGTCCTCATCTAACCCTGAGGCCATTCGAGAGGCCATCCAGGAGATGGTGGTCTCCGTTTCCAAAGCTCGGGGACCGAAAAGAGTCCCCCCTTCATGGAAAGATGCCGCCCTTGAAGAATACCGGCTCTTTGGGAGGAAAAACCCGCCCGGTATTGATGGCGCGCTTCCCGACTTGGTGCTAGCCTACCTGGAGTCTCAAGTTGTGGTAAGTTGTATTCAGCTCATGCTGCCCCGATCGGGTATATGTTCTTAATCCAATTTGACTCTTGGAGACACATAGAAGGGCTTTGAACCTCGCTTCTGCCGTCCAGCTCAGCCGAAGCATCTCTTCGGCGTCTGAAGATCTGGAAGGCCAACTTGCCTTAGCTCAGCGGCAAGTTGCGATCAAACAGAAAGAGCTGGAATCGGTTCGAGCCGATCGGGATCGTCTGAACGGAGAGCTGCTTGGAGCGGGTACTGAGCTATCCTTAGCTGCTTCTAAGGCGGGAGTGGCCCAAGCAGCTGCTAACTCCGCCACGGCCCGTGTTTTGGAATTGGAGCGTCAGATACAAGAGATATCTGACGAAAGCAACAGACTTCTCTTGTAGTCCCAGGAAGAAAAGAATGCATTGAAGGAAGAACAGGAAGCACTGAAAGAAGACTTGGTTATGGTCCAAGGATCAACTGAGGTTGCAATTCGGGAAGCCCTTTTGAGTTTTGCCCGATCACCCCTGATGTTTGCCTTAGTGGCAAACGTTTATGGATAGAGCGTCTCCCAATATATGGACAATATGAAGGACCAAATGATTAGCAAGTTTGGTCTGGATCCCGAAGATGATCGTTGGGAGACGATCGACCCTCTAACCAAAGATGGAAACTTTCGTGAGATCCCTGAGTTAGATGAACCCCCGCTGGAGAATGATCCCAACTATCCCCTCTTTGACCTGATGGAGAGATCGATCAACGAAATAGTTGAGGAAATGGGAAAGAAGGTGGAGGATCTCAAGGCATTGATTGCGGAGAAGTCTAGGGGAGCAGATAAGGAAAAAGGATAAATAGACTATGATTTGATTTTCCAGTCCTTTCCTTCCTGTATTTGTAAACTTCACATCTTTGAATAAGACATCCTCTTTTTGCTAAATCTGTATTTGCTAAGTATAAGGTCGGGGCTTAAGCTAAATCTGGACCGAACGCTCTTCTCAACTTAACTCTGAATCCTGCTAAGTTTAGTAAGATATGAAACTCCAACTGCACCAATAGATCACGCTTGAATCTGTCCCTAAAATATTATGACTTTGGCGGCGTTGCCGTGGTTCTTCATGTGTCCCATGACAAATTTTAGGCGAAGCCCCGGTTCTTAAAATAGTCACATGGCGAGCTTTGGCTTGCAATTTGACAGGTTAACTATGTCCTTGTTATCTCGCTCATGAACTAAGTACAATAAGGCAAGAGCTACTTCTAGGTGGTGCGTGCCGTTTGAAGGGGAAATTGAGTTCGTAGTGAGTTCTGGGAGTATGTGATTCATCTAAGTACTTAGCAACAGTGGAAGCAACTGACTCGTCAGAGCGGTCACACTACTTGGGAGCCTTATGGATGATCGCTACAGTCACCAGTCCAAACTCGTCCAGAAAATCCAACTCCAAGATCGGTCACTGACCTAGCTAGAAATAATTTGTATTGCATCCATTGTAACTTATTTATGTTTAAGAAACATTTTATAGTTCAGAGTTACCAAATAACGTCAAATGCTTTATATAAAATAACGCCTTAAGTTCATAACATTCCAGGTTCGGAAGATCTCACTTCCATCCAGATTTTCTACCTTATAAGCCCTAGCACCTAGGTTCTTCAGGACCCGATAGGGCCCTTCCCAATTCCTGTCCAGTTTCCCAACATTTCTCTGAACTCTTACATTCCTCAGAACGAGGTCGCCTTCTGAGAACTCTCTGGGCACAACCCGTTTGTTATGAACTCGCTCCATTGTTCTTTGATAAGCACACATGCGCGCATAGATGGCGTTTCTTTTCTCTTCAATCATTTCCAAGTCCAATGATCTTCGCTCATCATTCAGATGTTCGTCATACTGGGTTATCCAAGGTGATCTTATGGCTACCTCCACTGGACTGACAGCTTCGGACCCATATACCAAAGAGAATGGAGATTCATGGGTCGTTGAACGGGGAGTAGTGCGGTAGGCCCATAAGACATCGTAGATGTGATCGGACAACTTTCCCCCAAAATCTTCCAACTTAGTTTTTAATCCCTTCAGGATAACTTTGTTGGATACCTCCGTCAATCCGTTAGTCTGGGGGTGAGCCACCGATGAAAAGTGTTGAGCAAAGATCCCAAACGGCTTTTCCGTGGAATTGAAGTCCATTATCAGATACAAAAGCTCGAGGTACTCCAAAGCGGCTTATGATGTTCCTCCATAGGAAGTGCTTCACAACCTTTTCGGAAATAATAGTCACCGCTTCAGCCTCGATCCACTTTGTATAATATTCAACAGCCACAATGCAAAACTTTCGCTGCTGGACCGATCGAGGAAACGGTCCCAAAATGCCAATTCCTCATCTGTCAAATGAACAAGGGAGTGGGGTCATTGACAAAGATGCTCCCGGCAATTGGGGAACTGGAGAATGGTGTTGGCAAACAGCGCATCGTCTTGTGTACTTTTTAATATCCTCAAGGAGCGATGGCTAGAAATACCCGGCTCTAATAATGCAATGATATAGCGATCGGGCCCCCGAATGTATACCGCACACCCCATCATGAACATAAATCATGACGGCCTCAGCCTCTATAGGGGATAGGCATCGCAAGAGCGGTCATTCAAAGCTTTTCTTGAATAAGTGTCCGTCATTCAGCACATATCGCATCGCTCAGGTTTCTATTTTCCTGGCCTCTGATGCATTTTCCGGTAGATGGTCGTTGGTCAGATACTTGACAAAAGGTGCCATCCAGATGGTATCTACTGGTGAGTCAACGTCGTTAATCTTTAAGTTTTGGAGTTCATGGTATAAAGCTCCCACCTCCTCAAACGACTGTTCGGTCACAGAAATTTCAACTGAATGTCGGTCCTGAATATGGACCGATATTGTGCATGGTCCAACGTCTGGTAAGCCTGCAGCCAGTCTGGCTAACGAGTCGGCCACCTTATTTTGTTCTCTAGGCACGTGGTCAAGTGAGAACTCACGGAACTTTTTTGCCATTTCCAAGACCTTCGCATGGTATAGCTTCATGGTTGGCTCATGCGTCTCGAATCGTCCTGCGAATTGCTCCACCACCAATTTGGAGTCTGAGAACATTCACACTTTTGCAACTCCCATCTTTTGGGCTAAGGTAATCCCCGACAAAAAGGCCTCGTATTCAACCAGGTTATTCGTTCCAGAAAACAAGAACTTGACCGCGGAGTGGATAACGTCGCCTTGAAGTGTAATAAGGGTGATGCCCACTCCCTTTCCCCCGAAGGTTGACCCGTCAACATGAATGACCCACCGGTCGTCCTCTTGGTTTAGAAATATGAGCGATCGGGTCATCTCGACCATGAAATCCGCGAGGACTTGAGCTTTGATCGCCCTTCGGGGAACGAATTCCAAATACATGGAGCTGATCTTGATCTTCCACTTGGCCAACCTTTCATTGGAGTCCGCCTGACTCAGAACTGCTTTCAAAGGCTGATCAGTATACACATAAACATTTCGGCCTTTGAAATAATGCTTAAGCTTGGATATCGCTTTCTGCAAGGCCAACATGAATTTCTCCAAGGTTGTGTATCTGGTTTCAGCTGGTACCAGGGAATGACTCACATAGTAGACATGCCGGTGAATATCATCCCCAATTGTCACCAGGGCTGCGATGACTGCGGCTTCTGACACAGCCAAATATAACCCTAAGGGTTCGTGGCACGTTGGGCTCACCATTACAGGATGAGTGTTCAAATAAGTCTTTAAGTCGGAAAATGTCCGATCGCACTCTTCGATCCAGCCAAGATGACTAGCTTTCCTCATTGTCCTGAAAAAAGGGAGAGCCCGGTCCGTGGACCTAGAGATAAACCTGCTCAGCGCCGCCAATCGGCCAATCAGCCTTTGAAATTCTCGCTTGTTTCTCGGAGGTTGCATGTCAATAATTGCCTGGACTTTCTCCGGATTAACCTCGATTCCTTTCTCAGAAACATAATATCCTGAAGCAACACTTGTTTGGATTTAGTTTGAGCTTATATTTACGGCATACTTCGAAACAGCAAGACAAATAAGGAATATTATCTTCATCAGTCATGGACTTGACAATCATATCATCAACATACACTTCCATAATATGGCCTATCAAATCTCTAAAGATCTTGTTGACCAGCCTTTGGTATGTTGCTCCGGCGTTCTTTAAGCCGAAAGGCATAACCTCGTAGAAATAAACGTCGTCTTCTGTCATGAATGATGACTTCTTTTGATCTTCCTTAGCAAGGAAGATCTGATGGTACCCGGAATAAGTGTCCATGGTACTCATCATGGTGCTGCCAGCCACATCATCCATCAATCGGTCAATGTGTGGTAGTGGGAAAGGGTCCGACTCACAGCTCTTGTTGACATCGGTAAAATCCACGCACATCCTCCACTTCACATCTGCCTTGGAGACCACCACCGGGTTTGCAACTCATTCAGTGTAGTGAATCTCCCTAATGAAACCCGACCGCAGCAACCTGTTCACCTCTACCCGGATGATCTCAATCTTTTCAGGAGAATAACGTCTCCTCTTTTGCCTAACAGGCTTGGTTCCGGGCTCAGTGTTGATCTGATGCTCACTCTTGGATCGGTCAATCCCCGGAACATCGTCCGGGGTCCAAGCGAAGATGTCCACATTGCTTCTCAGCAAGCGGACCAGCTCTTCTTCGAAGGTCGGGGCTAGATGTGCCCCGATGCGAGTAGTCTTGGTTGAGTCATCGTCAACCAAGTTGATAAGCTTGAACCCAACGGGTTCCATAGCCTGTCTCGAGTGCGGGGGCTCTTCGAGCAAATCCACCCGAGCTATCTGATTGGTGCCAAGGTTCGGCACGAGCTCATGTAGCACTGTCTTGCTACTTTCTGGTTCCCCTTTAACAGAAATCACTCCATGAGTGGATGGGAACTTGAGCATCATATGGTACGTAGAATGGACCGCCTCAAACTTACTGAGGCCGGTCCGTCCAATAATAGCGTTGTAAGCCAGATCGACTTCAACGACTAAAAATTCCAGTGTTTCCGATCGGTCCCAGCCCTATTCTCCTAGAGTGACTGGGAAAAGAATTTTCCTGCACGGGATAACACTTCTCTGGTCGAACGACCAGAGGGTTATATTGGCGATAGGGAGATCATGGGCCGCGGCTCCTAGCATCTCCGCCACTTCACGCTATATCAGATTGCATGAAGCCTCGGTGTCCACCAGAATCCTATGGACCCGTTAGTCGGCGATAACTCCAGTGATGATGAGGGGATCATCACACAGATCGGTAACCCCTTCTCGATCGGCTGCGGTAAAGATGATATCGCCCTCAAAGGTCGAAGACCGCTCAGCCGATTTGTACTTGACCAGCGCCACAGAATCAGAGCTTTCGGAAAACTTCTCACGCGCTGCTCTTTTTCGGTCCCTGACCGACTCGTTAATCCTTATTCCGCCGGAGATAACATAAATATCTCCGGCGATCTCTCTTTCTCTGGGCACCTCCTCATTTGGGGGAGGTTGGGTGCCCACTTTGGCAGGTGGGGGAGCTAGCTGCTCTCTCCTTTCTCCTTCATTTCGCGGGGCCCTGCCGCCAAGGTCCCGCCATCTCCTCCTTCGGCCCTAGCCACGGTTCTCTTGACCGTGCTGGCCTCTATCCTGTTTGGGTTGGGGAGACCTTCGGTCTCCCACCCGGTCGTTGTAGTGTCGGGGCTGACCCCAATTGTCTCTTCCCCTCGGCCTGTGACGATCGTCACCCTGATGGCCCGCTCGGGGAGAGTCAGCCCGCTTGCCCCTACGATCATCATGATCGGACTTTTCCTTGTTCATTGCCGCTACTGTCTCTCGCAGTAGCGGGCATTTCAACGTCGGGTGATTGCGGTTGTGATACAACTTGCAATAGACCCGATTGTCCTCCTTCTTCGGGGGGACGACCTTTTCAACCACAGCCGAAACTTCCCGCGCTGTCTCTTAGGGTAAGATACCCTATGGTCACCTGCGGGATCAGAATTCCCGCCAGGCTTTCGATATTCCGCTCCCAGCGCTTCATCCACCTTGATGTACTTGTTGATTTTCTGAAGGAGCTTCCCCAAGGTTGATGGTGGGCTCTTCACAAGGCTGGCCGAAAGGCCACACGGTCCCAAGACCTGCTGCAAGATATCGATTTTGTCTCGGAGCTCCAACTTGATACCCCAAGCAGTTCGATTGAACTTCTCCATAAAAGAACGGAAACTCATCTTCGCCGGGATATACTTCATGTCATATAGTTCATGCCTCCTACGAGGCGGTCCTACATTTGGAGCGAACTGCAACGAGAAAGCCAGTATGAATCCGACATACGACTGTATGGATCGGGCTGGCAAGTTTTTGAACCAGGTCCGGGCATCGCCCTGCAACCCTGCCGCGAAGATGCGGCACTTCACTGAGTCAGAGGCCCAAACGGTCCCCATCCTTAACTCGATATCCGCGACGTGATCGATCGGATCACAGTCGCCTCGGAATACTGGTAACCCTTCGGGGTTACGGTAGTATCGATCGGGGACTGCTGCCCAGATCTCTTCGGAAAACGGGAGCATCAAATCTCCAAACGCGGCGGAGACGCCTCCAGATTGTTGGGATGATGCATGAGCCATATGTAGATTATGCCACCAGTCATCATCCTTGCTCCGCCTGATCGGGGCATCCATGACCCGATCAAATTGTCCAGGATTGCGCCCCAGATTAGGCCCGCAATCCCTCTGCGTTCGCAGGGTTTCCAACTCCTTGGTAAGCTCGTCGATGCGCCTCTGCATCTGTTCCTGGTTCGTCCCATGAACGGGAGTTGGAGTTCTAATTGGAGGAGGCGGAGTAGATTGGTATCTCGGCCTCCTCATTGTCACTCCGCGCCAGATAATTTCCTCTTCATCGGAGCTCGGAGCGTCTGGGTCGCTTTCGTATCCTTTGTTTGCTGGAACAGAGCTTGTGATAGTCTGTGGTTCTGTTCCACTCCTCTCCGACATAACTTCCAATATAACTTTCCTGACAACAGCTTCCAGGTCCTGTAAAGAGAACATTGAAGCTGGAAGGCTACTGGGAGGCGTGTCACTATAGTTCGTCAAAATTCCAGTTGTCATGCCTTTGATTATCCTATCCCGGGTAAAGACCTCAAATGGGATTAGAAACTCGTCCCCACAGATGGCGTCAAGCTGTTGTGGTTCGAAAACCGGGGGTATCAACAGTCGACCGGTTCGTTGCAAGACGAACTCGGTTATAATTTATTTGATGTGTAGAGAACGATTATAAACCAAAGGTAAAAGGACACATCAATTTTAGAGTGGAAAACCTCAAAGATGAGGAAAAAACCACTTGACTAAGGGCTAGAGAAAATGCCCCTAGTCGGTTCAATAAGCAAAGTAATAGTCACAAAGATCATGTTTGTTCTTTAGACAACAAAGGGGGAGAGAAGTATCGAAAATAAATCGATATAAAGTTCTCTATGCGAAAGCTTGAAGGAGAATCGGAAGATCTTTTTTTCACACCCCAAGTGTCCTTTTTATACTCCCACTGTGATGTGTACAGTAGGGTGTTGTTTTGTGTCTGTCCTTTGCGGCTAGGTCGGCTAATGTCAGGCGGAACAGCCGCCGGGAACGGCTTCATAGAGCTGCACAGCGCTAGACCTTTCGGCGCTACTAGCCGGCTATTCCCCGGCTACGGGAGGCTCGTACGACTTCGCCGGACCACGCTTCTGACAAGGCTGTCGAGGGTTGTCGTTGCATGGGAGGAGTATGATGGCCCGAAGCAGGGCCTGTAAGATGTGGACCGATCGGTTTTGGCGAATGGGAGAAGTTGGGCCCTACATATCGGGACCGATCGTTATGAACGGTCGATCGGGCCACATGGCCTCGATGGGCTATTCACTCATGTGGGCTGGATTTGAGCCTCCAAATTCGGCTAACGTTGTTTGGACTCCTCTAATTAAGCTTGGTCCTAATCATGTCCGAAGTACCGGGTTCCGAGGATCTCATCAATCGGAGTATCTTGATCGGATCAATCATCTCAGTAGTACGAAAATTTCAATTTTAAAATATTGGTAGACAATATTTTGTTTTAAAATATCGTAAATCTAGAAAAAAAATATAAATTTAACATATAAATGTTATTTTTATAATAAGAATATCATTACAAATAATTATCATATTCATACAAAAATAATAATTAATGTAGAGAAAGAAAATAAAATTTTCAAAATGATATAATTACTAATGACCTAATACATGCACGGCTTGGTTGGACTCTCATTTATAAGTGAAGTTGAAATGAAAAGAACGGCAAGGGTTTGTAACCTAAAAATATGCTGCAGTGTGTTCTTACAATGATCACATCTTCTTTCTATTTCTATATATCTTATTCTTCAATTGAAAAAAAAAATTAATATATAATGGATTCGAAGAATACCAGACTTGCGAATTTTATCCTTCACATTAATATTTCCACTTACACGTGTTTTTCATACTTATTTTCCTATTTGTTAATGTTAATGTTAATGCTGAATCTACTCTTAAAGGTAATATCTAATTTGATTTATTCCGATTTTTCCGGGCGCCAGGACCATTTTTATTTTAACTCTTACCTGACATGTACTGTATACGCATGTAAATAACAAGGAAATGTAAAACACGGCATATAATGTCTGTGTTTATTACTGAATGACTGTCACAGTAACAACGATTTCTAAGCAGGCATACAACTCAACTTCAACAGCATAGAACATAAGCCAAAGCAACACATCTCCTAAGTAGCAGTAAACACAAGGAAGGAATAAGCTGAAACCTCAGGGATGAACGTCTCCGTGGAGGAGCATCTGATCAAAGTGCCAAACTCCTGCGATAAGTAATGCAGCATAGTTAAGATACGCTAAATTTTCCAAGGAGAAAAATGGGATCATACCATGCCCTTTTCCTATCCTTCTCAGTTGCGAAACGTACTCAGAAATCTTCTTTATTGCTTCAACCTGAATGATTTATTTCAAGAATCAGGGAAATATGGGATTATGTTTCTACATGGCTGGTTTCAATTGAGATTACCTGCTCTGTTAAGAATTCACCCTCAATGAAATCAGTCAGCTGAGGATCATTGTTGTTGCTACCAATCTGTTATGAAAATGTAGATATGTTATCTCACAAAAGCCCGTCTACAAGACGGAAGAGCGCAAAACGAGAATGAAATATGATGGGGGAGTGCCCCCTCAGTCTTGTAAATCCATATATGCAAGTCAAATAAATAAACTTTCATTCTTTATTTAATGAAAGTAAAAAATGATGATGTGGGAAGCCTTACAGTGTGGAGATTTAAGAGCTTCTCATTGGTTAACTTCTCCATGGAGAGCGCTAGTTCCATGGCTGAATCAGGAAGATCATATAGTAAAGTTGTGAACAAAAATACCATCAGTAGAAAAAAAGAACCTACCATACAACGCATCCCCCTTTTCAGGGTGATCAAATTCAGTGGGTGGAAGCATAATGCTGTATAACTTTACTTTCCCTCCTCGTTTATTCTGAAAACCAGTGCTAATTTAATGAAGTGGAAGAAGTGTAACAGCACATTGCATACAAAAGAAACACACCTAGAAAACTAGATTATCACCATTACAAATGATATAACTGAACAAGTTAATCAGATAACCCCTGAAAAGGTATGACACTTAAAGGTATTCGAGGAAAGAAGATTAATCAATGTTAATAAGTTAGAAGAGCTCATGTAATCTTGCAATTGTAACAGAATATGAATGGATAGAATCTGCTACGCCAAATCCTAATCAAAGAAGTACAATCAAATCATATCAAAGTATACCTGATATTCCATCAACTTCTCAGCATGCTCTCTTTCTTCTTTGCTAGCGTCCTTGAAGAATCTGTTGAAAAACATCATACCCATAGTTAATAACCAATCGAGAATAAAGAAGGATCAGAGCTAATACGTGTCTAAGTAAATAAAACTCACTTCGCCAAGCCTTTCAATGCAACATTATCCCTGTCAAAGTAAGCAAACAGAGAGTGGTACGCATAGGAAACACTGTACTCCACACTGAATAGAGATTAGCTTGTTAGTTCATTGCAATAGATTTCTACGAAAAGAATCACGGATCAAGCAAGATCTGCAACTTTTGAAACAAAAAATATATAAACAATGTCTCAACCAGAACAACGGATAAAAACTCACTTGATCTGCTCATTAATGGCGGCCTCGCTATCTTCAGTGTACCTCAGTCGTGCAAGCGAAACATTGAGAGTTTCAGGAACTGCAAGCTCACCCTTCTGCACCTCCTCAAATGGCATAAACAGCACACCATTAAGCGTCAAACCGGAAGATTCAGCCGATGCACGGGTAAAACAAAGCCTATTTGCCCTCTTAGTAAATCCATTTACAGAATGAGAAAACGAAGCTGGAAAAGCAGCTGAGTTTGGCAGATTTGACAATGGCACAAAAATATCAGAACGCTGAACAGAAAAATGAAAAGAAACGGGAGAAATCGCCTCGGGAAACATGTCTTGTTAACAGAATTAGGCGACAAATCTGGGGTTTGAAAAGAACAAGTATGGAGAGGAGGAAAATATCAATGGAGATGGTTAGGCACTTGGCAGAAAGCGATGAGGCAGCTTATATTGAAATGAGAAAAAAAAAATCACCCAATCAGAGAGAGGCACGTCTATGGATGAGCGTGTGGCAGGCTCGTGGCCCAATCCAAAACCATGTGGTTGATATTGAATTGAATATTCAAAATATCGAAAGGCATCTTGCCTTCTTAAAGAGCGTTCACACCAACTTTGTGATCGGGGGCCCAGCGGCTCGACTCGGTCCAGGGTGGCAGAAATGTGATAATATGCGGACGGAGTATATACTCAGGGGCTCTAACGCATTTTTAGTCTTTTTTTTTTTTCTAATTATGACAAATTTAGTATTTGTAGTTTTATAATTTTGTTATTTAGATTTACAAAATTTTAGTATGACAAAACAAGTCACTATATTTTAGACGATTTAACAAAACAAATATTCAAATATCTATATGTGGTATAATTGATCTCTTATTTATTTGATTGTGACAATTAAAGTCTCAAACATTAAATAGACAATTTCCGATGTTTGAAAAAATGTGCAATTATAGCCCCCATAATTAACAAATTCAATTGTAGTGTTGTAAAGAAAGAATACATTAGGTCCGATTTGATTTTTTTAAAAATAGTATTCTACAATCATTTTTTATATAAAAAATATAAAATAAATAAGAGATGATTTTATATAGAAACTAATAAATAAATATGTGGTAGCATATTATAAAACTAATAAAGATGACTATACAAATAAAGTATAGTCATTTATATAACTTTTTAGTGTTTATATAGAAACAAAATATTAATTTATATTTTTAAATATAATAAATATTATACGTAATACCCCGTACGAGATACCAAACGTAATAGCATATCGATCTGTACCATAACGAAACTTTTGATTGATATGAAAATCAAACAAATTAATATAGTAGAGTTTAAATCATATCATATTTCCTATGGGTTCCGGTTCGAACAAGATGAAATAGCCAAAATAGGTTCGATTTTCAAATTTAACCTTAATAAAATAAAGAATCGAGCATTTTTTAAAAATGATCCGTTGGGTATAGTTGATCCCATAATTTTTTTAATGTTTAGATTTAAATTAAATATTAATTTATGTGATATTACTTTTTAAAAAATATAATAATTAGTATAGGTAGACATCACCGTGCGGTATGCCAAATGTATAGTTATATCGATCCGTTTCAGAACAAAATTTCGGATTGTCAATTGTTAACCCTAACGATATCAATGGTGTTAAAATAGGTCGGGAACTAATTTTGCCAAAATTCATGAACTTTAAATACTTGTTTTGCTAATATGTGTAAAGTTTGAGGATTAGTTTTATTAAAATCAAACTTTGAGGACATATTTTGATATTGAGAATTAGATTTATCATATTTTGGAAACATAAATGATCAAATTGTCAAAAGATATAAATTAAAGATTAAATTTATCATTTCAAAATATGAGAATTAAATTTCTCAAAATCAATAATGTATGTGGACTAAAGTAACTATTTCTCATTATTTATATCGGTAAAATTACATATTCATGCAAAATACTGCATACTAGTTTGATCCAAATATAATGTTTTTGAAAAAACGAATTATTCTCAAAAAATACATACAATTGAATGGGTTAATTCAAAGATTTAATGGGAGATTAAATAGTGAGAGAATCACATATAAATATAATATAAACTTAAATATTTTATTTAAAAATAAAAATCTAAAATAATTTTAAATTATTTTTTTTTACCTAACATTAGTAAATAAACTCAATTATTCTATTTTAAATTAACGCTACATTTAATTATATTATTTTGGTCATTTAATGTGGTAGAAAAATGATTAATTTTTAATATTGTTCATAAATGTGGTGGAGATGCACTTAAGGCTTTCCACAATATTGTCCGCTCAAACACCATATATGTCATCTTTTTCTAACTCTACGTCATAATTCTCTTTCTTTAATATTATCTTAAAATATAAAAAAATTAACTTTCCTAACATAACTACAATCTTATAGAGACACATATTAATTTAATATTTTATTTGGTTACTTAGTTATATTATTCTAAAATATACAATTTTTTCGTAGTAGTTAAAAAATATTTAGCAAATGAAAAAAACATTTAATTAACGAGATTACTAATACAACAAAGTATTACATTACATTTTGGCGGAAAATGAAAACGCGAATGAACAACTTGAAACGAGAAAAAACTTGGAATATAGTTGATCCGCTCTTCTTTTGAATCAATAAGTTTCTTCAATTGAAGGTGAGCCTTCTTAAATTGTCTTGAGTCTTGGCTAGGGTTACCAAATTGAAGTAAAAAAGGGTTTAAATAAAGTCCATTTGCATTCTCTTTCCGAAAATGAAATTAGACACTTTCTCTCTTGGATAATCCATGTTGGTGGATGGAAATTATGACCTGGAAATTTACAATCATGTACAGACATAATTTAAAGGATTATTGGCCGCCCAATCAGATTGCACAGCCAATGTTGAGGAAGGTCTAACGCCCCATTCTGGCCTAGCCGGTTTACAAAAACGCAACATGGAATGCTTGGATAGGACCCAAAGTGCTTAAATTAATAAAAAAGAGTCTAAAAAACATAAGGTAACAAGACCAAAACAATGTTCGAAA
Source organism: Utricularia reniformis (assembly GCA_009725065.1). Lineage (NCBI taxonomy): Eukaryota > Viridiplantae > Streptophyta > Magnoliopsida > Lamiales > Lentibulariaceae > Utricularia > Utricularia reniformis. The sequence continues at coordinate 84,182 of RWGZ01001442.1, forward strand.
AATGAAAATTGTGACAGTTTTAAAACGTGACACCAATCGTAGCCGTGGACAACAGACGACCACCTCTGTCTCATCTCTTGTCTTTGCTTCATCACCTAAAAAGTCAGTAAAACGATCAGAATCTAGTAAAAGAAACTTCTTTGACTATGCACGGAAACATTTAAGCATAATGTAGTTAGATATTGTCAACAATCAATGGCCCTACGTCCTCTCAGCTGATTAGAAATCATCTCTTTCATTCCATTTCTTTCGTCATCGTTCTTACTATAGCCCCAGATATATTATGTTCGGTGACATGTCTCACCCAAACTGATCGTTAGTTGTTCGCCGGCTCAACGAGCATGATGCTTCAAATCCCCGGGTAGAAACTCCAGCGCTACCCGAATTGCATTGGGCTCATTTCCTATGTTCCTTTAGTTTTTGGGGGACATTGTCACTATACCTTAGGCATGCGTACATTTTACTAACTGTGTACTTAGCACGATGATGGGTTTAATGTTTCCACCAAGCTCGAGTCTTAGTAATTTCATTCACTTTTCTTACTTCAAAACAATCCACTTAGTAGGATCGAAGCATTCCCTCCTTTCTTCAGCCTTTTGAAAACCTTCGAGACATATGCTTTGGTCGTCCTCTTCCCTTTACCAAAGGAGATCGGCGGCAGGGAGACGTTCGCCTTAAGGTTGGGACCCGGGAGAACTTTCTCCACGGGAACGGCTCCCTACAGCAACAAAGTAATTGTGTCAACGCTAATGAAGGAACTATTTCCGATTTGGTAGAGACTAGATAAGCTCAAAGAACGAATCCTAGCCGTTATCACCTCCTCTACCACTCCAAATACCCGAGGTGCAGGCCCCTTGCCCGTTGAGGGCTGTCCTGTGCAACGCAAGGTTAATGTGCATGCGCTGGTGGTTTTGATCGGGGGGTTCCCTCCGATGGCGACCCCGATGGAACCAGCGTACCCCTCGTCGCTGATTTAGTTTGCTCCGCACTTTCCGTTGCTTCCTGTCGTCTTTCAGAAAGACGAACCGAAGCAGCAGCCAAACGCTTGAACCTTGAGTTTGGCATTGTTTCAGTTGAATCTGCAAAATAAATATATAAGGATCAGAAAAGGACGGAATGAAAATATCACTTCATACCCGATCCTTCAGACTGATCTGAACAAGAAAACACCCCCTTCGGGGCTGGGGCTCCAATCCTACCCGCGACCCCTATTTCTACCAATCTCTCCTCCCGAAGCAACTTTGTTCGTTTAAGACGTGCTTCGGGGGAGGAAACATCGCAGGTGTGTTTGCAATATCTGGACGGGAGGGGTTGGACTTGGTTCGGTCCAACTGGCCTATGCGTGGGTGGGTTATAAGTGGTCACACCTTTAACATGTCCTCTTTAGGGACTGTTACCCACACATAACAAGACTCCCACGCATGGAGAGACTCTTCCTTATCAACTATAGCACACTCCTTGGTGCGCACCGTTATGTAATATAACTTACGACATCCTAATAGACCCTTACCCTTTCGGGACCCAACTAAGAACAAGTTGAAAAAGTGTTCCAAGATCGGGGCCATGCTATGTTGGTGGCAATAAAAGATAAACGCCACTATATACACATAGCTAAGCGAAAATAACGCAAAAGTCGGGCAATAGATTTTCTTAAATACGGCCGCTAAGAATGGGTGTAACGAAAAACGTAGCCCGCACTTCAGGGAAGCGTAACTAACGGGAATAGCAGTGGTCGGCACGTTCATTTCGGCTGGAAGGAAACAATGAACATCTTCACGTCCCTTCCCGATGGAATAATGAACCGGAATCGAAAACCTAGACTTAAATTCTTCGATATCCAACTCAGACATGGTTGGGTATCTCATTCTACGATGAGTCATGGTTTATACCTTGATAAAAATCAGTAGGAAAGGTTTGAACGCAAAACAGAACGAGGACGCAAAGAGCTCGATTCGGGCAATTTCTTCCTTCACGAAATGACAATGAGGAGGAACAGTATCCGAAACCCCGATTTAAATAGTAATCTCCCAACCAATTGTAAGCTGCCACGTAGTACTATAATAGGCGATTGCAGTCTGTACGTACTCATCAAGCCTATTGAATAGCCGAATGTGGAGAGGCGCAAGTCTGGATATTAATATTTAAAAGTGACACAAAAACATACGTTATGGAATTTTAAATACAAATCTACTTCTTTAATTTACTAAGTAAAGGATCGGTCCCCTGGACGCTCACCACGAGCAGGCTCGGTCCTATATTCTCCCGAATGTATATAAACATTGCGTGGTCGGCCTCGCGTCACCTCTGCAATGGCAACCAAGCCCGAGGAGCTAGTGATGAGAATCCTAGGACCAGGTACCCTACAATGGGTGAGACCCAATAACGATTGGGTCTACCCATGTTATAGAAGCGAACTTGCGTAGCCCAGCTTAGTACATTTAAGATGAATTAACCCGATGTTCCGCGATGGGACCAAAGATAGACTTGGCGAAATAAAACGGTTTCTGACAGATGGTCTCATGGTTCGGTCCAAACAGTTACAAACCCACACGTTCCACGCTTCGGGCCTCCACACGTTTACTACGCCTCGGGCCAGATCACGCAGACTACACTTCGGTCCCGGCCACGTTTTACATCGTGCGACAACAACCTCTAACAAATTTGTCAGAGACAATTACATGGCGTGGATTACACACGCCTTCAACTCTATAAATGCAGAGCATGACGACGGAACAAAGAGGACCTTTTGGACGCGTAAGAACACATTGTTACTCTGCCGGAATTCTTTTCGCTTTCTTATCCCTCGTTATTTTCATAAACATCTGTTACTCTTGTAATGAACTCTGATCCGATTATTGAATCGACTATGAGTTTTTCCTACTCTTAGTCAAGTGGTTTTTTTCCCACTTCCCGGGTTTTCCACTCTATATTGTCTTGCCCCGTTCATTGTTTACATTTTTTAATCGTTTTCCCACCGTAAATAAATCATAATTGATTTCGTTTTTTAACGAATCGGACGACTATTGGTACCCCTAAAAGGAGACCATAACAATATACATTAAATTAAATGTAATAAAAATTTAAAAAAAGTCATCTCCACAGACAGGGTCCCCCAAACCCTTGTCCACGGAGTATATACCTCCGTGTTCAAAGTGGCGTCCACCCATGATGATGTGGTGGTCAAAACGGTGGAGATGATAGTATGAAAACCTTAAAATCAAGAATACATAATATTTTAGATTATAGCATAAAATATTAAAATGTATAATGCACTTCTAATTGATAATAAAAATTTAAATTGTTAATAGTGTTCTGTACATACTTTTAAAATATAATATTTAATGTATTTTAAAAATTGATGAACAACATTATGTTAATAATATTTTCTTGTTCCAACAATGACATAAAAAAGTAAATAAATTTTCTTATTGAATTAAATGAGTGATAAGTGATAACTTATCACTTATAATTATTAGATTAAATAAGTGATAACAAATTTCTTATTTTAAAAAATTAATTATTTCACTTTCTTTTGGAATCTTTCTGATTAAATGGCCTGCCCTGCCCTGCGTTGCCATGCGTTGCCTATAGGGTTTTAGGGCAAATTCACTGGACACTAATATCGAAACGCGCGGAAGAAAAACATGAAAGAAAATTGAAGAAGACGAAAGTGACGATGAATGGTGAAATGAAAAAGGAGTTTCGTCGTTCCAATTCTGGCACTCGTCTCATTGTTTCTAGCTTACCTGAGAAAATGGCGAATCTGAGATTCAATTCTCATTTTTCAGCGGCATTCTTCTTGTTATTTTTTACCCTGTCCGCCCTTTTTTTCTCCGCTAAACACGGACCATTGTTGAAGAATCTGGAAATGGGTAATGAAAGTAAGGTAGAGCAACATTCGATAACAGAAGCAAAACAAGAAAAATTGTTGTCTCGGTGTGATTTATTTTCTGGTAGATGGGTTTTGGATGAAGATTATTTCCCTTTATATAGAGAAAGTGAATGCTCCTTCTTAGATAATTTCGCCTGTGAAAAGTATGGGAGAAAAGATTTGAAGTATCAAAAATGGAAATGGCAGCCTCATGACTGTAATCTTCCCAGGTTGGTTCTCTTCGATTTTGATTTCCCATTTCAATTTGATTATTTGGTGCTATGTTTACTGTGATAGGTTTAGCGCTACAGCGTTTCTGGAGAAACTAAGGGGGAAAACTCTGCTTTTCGTAGGGGATTCTCTGAACAAAAATCAATGGGTTTCTTTGCTTTGTATGATTAGATCCTCTGTTTCACATTCTTCTCAGAATCCCATTACAAGAAAAGACAATCTCTTCACATTCTACGTTACTGTACGGTTTATATAATTTGCGGGTTTCTCTGTTCCTCTCCAAATTGGATAAAGTTTCGATTTTTATGTACAGGAATATGATGCTACAATAGGGTTTTACTGGTCGCCATTGCTGGTTGAATCAAACTGTGATAATCCATTTACTCACAGAATCAAAGACCGTATCTTCAGAATCAGTTCAATTGAGAAGCACGCCAAATTCTGGAGTGACGCTGATATACTCATCTTTGATTCATTCACTTGGTGGTTAGAACCAACAATGACGGCCATGTAAGTTTTTTGATTCATAAATCATAAGGGATTATATAGAAATTCATGATTCAATGGATCAATAGAGTCTTTGTGTTAGTTTAGTACATAACAAAAATAAATCACATAACCGATGTGGTAACGTTCTCCCTCAAGTCGAATTGACATTGGTTCGGTTCAGACTTGTTTCAGTATACTCGGTAGTGATCGAATCATAAGTCAATCTATTTCTGTCGCTTAAGTTTGATGCGTTTTTCCACCAGAATTTTTTTTATTCTAAACCAGTACGGATCAACTCGGGTCCCATTCTGCAACTCTGGTATCATATAGAAATTCACGATTCAATAGATTGAGAGAATGTCCGTGTAGCCGTGAATTACATTGAAAAGACTTGGTAAACCGATTAGTTGTGATATCGCTTCTTATGTTTCTTCGGTGGGATATTTTCAACATATTACTTTTGCTATAAATCATAAATTATGGGGTTCTTAATATTTGAATCTCTGTTGTTATCTTATATGACCAGATGGGGTTCATTGAGGAGCCCAGATGCCGTAAAGAAACAAGTGAAAATGCGACACCGGCGCTACGAAATGGTTCTTGAAACATGGTCACAGTGGCTAGAGATCAACATCAATAGAACCAAAACGCGCCTCTTCTTCATGAGCCTATCTCCTTTACACTTTTTGTAAGTCTCAAACTTACTGATCTTTAGTTAATAGCGAGAATGGATCTAATCTCTTTGAAATGCAGTGGCGAGAGTTGGGAAGAGCCGATGAACTGCTACAACATTACGGAGCCAATAATGAAGGAGGATTATTGGGGGATCGCGACTGATGTTGAAATGATGAAAATTGCGGAATTGGCTGTGGAGAAATTGGGAAAACGAGGGCTGAGAATTGAGTATTTGAATATTACGCATTTGTCGGATTTGAGACGAGATGCGCATCAATCAATTTACAGAAAGTTTGATGAACCTCCGACGAAAGAGCAGATAGGGGATCCGGCCAGTTATGCCGATTGCGGGCATTGGTGCCTGCCCGGCCTGCCCGATGTTTGGAATCGGATTTTATATTCCTATATAGTTAACTGACTCCTATGTTCCCAACAAGCAATTTTCGTGTTAGTTCTAATCTAGCCATTTTACATCGCGCTCCCCTTGTTCTAATAATCCTCTAATTTTGATAATTTTGTTAAATCTAATAGCTAAAGTTTTTTTTTTTATATTTGTATTCACACTATGAATTTTCAATTATTTATCACTAATGTTTATAAAATCAGATAATTTTTATCCATAATTTTTAGAATTAGTCCATAAATGTATTAATTAAAGTGTTACCAACTTCTCAAACGTCTTGGATGTCATGTAGTACTATAAACGTATTTTCGAAAGTCGTAATATCTGATACAATAAATGAAGTTTGCAATTGCTAATGTCTCTTAATCCAATAGTGTCTTAGGTGTCATGTGATCTTGGATTGCATTATGAACGTATTTGCAAAAGTCGTAATGTCCGCCTATAGCGAACCAACGTTATGTCATCTACATACATAACGTAGATGACATAACAATAGATGTATGTCATCTATTGTTATGTGGGGGCTTGTTTGGTTTTCAGGTGGCGGCCACGGTGCGACCACCGTACTGTGATTTTTTTCGCCTGCACAAAACGATCCCATAATCACGGTCGTCTCACCTGTAAATTTTTACAGTCATGTGGCCATACCGAATCGGTATGGTGAATTGAACGTGATATGGTTATTTACTATACTACCCTTCATATTTACACTAATTACTTTAAGTCATAACCTAATTAAACACAAGCCCGCAGCAGCAAAATTTTGTTCTACGGATTCACAGCCGCAGCAATATTTACAGATTCACAGCCGCAGCAGCAAGCGTGTGGGCATTCTTCGTTCTTCATTCTTCGTTTCTTCTAAAAGCGCTCGCGAATCAGTGTTTGTTGTTTCATTCACAAGGTATTTTGTTCGATTTTGTGTATTTTGAAGCTTTAGGAATGTGTTTTTCAGTTTTGTGGTTTTGTGGATTTGTGCGAATTTTGTGAATTTTTGTGAATTTGTGCGGATGGTTTAAACTCTAAATACATCGGTGTACTGCAAGATGAAGGCAATACACCGCAGATGGGTATACTGAAAAATGAAGGCAGTACTGAAAAATGCAAGATGAAGGCAGTACTGAAAAATGCTTCTTTAATCATTTTTGAAATGTGAATTAATCAAGCTGTGCATGATGATATTTGATGCATTACAGAGTTTTATTTCTATGTTGTACCAACATGTTGCTTACTAATATATTTAAAGTATTTGAATGATCTTTTGAATTGTTAATATGATGTTAGGGGTGTTAATGATTTTATTTTTGCGGACAATAGAAAAAAATGGAGAATTTAGACGGTACCATTTCAAAAATTAAAAGTGTAGCAACTTGGGATAGACGGTTAACAGAGACATTTGTTCAATTGTGTGCCGCGGAAGTTATTAAAGGAAATAGGCCTGGTACTTGTTTGAATAAGGTGGGTTGGAAAAATGTTGTCACGGAGTTGCATAACACGACAGGTGTAAACTATCCCAGAGAAAAACTGAAAAACCGTTAGGATACACTAAAAAAGAATGGGTTATTTGGTTGAACCTAAGAAAGAAAGCATTCGGTTTAGGGATGGAAATCGATGAAAATACTGTGGTAGCTGATTCTGCTTGGTGGGATGCAGCTGAAGAGGTATGTTTAACATTTAAAATGAATATTTCATTAGATTTCATGTTCCAGGTAATCACTCCCAAACATGTGCAATGCAGGAAGATAAAAGATATGTAAAGTTTCGAATAATGGACCATATGGAGAAGAGGATCAAAGAATTATGTTCAGTGATGTTGTGGCTACTGGTGAGTACATCTACACATCAGCAGAAACGGTACCGTCACAGAGCTTGGATAGAAACAGAGAAGCATATGAAGTTAATGGGGGAAATTGGGAAGATCTAGAAGATCTATTCACCGATGATACACAAGGTGTACAAGTAGATGCATCTCCTAAAATTGGTTCTAGTTATGTTGGAATGTCTACTAAAGCAACAAAAGTCAATAAAAAAAGAGAAAAAATATTGAGTCTATGGACTCAATGAAGGATTTGGCTAATTCAATGGATAAATTAGCTTCCATGGATCTAGAGTTTGAGCAAATTGATAGATGTATTAAACTTTTAAATGATCTCCCTGGGGTTATAGTTGGTAGTCAATTCTACTATGATGCTATAAAGACATTTAAAACAACTTTCAATAGGGCAGTATTCTTAGGAATGTCATCTGTTGAACAAAAATTGCAATGGTTGCATTTGGAATTGAGTGGTGGCTCTTCGTAATTCGACTAATACTTTCAGCTTTTAACATTGACAATGTATTCAATTTGATATTTGCAAACTATTGCTGGTTTGAATTGTTACTTTTATTATTATTGGTGTTATGTGTAGTTAGTTTTATGTATTGTTAGTTTTATGTTGTGTACTTCTTTATCTATAATCTTGGTATATATATGTACATATAGGTATACATGACGACATGGAAATCGTTGGTGAAAACAGAAAAACAAAAAATGAAAAAAAGACTTGCCTCAACAATTGGACATATTGCTTATGAAGTAGGCTTCATTCACATTACACAAGAGTTAGTACCCAAATTCCACAGAATAACAGAGATTACAGTGGAGCTCAATGGTTAAAACACATATTGGAAGGATACTGGAGAGAATGTCACAATAATTTCAGGATGAAGCCACATGTGTTCCACAAGTTATGTGTATTGCTTCATGATCAATATGGTCTTCGTCAAATAAGTAGTTGTTTTGTGCATGAACAATTAGCAACTTTCATGCTTATTGTAGGTTTGGGAGTACCTCGTAGAGGTCCTGCTACCACAGACCTACAACGGTCAAGTTACACGGTACAAAGATCATTCAAAGCTGTTTTGGATGCCTGTGTTAAGATGTCTAAGGATTGGATACGTCACTTTCATGACCTCAATCAACCCCATCCTCCTTTAGAAAGTAATTCATTTGCTTGGCCATACTTCAAGGTAAAAGTTATGAGAACATATTTTATCTAGTCCCCATATAAGATTTGACATATTGATGTCGTTTTTTACAAGAGTGTATTGGCTGTATCGATGGAACACATATTCTTGCACGTGTCCCAGATGACAAGAAGCGTCCATGGATAGGTCGAGATGGATATCTATCGCAAAATATCATGGTCATTTGTGATTTTAATTTCAATATTACTTATTGTGTAGCTGGTGCGGAGGGGTCACAACATGATTCTCGAATACTTCGCGAAACTATGCAGGATAAACGAAGAAAATTTCCTATCCCACCGGATGGTAAATATAAATTTTGCAAACTAAATTTATTCACGGATCTTCTAAATGTTATTTTTTTGTAGGTAAATATTACTTAGTTGATTCTGGATATGCAAATGTGAAAGGATTTTTAGCACCATANAAACATTAGTACAAAATACTGACCCATAGAAGTCCATAAATATTCTTTGGACTTGGTAAATATACATGAATTCGACTATGATTTGATCTCATCATCATTTGATCTAAGGAAAAGTGTGAATCTTCAACATCAAGGGAGAAAGTATATTCGATAGGCGTCATTGCCTTCTCGTCGGTCTACGCACGCATAAATGAAGTTTATGTTGCAAAGTAGATCAAACTAGAACACACAAGGGTGAATCTCAACTTCATTATACCTTTTCTGTCAAATCTAGCATTGAAACTTATAATAGTGATCTCATCATGTGTAAGTTCACCACCCTTTCCGGCCTACAAGTGCAGAAAATATGATAATTTATGCAGAAAACCAATTAGAAGATAAAGGAAGCAATGCATGTTGGCCACATGTGCTTTCAATTGAGGTCATCTAAACAAAGTGACATCGTGACTAGGGGTGGGACACCCAACCGCGGAACCGTGTAATCGAACCAAACCGATTTTAATCAGTTAAACGGTGTCGATTATATAGTTAATCGGTTTTATGGTTCGATTAAAACGATTATACGGTCGCTAATCGATTTATTTATAAATATCAGTTTTGATGTTGATTAACCGATTAAATGTGAGTATTTTATGTGTTTACTATTCTTTTAGGGTTACGGTTTTCTTGTTTTTCATATTTAAGTTTTCGTATTTCACAATCTTTCTAATCATAATAAGTCTTTATTTTGAAAATTAGAATATATTGATTCTTCTAAATTTCTTGAATTATATTAGTGTTTATCCGAGATATTTTTGTAATGTTCATTTGATTATCGAATTCCTTATAATTCAATTCTTCTTGGAAACCGAGTCTTCACTTCTTTAGGTACCCAAAATGAATATATCTTTTTTCTTTGAATGCCTATTCTCCGTGAATAAAATAAAATGATGAATTCAAGAGAATTTTATTGTTATTTGAGATTGATTCGTCATTATTACTAAATCGTTCTAAAAAATCCAGTTCGACTTCCATGTTTGGATATATTTTATTGTTCACTTGATTCAACTGAGATATACTCATTTTGAAAATAACAATATATTGGTTCTTCCGAATTTCTATATTTTGGCTCTTTTGAAAAATAGAAAAATTAATATATTATAAAATTACAATATATTGGCATATTCGAAAGGTAATAAAATCAAGCTCTCAAAAAATAGATGATTATGCAACAAAGTTGTAAGAAAATTTTGAAAAAATATTGGTAAATGGTAACTGGTAGTTTCGGTCGGTTATAAATTCATAAAACGGTTAAACGACACAGTTTTGGTTATAAAAAAATGAGCTACGAAACCGATTAACCACAAAAGTTTTGAGAGTTTAATGGACCGAATCCTACCCCTAATCATGACCCAATGCATAATCCAAAATCTGGAAAAAAATGATTCATCTCTAAGGAAACAAGAACATTAACGAGATAAACTCCATTACAATACAAAGGATCACAATGATTCAAAAATCCATCCATGAGAAAGCTATATAATAACCATTTCCAAATATCAATACTAAAGCAAAATTTGACAAAAACATACTTCTTAGTTCTTACAGATGAGTTTTTCCCTACAACTTTTCCTTCACTCCAAAACAAATATCACCCCACCGTTAACCTCACCGAGACGAATTCAGAAAGAGCATGAAGTCTTTGCATATGCAAAACACCCCAAAAGCTGGATCCCACAATCTTCACATAAAGACGAAGAGACAACATCATCAAACATTTACATATGCAATAAGGTAGACTCGAAATATGTGAACCTAGCACCCTTTAACAGTGCTACGTGTGAATCAGTTAGGGCACTAATTACGAATTGTTGCCACTGAGCATAGATTCATCGTGCTCGGCAGAGGGAAGCAACCAAGAAAGTGGGAAGTGGACTAATGTCGTTATTCGACTTCCTCCACTTTCTAGCGACCGGCTGAAGGAGTTCTTCTGAAGAATCATTCATCTTGGATTCTTCATTCGTCTTGGAGATCATTTAGTAAGGCATATTTGAAGAAAAGCAGTAATAGATGGTTTGAACGGCTTGATTGAATCTAGGGCATAAGTTTGAAAATGCAAGGTTTTTGCGTACATAGTCTTGGTCTAAATTCCACCTTTTATAATGGATGTACAAAACACATTTTTGTAATTATAAGAAAAACACTTTTTCAAAACAATACCGAACATTTTGGAATTACTCCAACAGCCCCTTGATTTTGGAGTCTTCGGCCTCTAACTTTGAGTGTTTTTATCTCAATGTTTGATACTAGCCTTGAAAAATTAATTCTTCCAAGTGCATTTGTCATTATCTCGGCCAATTGGTCTCTTGAACCTACATACTTCAATTGAATCGTCTTTTCCTTGACAGCTTCTCGGAGTGCATGGAATCTTACCTTAATATGATACGTTCTACCAAAATGAATAGGATTTTTTGCTATGGATATGACAACCTTGTTGACAATATATAACACAGTTGGAGAAGTCTGATAGAAACCAATATTATCCAATAATTGACGGATTCAGATGCTGTGATTTGATGCATAACAAGCATAAATGTACTATACTTCTACAGTAAATTGAACAATTATGTCATGTTTTTTCTTACACCAAGTAAACAAACATTCATTCAAATAAAATAGAAAGTCATATGTACTCTTGGAATCACATGAACCTGCATAATCACTATCACAATATCATATTAATTCCGTTGTTTTTTTCCTTTTCCATAAGGATAGAAGAGTCCATGATCAACTGTGCCTCTTAAATACTTTAGCACTATTTTTACAGCAGCAAGGTGGTTGGTTTTGGGCTTGTGCATGTGATGAGAGAGAAAGTTTACAGCATAACATATATCTGGTCGGGTATTTGAGAGATAAATAAGACTGTCAATCATACCTCGATATGTAGATGCATCAGTTTCACTTTCATCATTGAAGTCTAATTTTGATCTTGTATTCTGTAGGAGTATGAGTATAATTTGATTCAACTATTTTATATTTCTTGAGCAACTCTGTACAATATTTCTTTTGAGATATGAAAGTCATTTCATTTTCCTTTTGCATGATCTTCATTCCCAAATAATAATGAATAAGACATAAGTCATTCATTTCAAATGTGTGTTCAATGGTTTTCTTGAAATCCATAATGTGAGATTCTTTGCTTAAAGTTATCAGTAAATCGTCGATATATAACGACACTAGAATACTGTCATTTTCTTCAAGATTCTTCACATACAATGAGAAATCAGCCTTGGATTTTCTGAATCCGAGACCTTCCATAAAACTGTCCATTTGTTTATTCCAAGCTCTAGAGGCTTGTTTCAAACCGAATAGAGCCTTTTTCAGTTTGTAGACATTTTTTTCTTTTCCCTCAACAACAAAGCCCTCGGGTTGATCGATATATACTTCCTCTTCCAAAATTCCATGTAAGAACGCATTTTTTACATCTATATAATGAATTTTCCAGCCCAATTTCGCAGACAATGAAATCATCAATTTTATAGTGTCCAGTCTTGCCACTGGAGCAAAAACTTCGTTGTAGTTTATGCAGATCTATTTAACACCAACAATGGACTTTCCGTATGGTTTATCAACTAGTTCCCTAGTATTGTTCTTCTCAATAGATTTTATCTCATCAACTATGGCAATCTTCCACTTTGTTTTTTTTGTAGCATCTGAAAAAAGAATTGAATCACACATAGCAAAACAATAATCAGCATGTAAACTGTTCATCCCTTCCGAATCAGGATACACATCAGATAAAAGTCAAAATTTTCCACAATTTTGATCATCCTCATCAGAATTTGTGACATTATTTTTGAAATTTCCATAATCTGAATCATAAGTATCATTTATTGAAGAGTCTTGAAGTTGAGGTCTCACCAGTAGATTTTAATTCGAAATGAGTAGCAATCTCATCTTCAGAGTTGTGTCATCTATTGGTGGTCAAACATTCTTCAGGACTTGTAGATTGAATTACTGAACTTGGAATAAAATTTTGTCCAATTTTAGTTTCTTTATTTATTGCTTGGTGTTGATTCATACCATTTTATGTGAGAAAGATTGGTTTTCTGTGTGAGTACCTTCTTGATCACAAAAGTGATCATCTAGTCTCCTTTTTACAAGGTTAACATTCTTAATCACATTTAATTTCCAATCTCACTACTTGTCTTCCTCAAATTTTACATTTCTACTGATGCAGATTGTTTTTGTATCAGAAACAAAATTCTACGGCCTATAACTCCGTTACAATATCCCATAAAAATCAAGACTTTAGATTTTTCATCAAGTTTTGTTCTTTTTTCATTAGGAATATGCACATGACAAATACTCCCGAATATTTTCAGATTTTCCGCTGACAGTTTTTTGTTGTGCCATAACTCATCTGATGTATTTCCATGTAATACTCTTGAAGGTGGAGTATTTAATAGAAAAACTGATGTTGCAGCAGCTTCTACCCAACATTTTTTTAGCAATTTCTTTTCAAAGATAAGACATCTAGTCATTTCTATAATTGGTCTATTCTTTCTTCCACTTACTTCATTTTGTTCAGGAGTGTATGGTGTTGTATATTGATATATTATCCCTTCATTTCTATAGAAGTTTTCAAGAATTCTCGATACAAATTCGCCTCCATTTTCTGATATCAAGGTCTTGATCCTTTTTTCAGATTGACATTCAACCATAGCCTTAAACCTCTTAAATTTTTCAAAAGTTTCAAACTTATATTTCAGAAAATAAATCCAACAAAAACGAGAATAATCATCAATAAATATAAGATATTTACTCTCACTCCATGATTCATCTTTTATAGGACCACATAAATCGGTATAAATAAGATCTAGCTTTCCTTTTGAGCGAGTGAGACTTTGAAAAAAAGGAAGTATAGTTTTTTACCTCGTTGACATGTATTGCACGTTGTCTCGGTCAGTTGAATGTTGGGAAAATCCTCCACGAGATCATTTTTCTTCATGATTCTGAGATTCTAATTCCATAATGGTCAAATCTCTTGTGCCAAAGATTACTTTCTTCAGTCATGGTCATGCTTATCTCATTGATTTATTGACTTATAGAAAACGGATTGTTGGATAATAATGTAGAGGATATAGAAGAGGTCTTCAACGGATTATCAATCTTGCAATTTAGACCATCAAACGTTAGTTTGAAGTTGTGACGTAGGAGCTGCCCCAAACTTAGTAGATTTTGCTTAAGAGCAGACACAAATAAAACATCAATGACATGAAGTGGTCCCTCATTTCCTTTCAATAATACTGATCTCGTTCCTTCCAGAAATGCAATGTGATCGGTGGCTTATTTTATGGGTCTATGTGATGATTGCCTGAAATTTGTGAGTAACTTTTTATCCTTGCACATATGTCTCGAGCATCCACTATAAAGAATTCAACAATCACTAATGTCAAACGTTCTATGGAGACTGATTTCCAAGTCACATAAATCTTCAAATAAAGAGATTTCAGTTGTATTGATTTGATCTCCTCTCGATTTCATTGTTGGACATACTTTTTCTATGTGTCCTTTGTTTCCACAAATAGAGCATTGAACATCGGGTCTCCACCAACAAGTTTCAGGTTTGTGGTTCATTTTTGTGCAATATGGACAAGCACCATCCTCTCCTGGTGTTCTCTGCCTCCATATTTGGTTTGTGTTGATTTAAGTAGTAGATTGTTTTGATGGATTCTGTCATTTATTCATTGACATAGCAGTAGTCTCCCAAACATTATGGTTTGTCAAGGTAAGGATTTTTTTCTTCTTTTACACCAAGAATTTTCTTCAACTTATCACATTCTTCCATCGCACACATCTTGGGTTCAAACCGATTTGGAAGACTCATACTAACCTTCTCAATCACTTTCTCATCTGATAAATCTCCTCCTAATGCTCTTATCTCATTCACCATTTTCACAGTTCCATCATAATAGTCCTGAAGTGTTTCTTTGTGATTCATTTTATTCGCTTCGAAATCAACCATCTTGTTCCTCACATGGATTTTTCTAATTTGATCACCTCCTTCATATAGCTCTTTCAACATTTCCCATATATCTTTCTGAGTTTGAAAGTTTGCTATTTTTTCAAACATGTTTTCGGTGAGTGCATCATGCAGAATTGACATAGCTTTGTATTTTGTTATGATATGAGCTTCTTCATGTTTTGTTTTCTCTTCCCGTGTGGCTGATGTATCCAGAGAAATAGCTTCATCATTTTTAATGACGCTCCAAAGGTTCTTTGATTTCAGGTAACTAGTAATCTTGATAGTCCAATTGAAATAATTTGACCCATCTAAAACAGGGGTCTTGCCCCATTTTTGAAGAACCACTCACAGACATGTTAGGAGGAAA
The DNA here is from genome assembly GCA_009725065.1 of Utricularia reniformis. Classification (NCBI taxonomy): domain Eukaryota; kingdom Viridiplantae; phylum Streptophyta; class Magnoliopsida; order Lamiales; family Lentibulariaceae; genus Utricularia; species Utricularia reniformis. The sequence continues at coordinate 99,655 of RWGZ01001442.1, forward strand.
AACTAAAAAACCAAAACGAGATCATGATGGAAAGTTGTCTCACTCGTGTGGCTCCGATACCATGAAGAATCATTCATCTTGGAGATCATTCAGTAAGGCATATTTGAAGAAAAGCAGTAAAAGATTGTTTGAACCGCCTTATTGAATCTAGGGCATAAGTCTGAAAATGCAAGGGTTTTTGCGTATAGAGTCTTGGCCTAAATTCCACCTGTTATAGTGGATTTACAAAACACCTTTTTATAATTATAAGAAAAACACTTTTTCAAAATAATACCGGAGACTTTGGAATTACTCCAACATCTTCCACTCCTAAGCACGACTGAAACAGGGAACCCATCGAAGAAGAATAATAAATAAAAATTTCAGAGAAATGACGAGTAAGAGGAAGGGGGCACACCAAATGACGTTTTGAAAAACATAATTAAGATCAATAGCGTATCATTGTGAACGCTACAAGTCATTTCTTTCGTTCATTGTAATTTGTCCGTATTGAATCGAGGGTGGATCAATCCCTCTGTGGTTTTTCTCTGGTTTCCACATGTAAAGTTCCTAATCTCTTGAACCCAAAGAAAGAAAGGATCAAGAATCGAAGAGAGGAGTATCGATAGACAATCAAGAAGACATCTAACAAAAGAGTTATACCGATCCAGAATTTTGTATCGATCCAGACTGATATACCATCAGACGATATATAGGTCGGTATCAAATATTTTTTTTATTTTTATTTTTACAAAATAATATTTAATTAGTTTTTTAGGGTCAGATCCGAAAAATAACATGAAACCGACCCTAGTACCAGATATCGGATGATACGAAAAAAATATACCATCGGTAAATCGTCCGGCATGAAAACATTGCAAGAGACAGGAGAAACTCTAACACACTAATCATATCAATTACAACTCATTATTCTTAATATAATGTGACCCATGACACATAAATACAGACATTACATATTTGGTACAAGAGAGTTTCTTGTTCAGTGATAGTGTTTAATTGTATCTTTCTAAAGCGTAATTAAAATGGAAATATTATTTTATTTTAAATTTAACTAAACCTTTAAATTCCAATCAACAATTAATTTGGGAGATCGGATGATTAATTTCCATGACTGATCAATGATGAACGATTGTGATGAGATTGACTTTTGAAATTCAATATGATATCCATACGAATCAATAGACATATATGGTTGAGTATCAACCATAGATGGATTGAACATTTATGGGTGATTGGCATAATTATTTTTTTTGACATAGATAGCATGTATAAAATAATTATGATTTCAACTTATATATTAGGAACATCTTTAAAATACGCATAAAAATAAATTATATCTAATTGGAGTACCAAAATATTATTTTGTGATATAAGGATAACAAAAATTAAGTTAAAAGTATTGTATGGACAATAAAACTAGGGGTGGGAACGGGTCCGGCCAACGGGTTACGGGTCGAACCCGTTGAATCTGTCAACCCGTACGGGTTGGCCAACGGGTTGAGAATTTTTCTTGATCCGTCAACGAATTGACACGACGAATTAAAAGTACGGTCCAACCCGTCAACGGATTGAAAAACATAAACCCTAAAATTAAAAAACATTCAATTTTAACCTTATAATTTTTTAAATAAATTCAAAATTGGCCCACTTCAACCCGTCAACTCGTACGAGTCGACTCGTATGGATTGACAGGTTGAAAATCACGGTCCAACCCGTACAATGATATTTAGCNATGTGTCTCGAGCATCCACTATAAAGAATTCAACAATCACTAATGTCAAACATTGTATAGAGATTGAGACACATAAATCTTCAAATAAAGAGATTTCAGTTGTATTGACTTGATCTCCTCTCGATTTCATTGTTGGACGGACATTTTCTATGTGTCCTTTGTTTCCACAAATAGAGCATTGAACATCGGGTCTCCACCAACAAGTTTTAGGTTTGTGGTTCATTTTTGTGCAATATAGACAACGCCATCTTCTCCAGGTGTTCTCTGCCTCCACATTTGGTTTGTGTTGATTCCAGTAGTGGATTGTCTTGATAGATTATGTCATTTATTCATTGACATAGCAGTAGTCTCCCAAACATTATGGCTTGTCAATGTAATGATTTTTTTTCTTCTTTTACACCAAAAATTTTCTTCAACTTATCACATTCCTCCATGGCACACAACTTGGGTTCAAACCGATTTGGAAGACTCATACTAGCCTTCTCAATCACTTTCTCATTAAATAAATCTCCTCTTAATTCTCTTATCTCATTCACCATTTTCACAGTTCCATCATAATAGTCCTGAAGTGTTTCTTTGTGATTCATTTTATTCGTTTCGAAATCAACCATCTTGTTCCTCACATGGATTTTTCTAATTTGATCACCTCCTTCATATAGCTCTTTCAACCTTTCCCATATATATTTCTGAGTTTGAAAGTTTGCTATTTTTTCAAACATGTGTTCGGTGAGAGCATCATGCAGAATTGACATAGCTTTGTATTTTGTTATGATATGAGCTTCTTCATGTTTTGTTTTCTCTTCCAATGTGGCTGATGTATCCAGAGAAATAGCTTCATCATTTTTAATGACGCTCCAAAGGTTCTTTGATTTCAGGTAACTAGTAATCTTGATAGTCCAATTGAAATAATTTAACCCATCTAAAACAAGGGCCTTGCCCCATTTTTGAAGAACCACTCACAGACATGTTAGGAGGAAAAACTAAAAAACCAAAACGAGATCATGATGGAAAGTTACCTCACTCGCGTGGCTCCGATACCATGAAGAATCATTCATCTTGGAGATCATTCAATAAGGCATATTTGAAGAAAAGCAGTAAAAGATTGTTTGAAACGCCTTATTGAATCTATGGCATAAGTCTGAAAATGCAAGGGTTTTTGCGCATAGAGTCTTGGCCTAAATTCCACCTTTTATAGTGGATTTACAAAACACGTTTTTTGTAATTATAAGAAAAACACTTTTTCAAAACAATACCGGAGACTTTGGAATTACTCCAACATCTTCCACTCCTAAGCACGACTGAAACAGGAAACCCATCGAAGAAGAATAATAAATAAAAATTTCAGAGAAATGACGAGTAAGAGGAAGGGCGGTACACCAAATGACGTTTTGAAAAATATAATTAAAATCAATAGCGTATCATTGTGAATGCTACAAGTCATTTCTTTCGTTCATTGTAATTTGTCCGTATTGAATCGAGGGTGGATCAATCCCTCTGTGGTTTTTCTCTGGTTTCCACACGTAAAGTTCCTAATCTCCTGAACCCAAAGAAAGAAAGGATCAAGAATCAAAGAGAGAGTATAGATAGACAATCAAGAAGACATCTAACAAAAGAGTTATACCGATCCAGAATTTTGCACCGGTCCGGACTGATATACCACCAAACGATATATAGGTCGGTATCAAATATTTTTTTTATTTTTATTTTTTACAAAATAATATTTAATTAGTTTTTTAGGGTCGGATCCGAAGAATAACATGAAACCGATCCTAGTACCAGATACCGGATGATACAAAAAAAATATACCACCGGTATATCGTCCGGCATGAAAACATTGCAAGAGATCGGAGAAACTCTAACACACTAATCATATCAATTACAACTCATTATTTTTAATATAATGTGACCCATGACACATAAATGCAGACATTACATATTTGGTACAAGAGAGTTTCTTGTTCAGTGATAGTGTTTAATTGTATCTTTATAAAGCGTAATTAATATGGAAATATTATTTTATTTTAAATTCTGCTAAACCTTTAAATTCCAATCAACAATTAATTTGGGAGATCGGATGATTAATTTCCATGACTGATCAATGATGAACGATTGTGATGAGATTGACTTTTGAAATTCAATATGATATCCATACAAATCAATAGACATATATGGGTGATTGGCATAATTATTTTTTTTGACATACATAACATGTATAAAATAATTATGATTTCAAGTTATATATTAGGAACATCTTTAAAATACGCATAAAAATAAATTATATCTAATTGGAGTACCAAAATATTATTTTGTGATATAAGGATAACAAAAATTAAGTTAAAAGTATTGTATGGACAATAAAACTAGGGGTGGGAACGGGTCCGGCCAACGGGTTACGGGTCGAACCCGTTGAATCTGTCAACCCGTACGGGTTGGCCAACGGGTTGAGAATTTTTCTTGATCCGTCAACGGATTGACCCGACGGATTAAAAGTACGGTCCAACCCGTCAACGGGTTGAAAAATCTAAACCCTAAAATTAAAAAATATTCAATTTTAACCTTATAATTTTTAAAAAAAAATTCAAAATTGGTCCACTTCAACCCGTCAACTCGTACGGGTTGACCCGTATGGGTTAACAGGTTGAAAATCACGACCCAACCCGTACAATGATATTTAACGGGTCAATCCACAGGTTGACCTGTTTGTACGGGTTAGACCGACCCAACGGGTTGGCTAGCCCATGCCCACCCCTAAATATAACTTTAAATAATAATAATATTTTACTAATGTTATAAATTAAAACACATATTAAGTAACAAATTTTTAATTCAAGTTTTCCTTTGGTGGATTGAAAATGAGAAGCTACCTTATATGGCAAGAATATTCTTGTTATAAGAGAAGCAAATTATACAATTAAATGCAAAACCCAAAGTATCAAATTAAAGATAATCGGGAATTATGAACGTTTAATACTCTTAACAAGGAAGATCTCTTACTTGCTAAATAAATTTTATTTCTTGCACATTTTTCTGATACCATATTTAAATGATGTAGGATTAATGTTTGATAATATTAATTTATATTATTCAAATTAATCTGTATTTTTTATAATGCACATTTGCTAAATCATTATAGTTTTATGTCTAATAAGTATATATTTTTCAAATTATTATTTATTACTTGAAAGCAATTGTTACATAATATATTATATATGATTATATAATAAAATAAATTAGTTGTTAAAGTTAAAGAATAATTTTATTATTTTAATTATGATACATTGCATAAAATTGTAATACTAACTTATTCAATTTATTATGTCAATAAATTTTAAAATATATCAATTATAACTTTTAAATAGAAGAATTATTTATTTAAATAAACGTGAATGATATTTAAGGTTCATAAAATTTGTATGATTTCATAAATTTGATCACCAAACATTTTTTATTTTAGGAAATTTGGTTATAAAAGTTTTTTGGAGGTAAAACTAATCTACAAACTTTATTTTTTTTGTTAAAATTAGTTCTTGTACTTTGTAATTTTGGGAAATCTAGTTTTCAAAGTTTGATATATGTGACGAAATTGATTCTCAAATTTTGAGGTCTAATTTTGCCACATGAGAACAAAATTGTACAAATTTTAGAAACTACGAGTATTACTTTATCAAAACTATCAAAATATAAAGATTATGAATGTCAAATAAAAGTTTGAGAATCAAATTTATCAAAATCACCAAACTTTATACAGTAGATGATATATATTTATAACTTATTTCATAATGTTGCAAAAAAAGCCTAAGAATTTCAGTTATAGTTTGAGATGATTTAAAACCTCCACATTCCTCATACTTTTGAGGTATCAGAAATGATGGTTCCTCATTTCGCGGGCCTTGTTGTCTTGCTCTTAATCGCTACTGTTCTTCTTCTAACTCCCAGATATGGTGAAGAAGCCTTGTTTTTCCGACAAAAATCCGAGAAAAACAGTCCCATTTATAATAAACGGTGCGATCGTTTTGCTGGGAAATGGGTTTTTGATGATTTGGATCATCCTCTTTATAAGGAGAGCGAATGTTCGTTCTTGGAATCTGATTTTACATGTGAGAAGAATGGGAGAAAGAATTTAAAGTATCAAAATTGGAGATGGCAGCCTCACGATTGTAGTCTATCAAGGTCTTCATTTGTTCGATCTCTTGTAGAGATTGTTGAGTAGAAACAGCTTCGATTTTATATGAACTTTTTTTAGGTTTAACGGGACGGCGTTACTGGAAAAACTGAGGGGAAATAAGGTGGTTTTCGTTGGAGATTCTTTGAATAGAAACCAGTGGAAATCGTTACTTTGTATGATCGAACCATTCCTTCCTCAATCCACAAACAAAACCCTAATTTTAAAGGGTAATCTCGATTTCTTTCACTCCTCTGTAAGTCGTCTCTTCCTCGTTCAATTTTCAATTCAATGTATAAGATTTTATATACTTCAATATTCAATTGGACAAAAGAGTGTCCGTGTGGATAAAAGACGTGAATCGCATTGAAAATGCTTGAGCCAAGCCGATTACTAATCATATCACTCTTATTATAAACTAGAATATTTGTATTTACACAACCGATATGAGATATATTTTAACTCTCCATCAAGTCAAAATGACCTTGGTCCCATTCAATATGTTCAGTAGTGCTCGAATCATAGGTCAATCTATTTTTGTCGCCTAAGTCCTAGGTGATTTTCTACCATTTTATTTTTTTCCCTAAATCGGTATGGATCAGCCCGAAACTCATCATGCAGCTCCGATACCATATAGAAATTCAAAATTCAATGGGTCGGAAGAGTGTTGGTGTAACTCAATCCATAAAAGAAGTGAATCAAAAAAACTTTGGTCAAGTTGATTACCCATTATATCATTTCGCTTATAAACTATAATATTTGTATTTTCACAACCAATTTGAGTTGTATTTCAACATTTTATACTGATAATGTCATTACAGGAATACAATGTAACGATCGGATTCTACTGGGCGCCAATGCTCGTTGAATCCAATTGTGACGACTTTGAGCTTCACCGAGTTTGGCCGAGAATCGTACGCCTCAACTCAATAGAAAAGCATGGCATAGATTGGCTAGATTCAGATATTCTAATTTTTGATTCATTTGCATGGTGGATGAGTGAAACCATGATAATCTCGTTAGTCTTTTAGCTTGTAAATTAGTTTTGTTACTGCAAGAACATTGCATTGATATTGACATTGATGGTGATCTTTCAGGTGGGGATCGATCGACGGTCCTGATTCAATATACCAAAAGACGAACAACAAAAGACGTCGATTTGAGATGGCTATGAACTCATGGTCAGATTGGATTGAAATTCATATAAACAGAACAAAAACAAAGATGTTTTTCATGAGCTTTTCACCTTACAGAGAATGGAGTGGTAAAAATAGAACAGTTTGGGGAACGGATTACTTTTGTCACGGTAAATTCGATCCTATTTTCGACGAGGCGTATTGGCCTAGTGGAGTCCATAAGGATATGATGCAGGTAATTGAAGCAGCAATAGAAAAGCTGGGAATGAGAGGAGTGAATGTAGAGTATTTGAATATAACACAGCTTTCGGGTTATCGAGAAGACGCACATCCTTCAACGGATCGAGTTGTTTGGCATGAACTGATGAAAAATTACGACAAGAAACCATTGAAATATTCAGATTGCTTGCATTGGTGTCTTCCTGGTGTTCCTGATGTTTGGAATGAGATTTTGTATGATTATATATTGGGACTATGATTCTTGTACTTATTTAACATGCTTTTCAAGCTCTATATCTTATCTATAAGGGGCATTATAAGAATAATAATGTGCTTGTAAATGAATTATGATAATGCATTTAATAATCAGAATGTCCTCAGTTATAAATAATGAGTTGTAGAATTAATAATATTAATAATTTTGAGAATATAATATAGATATTAAAAGATATTTTTGTCATACTAAAAATTTAAAAAAAGATTCTTTAGAAAAAAATCAATTTGACAAAAAATCATTACTCTAAATCCAAAATCTCAAAATGAGAGATATTCTAAATACTTTGAAATAATTTTTCTTAAGAATTGATATAATTTAGTTTATTGAGGAAATTTGATGTTTTGTATATCAATAATGCATTATAATTATGAGAATGACCATAATCCACATTTTGCATTTAAGTTGAAAAAAAGGAATGGATTTTCATAAATATGTTATAGTGTGTGTTATGATTGCATTTTGTAAATACATTATCATTATTAAAATGTATTTTTGATTCGTTTACAGAACATCTCTACTTTTTCATTTTACATAATAATTTCAAAACAGATTATGGTTTTTATATGACTAACAAAATAGACACATATTTTGAAGTGTGAAAATGCATTCTAATAAATAATGAGTAACAAAAGTTAAAAACCCTCCTCAATTTATAGCATGTTCTTAGTTCTTACCAATGTTTTCATACCAGACAGTACCTAGAAATACATACTCAGGGGAGAAACACAATTACAAACAAAACACATTTCAAACCAACCACAGGCCTAGAAATATAACTTGCCTTTGTTTGATTCTTACAGAAAGAATGAGAGAAACGGCAAGGACTTTTAGACCATTGGATGCAATGTTTTTATATGGATCTAACCATACATGTAACTAGTAAAACCCTATATAGATTGGTGTTAAAACATGGGGAAATTAGGAATCCGTACATTTCAGAATAATGAGTGGCATGTTATGCTGAATAAACAGAGACACATCATTTTACATGGTTAAATTATCTGAGTATGAGAAGTAAAACATAAACTCAAGTATGGCTTCTTCAATCAGCAAGAATAAGCATCTTATGGGAGGGAGCAAACTACGAGAACTGATCAAAAGACAACTAGGTTCAATATTAAGAGGCAACTAAAGTAACAAGTGATTCACAAAATGCACTTGATACATGATCATCATGTTCAATAGAAACCAACACACATTTACATGAAATAGACGCAGAACCTTTCCATTTAGCAGCAGAAGCTACTCTAGACCAGCAACCTTGTACCTCTGCTTCAAATTACGATTCTCCTGAACAACATACAAACTCTGGCTTTCAGAAATGGAATGAAAATATGTCCAATTCAACATTCATTTCAAGATAATCAAAAACACCATGAATTCTGCTTTCAAAAACACAGATCTTATGCTTAATGAGCAAGGGATTACCTGCTCTAGAACTCTGGCATTTGTTTGCTCAACCATTCTAGACAAACTATCAATCTTGGCTAGCATTTTGTCATACATTTTTTCGAGCTCCAGAGTGTTATCAGATTCAGAGGATATCAAGCTACCAAGCTTCGAAATATTCAATCCCTCAGCACATTTGTCGAGCTGATTTTGATCAGTCAAAAGCCTCTTTTGTGATTTCAAACTTTGCCCTGAATCGTTTTCCTCCATAGAATTATGTTCCAAATCAATCATGGGAAGCTGAACGCTAGGACTAAATGAATCGTACTGAGATCGAAATGAGGGTCCAATGTTCACAATGCTTAGACTCTTGACCTCAAATCTGCATCCTATGTACTGAAAAACCTTGTACTCATGGGTGTGAATAAGTTGATCGTGAAACGGCGTCGTGATTAAGAGGAATAGAGATGGGGGTAAGGCGGAGTTGGAATTTTGTGGTGTGAATGTAAGAGACGGAGAGGAAACTAGCGAAGAAGTGGTGCGGGAATCTTTTAATGAAGGACGGAGGGGGGTTTTCCGGCGGGAAGAGAACCAGCCGAGGAGTACCCCTGTGGAGTCGTTGAGTGCGGACGGTGGAGGGAGAGGAAGATGTGAAGGTATGGAGAGGAAGGAGGTTATTGTGGTGATGAGAATTGAGGAAACAGCGGCGTTGGTTGAGTGATCGGAGAGGATATTGGGAGTGGAGACGGCAGCGCGACCGAAAAGATAGCCTTGGATGTCGCCGCAGGCGGCGGAAGATCGATGGAGAAGAGAAGCGAGGGTGGCGCCGGAAACTTGGATCTTGTCAATCGGAAAAGCCTCCATCGTTTCTGTTTGTGCTTCGAGTCCGAACCTAATTGTCGCTGTTTTGGTATGGATTTAAGGACCGTAAGCCTTAGGTTCGGACAAGCGGGATATAGGTTTTGTTTGATTACTCTGATTTCGATTTTTAAAATGGAGTTACCATGACACATAGTTTTTTTATTCCCATTTTTAAAATTATGGTGAAATATGATGATATCATGATATAAATATTAAATTTTTTAAATATTATAATAAAATTTTAGTATTATAGTGATTTGTGTAAAAATAGTAAAATACTATTATTTAAAAGTAATAAAGATAATCATATTATATAAAAAGAGTTCAATAGTGACTTTATTGCTAAGCACCTTTCTTTTCTGTGCTTACGTCGGAGAAGGATCGTAGCGTAAACCGAGCTGGTAATTCCGGTTTCTTGTTTTATTTGAGAGGAGGGGAGGCTTCGTCGATTGATAATAAACCCTTAACTCTTTTAGACTTATTACATACAAGAGTTCTTTCATATGGTTTCCAAACGGGTAATTAATGTCATGGGGTTGAGACCGATTAATATTGAGCCGGTTAACATGACACTCTTGTCGTTTGACCAACGATTGGTAGTACCATTCAGGAAGGTAGTTCTTCTCACTATACTTGGTAGTGGAATGAAGTTTCGAACAAATATACTTGATTACGTATAGATGGACATTGACATGACTCACAATGTTATTATGGATTGATCAAACATAAATCCTTGTAAAGCAGTTTCCGCAATTGCGCATTTGAAGTTGAAGTTTTCCGACCACCAATTATATTGTCACTATAAATGTCGATCATGCCTCTGATCGTTCTTGTTATGTATCATTGTGCCGGTCTAGAGAAAACATAGGAGCCATGGTTGACGCTATCGAAGATTTAAGGAATCTATGGTAGCTATGGAGCTCGTAGACTTAAGAGTCATCAAACTCATTCCGGGTAGCTATGGAGCTTGTGGATTTCAAAGCCATCGGAATCTAGTTAAGAGTATTTGATAAGTTAAGTAAATGGAACAATCAACATCCGATTCATACATTACAATGTATAATTAATTCTTTATTATCTAGGCTATTATAGTCTTGAAACACTTCGTAAGACCTAATCTTGTGAACCAAAATCAAGACAAGATTGTTCATGTATAAATAACTATCACAAGTCCGTACAACTACTTTTATTTAACCCATGTGAAGGTAAGTTGAGAACGGAGGAAAATAACGGACAGATATTACGAAATAACTACAGGAAACTACGATGGTAACTGTTGTTTCTCATCTATTTAAAGAAGAGGAAGTGAAGACTTAACTCAACACTTTTATGAATCATCAAAGAGCCGAATAATCCCAACAGTTGTTCTTCGTTCTTTTCGGTTATTTTGCTATTGTTCTTCATTTCCAACCCCTTTCGCTATTGTACTACTTATTCGTGGCTTAATAAATTAGTCAAGGGGAATTCCCACTTGACACAGTGGTTTTTCCTCTCTTTTCGTGGTTTTTCATGATAAATTCGTTGTTATATTTTTTACTTTAATTTGTAAAATTTGGCCTCACAAACAACAAATCTAAAACCGATTTTGTTATAAAAAACCGATGACTATAGGTATCTCTAAAAAGTGACTATATACCAAAATATCTCAAATAGTACACAATGATTTATCATGCTCCAAATTAATCTTACACATCAGCAAATAATTCAAAATACTCCAAAACTCACAAACCAAACTTGATAACCTAAATAGCTCGATGTGCATGTTGAAATTTAGGATTCAATGGATAAGGGAGTGCAGTGCAGTCCAGTCCATAAGAGAAGTGAATCACATTGAAAAGACTTAGACCAAATTAATTACCCATGATATCACTCCTCTTACAAACTAGAACTTTACTATTTTCACATCCGATGTGTGATATATTTCAACACTCCCTATCAAGTCGAACTGGCCTTGGTCCGGTTCATACTTGCTTCAATATGCTCGGTAGTGCTCGAATCATAGGTTGATATATTTTTGTCATCTAGGTCCGATGCGCTTTTCTACTCGAGTTTTTTTTATTTATCTAAACCGGTACGAACTAGCTCGAAACCCACCCTAAAGCTCCGATACCATCTTGAAATTTAGAATTCAATGGGCCAGGGAGTGCAGCTCAGTTCATAAGAGAAGTGAATCACATTGAAAAAATTTGGACCAAGTCAATTACCCATGATATCACTCATCTTATAAAAGAGATATTTTCTATTTTCACATCCGATGTGGAATATATTTCAACAGTGCATACATTTTTGGCCCAAGAACAAATTTTACGGAAAATACTTCTGTTACCTGATACTCACTAGTTAGATCAACTCCTTGGTGTTAAACTAGTAACATTTAGGAATATTATATCAAACAACACAATTGTAAGGTCACGTGATTACACACTTTAATGACGTGTAATGAATGCGTTCTATAAGTGGAATTTTCAACAATATCAATCCTCCAAAAATACTAAAAACTCTCATTTTTTTAATATAATGAAGATAAGATTTTGAATTGAATGTAAAAATAATAATATTTTATCCAAATAATTTGTATTAGCTAAAAAGAGTGAGGATTATCTGTAGGGCGGTGAACGTGACACGCCGGGATATAAGAGCGCGTGTGTAGACGCGCAAAAAGTCAAAAAAATAAAAAATAAAAAACAAATAAAAAACAAATAAAAAAATCAATAATGATAAAGAGAAATAATTCTTCCATTGAGCTTTTAAAGTTGCCGTCTACTTCTTCGCACCAAGAGACGGAAGAAAGACAAATGCGCAAGTTGCTTAAAAGCCTATGGTTAAAAGCCAAAATTTTTTGATCGGTTTAGCGACAGAAAGATGATTTCATCCATGGCTTCGATTTCTCAGTCTTCCGCGTCCGTCAGAGTTGACAAAGCTACCAGCGAGTTTTTAATCGGACCTGATTGGGCTCTTAATATGGATATCTGCGATATGATCAATTCAAATAACATGTATGTGTTTATGAGCGTAGAAAGTGTGTTTTCTTGACGTTTATTCCGATTTTTTCGCATTTTTTTGTGAGCTTCAATTCTTTTTTTGTAATCTTCTATTGATTTTTGACGTTTCGCCGTGTGGTTTGCGTTAGGGTTGGTTTTAGTGCTTTGGAGTTTGTGATTTGAGTAGAATAATTTTTATTAGTTTTGGAGCTTTGGAATACGAAAAGCTTTATTCCTGTTTTGGTGTTAGTTTCGGAGATAATAGCTGGAAATTGTTTTTTTTTCTCCAACCAGATGGTTTGAAGTTTGAAACTGTTGGCGAATTTTCATTTATTATTTTGAAATTAAGTTTTACTGTTGTTTCTTGTATTTTGCGGATTCATACTAATACTCATTACTAATTTTACGTATCTGTGTTTAGGCTGGCCAAAGATGTCGTTAAGGCTGTGAAGAAGCGGCTGCAGCACAAGAATCCCAAAGTCCAATTGCTTGCTTTGACGGTTCGTATGATTTGACTGATATGTATTCTTATTCTCGTATGTCTTGCGCTGTTGCTTTGTGATGTGGCTTTTCATATTTATTTTTCGTCAGCTTTTGGAGATGATGGTCAAGAATTGTGGTGATTATGTACATTTTCAAATTGCAGAGCGGGATGTACTGCCTGAGATGATCAAGATTGTGAGGAAAAGGGTCAGATTTTAGCATTACTTCTAGAAACGTCTATTTGAACTTTGAAGTGAAAGGGCTATTGATTTGCTGTTTATTTTCATTGTTTACCTAGAGATGAATTTTATGTAGTTATTAGGTTTGACTGCCCCTATGTTAATTGGTTTTCTTATGCAGAGTTTTCAGACAGATTTACAGGTGAGGGATAAGGTTTTGACCCTTATTGATTCTTGGAATGAGGCACTTGGTGGAGCTTCCAATGGACGATATCCTCAGTATCGTATGGCTTATGAAGACCTGAGGGTAAAGCTCTTCCTCATAATGTCTATAGCTAATCTTGTGCTGTGATTCATGTGATCTAGAAAAACTTTTGATTTTGCGTTTTAAGTTTTTAAATGCAAGTATACGGAAAATAAAGCTATATAGCATAGAATGTGTTGTTTTCATTGAGACGTACGCTATTTACTAACATATTCCATGCTTTGTGTATGTTATGGCAGCGGTCCGGTGTAAATTTTCCTCAGCGCTCACCTGATGCTTCTCTGATATTTACACCTCCTATTGTCCATCAAGCACCGAGATACCCACAACCAGGTTATGGAATGCCAAGCAGTTCGACTACAAGGCTTGATGAAGCCATGGCTGCTGATGCAAATATGAGGTTTTGAACTAGTTTTTGCATTTCATCTTTTCATTCTGTCATTTTTGTAATGTTCTACAATTTCTCAATCTTTGTAGTTTGTTCACTATAACTACCATGCGTGAGGTCCTTGATCTATTGGCTGATATGCTGAGAGCAGTTGATTCGAAAGATCGTTCAGTAAGTGAAGTTTTCACATATCATTCATCCCTCTTTTTATGATGTTGGCAGAAAACTTAGTTAATGTTCTTACTTCTCTTCAGTCCATTAAAGATGAAGTGATTGTAGATCTAGTAACTCAGTGTCGTGACAATCAGAAGAAGTTGATGAAATGCTTAGAGACTACTGGGTATGATCTCTCGATATACTTTCTTTTTCGAAACAATTATAAAGTCATGCTTTAGTGTCAATTTGAGCCAAATATTGATGAAACTTAACGTGAATTCATTGGTATGAAATATGAATCAAGTTAACTAAATGCTTCTTTTGGTACTTGGTTTCTGCTTGCATAAAATATGATGTAGTAATAGAATATTTTGTTCATTTTTTATCCTGTAGGGATGAAGAACTTCTGAAACAAGGACTTGAACTAAATGATCTTTTCCAAAATGTACTTGTCAAACATGATGCCATAGCTTCGGGTACTCCATTGCCACCGGAAATAACAACCGAAACATCAAAAGAGAAGCACGAGGCACATGCTGAAGTCAATCTCCCCAGTGTGGCATGTGAAAATCCCACCAATTCTTTAGCAATTGTTCCTACCAATATAGATCTTACAGATGATGAAGAAGAAGATGATTTCGCAAAGCTCGCACGAAGGTTAGTCCAATTGCTTTGTCCATATAATACACAACTCATTTTAGCACTTGATCTTGATATGCAGACACTCAACTACGGGGAATAATTCTCTCCCAAATGCATTTACAGAGAAAAGTGACGCTGCATCATCAAATAACTTTCAAAGCCATGGAATCAGTAATGCTTTAGCTCCAGTTGACCATCCTACAGAAACTATCCACTCCAAGGATCAAGATATTATGGACCTTCTTAGCCTTACCTTGACAACAACTACATCTTCAAGTACTAGTACACCCCATGATACCAACCATTTCCCTACCTCTGAAATCAACTTTTCCTCCGAAGCTTACCCGGGTCATCCCGGTTTCGCTTACAACACATATGTAGCTCCATGGGCTCATCCTCAGCCTTGGCAAACCTTCTCTTCAACACCTCAACCACATCCACAAGCCCAAGTTCAAGCTGAGCAGCAAGAGTTTCAAACACCTTACCCTCCCCCACCCTGGGCCCCTACCCCCGGTTATCCTACCAATCACTCATCAAGACAGCCAGTCTCAGCCTCAGCCTCGTCTGGGGTTAATAACATTGAAGAAAGAGAGGTGAGTTCCAGCCCAAGGTTACATCAGAATGGACAAAAACCCTTTATTCCATCATACAAGCTATTTGATGATCTTGATGTTTTTGGAAACACGGGTGGAAGATTGAAAGCAACGACAAACAGCATATTAGGATCTTCTAACAACAATCTGGTTGGAGGAAGGAAATAATGATTGGATTATTTTAGTCGCATGTAGTCTTGTCTGTACATCATATGTTTTTTAACTTTTCACAACATTGCAGGTGCATTGATTACAAGGTGCCATAGCGTACGTGTAAATCGTGTCCATACAGATCAGACCAGGTGTGTATGAATGTGATCATGGCATTCAATATTGTGCAGGGACCCAACGTACGTTACTAGAATTTAAAATTGATCCATTTTTATAAGGGAAAAATCTTATTTTTAGTCTATAATGTACGGATTTTTAAAATTCTTTTAAACTCCATTTAGAAGATATGAACTTTTTGTATTTTAGTTATTTGCTTTATTGGTATTGCTTTATGCTTTTCGAGCTCTATCTATTTGTACCCATTTGATTGCTGTTGAACAACATTATCACCCGAAGCTCTTAACTATCATTAGTCATTAAATTCATTCTCCTTTCCTTATCTGCACTTAACTGCCTTGTTTAGCTCTTTACTTTACCTGTATTTTCAAGTATGTTCAAGACCTATAAGCTTGATGCT